>OZ026628.1:66337188-66362188 GCA_964020975.1 Hermodice carunculata
TTGTAGCGTGGCACTATAGACATTTACCTATTTGTTACAATAAGAAATAAAAAATGCAACATGCTCTGGTATGGACTTCCTCATTATGTTATGGACAGGAATGCTGTAGTATGGACGCACAAGGTGTAGCAAACGTATGCGAGTACCCAACACTACAATTAACCAATTTTATACTGTGCACTCACTCGACTGTCAGCTTTTGAGTGCTTTAAGTGAACAGTTTGACACTTGTATGAATTCTATGACAAATAAAATGCGACAACAGCTTTTATGATGCTTTATTTACATGTTGTCATTCTTATTCTGATTGATGTACCACATCACACTTGGTGAGTTAAAGTTTTGATGTACAGAGTATTGTTATCGTTTTCTAGAAACAGCAGTAATTGAAATTCAGATGTTTATGTTTGAAAAGCGACATCGTCGACATTTACGTTTCATTTGATATAAGCGAAGCAATGATATGGCAGGTTGCGTTGATGTAGTTCCCCCGTTACTGAATGGACAGAGATGTTGCGTAACCGACTCACAAAGTAAATTCGACATATATGAGAGCTGAAGGTTAGAATTAACAATTTTATATAAGAGTGCGATCACAAAACTTTCTGTTTGTATTTTGCGTTAATTGCTTACCTAGTAATATTTTTGATTTGCAAAATGTTCATATCAGTGTCCAGGAACCACAGAATTTTACAGTACGTTGAAGCAGCAACGTGCATGCATAATGGACACAAGAGGTAACAGTGAAACTGATAAGTTTGTGTGTATTACAATCAATCATTGTCCAGGTTTAAACGCCAATTAAGTAGATGCTTGCATTTGTAACACATCAATTAACAGTGATGTCCATCCGGTTTGTCAATAATAGCCTGGTAACTACCTATGGGTACACAACTCTTTGGCAAATATGGTTTATACTTAATTTTTATTATTTGCAACACAGGTCAGTATAAAGGAAGATCAAACAACGATCATTTTAGTCAACATGCGTGTCCATAATCTCCCAGTAAAGTACCGTTTAGTTTCAGTGTGCCGCTTGGTTACTTGCTGAGGTTCTGGGATGAATGTTATGATTTTCCCCAATGTATACCCTAATCTACATTCAATAGGCAGCCAGTAGTCCCTTTTTTCTCCAATCCGACACATAGCATTGACTTCCACGGAGCTATCAGTTTCATTGATGCCGACAGTAGTGCCCGATTACGGGATGCCGTCATACTCAACCACACAACATTTTCTGATGTCTTGTGTACCAGTTTTTACAAATGGTTAAAGAGGGCCCAAGGATGATGCATGCGTGCGACTTTCAAGGGAGCCTCTATCAGTATGATGAGCGTCAAATCAACTTAGGTGTTCACAAACTCTTATACCTGCCTACACCTGATTTGGTGGTTGCATCTCTCGCGACTACTCATCTTAGAGAATAGTAGTAGAGGGAGCATAGAAAATACAGAAGAGTTGCAACTGACCTCTTTTTGCGGTATGGTACCTAGAGTTGACAGCATCACCTGCGATGTTCAGAAAACAAGGTACTTTCCCTCTCTAACTTACCGTACGGGATAGATGACTCATTCATGACCGATAACATGCAACAACATTATGCGTTTAAAGTTTACTTCAGATTCTGTAAATCAAAACAAAATTTAAAAGTAACGTCAGTTTGTTGACTGGAATGTTATATCTCATTTTAAAACCTGATTTTGACGTTAACATTTCGTTAAAATTGCATTGACTCCTATCAGTAAAGGAAATTTAAATTAAATAAAAGAACTCATTGTTACTTTTAGTACTTTTTAGTCCGATGGTGAACCGAATTGTATAGCTCCAACATTACAGGGAGCATTTTACACATTCCTGAATTATTTAACCCTAATTACCCAGCAATGGTCAATATTACACTGAGTCAACAGCAGCTGTTTTAATCAGCATGCTTAGTGCGCTTTGGGTAAAGGTGTTGACCACTACCTATTAACCACAGGGCCATATTTTTATTCAAAAGGTCCATTGAAAACATCCAATATATAAAGCGGATTTTTAAAAGTGACAACATTTTACACTGTCGGTCATTGATAGCCAGCTCTATTGGTAGAGTTTTAAATTCTGAAATCTGAAAGTAATGTAACTTTGAAACTGTTTCACATCAGAAAAAATATTGACAGTTTAATTGGGCTGTTGCATGTGGCAAGTTTTAGAGTCGTGATGAAATATTATTTTATGCATCAGTGAAATTATCACCTAGAAGTACAGAAACACATGATCCATATTCATTAATTCCAAACCCAACAATGACGGCAAAGAGATTTCAGACTTGCCAAACCATCAACATTTCTTTTCCAATACCAATGTGAAGAAACAAATTTCACTCCTGACTTGAGACAGGCAGTCACCCATAAAAGGCAACTGGTGGTTTTACACCGGTCCTCTCAACCTTAGAAATATTCATCATTCATTAACTGCAGACACTAGTTCTTTTTCCAAAATGTATAGGCCTAAACACCCAAAACACAAATTTCATTTCTTCTACCAAATATAAAAAGAGACCTATTAGGCCTATCACCTTTTAGTTCTCCCGACTTGTCAGTCAGCTAAGTTTAAAATAAAACAGTAAAGTAGGCCTACATCGTTTTTGTGACATTTATGAATCTGGAACATTATAAACACACTCTACCTCCACTATAACTATGAGTCGGAGAACAGAGCCCACAGCACAACATAGCCAATGAAGTAATTTTCAAACAGTACAGAAACACAGGATCCATATTCATTAAATCCAAACCCAACAATGACGGCAAAGAGATTTCAGACTTGCCAAACCATCAACATTTCTTTTCCAATACCAATGTGAAGAAACAAATTTCACTCCTGACTTGAGACAGGCAGTCACCCATAAAAGGCAACTGGTGGTTTTACACCGGTCCTCTCAACCTTAGAAATATTCATCATTCATTAACTGCAGACACTAGTTCTTTTTCCAAAATGTATAGGCCTAAACACCCAAAACACAAATTTAGAATTTAAACAACATATAATATCACGAGCATGTGCATATCTAGCAATTGATTACCAGGTTTTGCTACGTGATAATTGTGCATAATGTTCTTTATGGGTGGATATCGTCTGTCGTCTGTGCGTCCATCTGGGTAAGTTCCCCTTAAGGCATGGAAAACTGATGGTGCCTCAAGAATATCTTGTCCTATTAGAAAAGAAAAACTGGAATTTGTGTATTATCACAAGTATTGCCACTATTTTGGCCATTAAACAATTTCTCAATACACTGTTGACTGTACTATTTGATATATCATTTGACCATTGTTTCAGGTAATGTAATTGAATATGTTAATGGTATAAATGATGCATTCAGGAAGGAATTAAATATTCATAATATCACTTGTTGCCCCTACCATCCACAACCAAATGGTTGTACTGAAAGATTTCATCACGAATTAAATGACATACTTGCTAAATCATTATAATCTTATGATCAGAGAAACTGGGACTTGTATGTATTACTGCACTGCTTGCTTACAGAACTAGTATACAAGAGTCATTAAGTTTTTCACGATACTACATTGTGAATAGCATTGTGACACACTTTTAAGGCCAAACCTGAGGTATATGGGTGAAGATTACATTCTCTGCATGTTAAGCAGAATGCACCAACTCGTCAAACATAATGTACAATAAGCCACAAAGAGAAATAAACAAATCTGAAACTAAGCAGCTGAAAAGCCTGAGTACCAAATTGGGGACCCAGTGTATTTGCATCATACAACTGCTACGCCTGGCACCTCTTCTATATTGACCAATGCATGGCAAGCCGATTACAGAATAATAGATATGTAAACCTTTGAAAATTTCCCCTTTAAGCATCAACCATCTGCAAAAACTAAGGTAGTGGACAATGAAAGATTGTTTCCTGACCACCTAGACAAATCTTGGGATGAGGAGTGATCAACCCCTAAAAGAATGGGAAACAAATATTTAGGATGTGGCTTAACAAATAAGGCTCATCAAGGACCAACCAGAGATCAGCCCTTCCAACAGGCCAAGGTGCTGGTCCCCGAGCTCCTGTGGCAGCCTATGAATAAACTCTACCCTCCAGTAAGACTGGACCTCCAATGGTAGGTCCTCCTCATCATTACAATTTAAAACACAGCTGGCCGTTGGTCTGTTAGTGGCCCTTTAGTATTGGTGGATTACCAAAGTTGAAACGAAAACTTCCACATTCAAATGGGTCTACTGACACTTCTAATGGGTCAAATGTGACTACCTGGATAAATTCAAAAAGGGCACGTTGGGATGAAAACAGCCCACATATTTCATATGATAATACAATGGATATTTCTAGTTTAAGTGTTACACACATGCCAGATCAGATACTGATACTCGTTGGTATCTTTGTCGGTATACTATTAATGATCACATGACTAACATATTTCCGTTGCTTCTGTAAACACAAGATGAGAATGAGGAAAACCTGTATAGAAAAAAAAAAACATCCTGACAATCACAATTGGTAACAGTCATTCAAAAATGTTTAACTTTTCAAAAAAAGAGGCATAAAAACACCATCGCATTATCAAGCAATTCACAAGTAGGCAACTGTATGCCTTAACACAGGAAATGCAGTCAAAATTGCAACTTTTAGAACCTGTATTGATCCTCTCTACTTTTTATGACAAATAGGATTACTTATTCCACTTAGTATTGTCTACAATATAACAGACATACTGGGATACTGCTGAATTACAATCAGCTGTATACATTATCAACACTTGCCTCCCTATCTGGTCTCAACAGAGCAATTATCTCCAATATATCAGTCAAATGCTAACCCTTTACCATCTCATTTAAAATTACCTCACCCCAGTCTAATTACATCGGTATTATACGCATGTGACTTCTTCTTTTCTACCACAGAATAAAAAAAAATATCTGTTAGCTGTGTTACCTCTTGCCCACCGGGAAGCACTGTTTACTGTTTCATGCCACTGCACCTGAAGGACAGCCAGAACAAGACATTGTTACTACTGTATGACCACATGGGAAAAAGAATCATGGAGATATGTGCCCAAAAAGTACATCAAAGTCCGCCACTGGCAATGACCAAACACCAAAGACTGCCTGCCGACGATTTTTGATCCGAGATAGTCACCACGACGTTAAATCATTCTACAAAGACATGTATCTATACTATATGGCTAAATACATAAAGGATACCTAGTCAACACTTTCAATATTGAGAAGAAAGTATATTGCCTACCAACTTGGGGGGGGGGGGGACAAGCACACTTACTATATTAGCGAATGCCTTCTGAAGCTCTTGGATGTAATGACTGATCCCATTCAAACTCTTACAAATGAACTGCTTTTGATTATGCTAGTACTTTATATTCCATGCACAGTGAGGATGATTTCAAATCGACAATGGACATTACAATGGATATGGACAAAGAACAATGGATTATAACATTTTTTTGTGCTGCCAAAACTAACCTGCTGTTGTATCACAAGTGATTTAGTAAACTGGAACTGCTTAATATTGTTGCAAGTTTGTTATAGCCACCATCTCTATGTTAATTCATTTTTTTTTTAATTTAAAAGTTAAAACTTTGGATACCAATGGCTGACAGTCCCACTGTTTTAGAGAAACATAGCTTCCGTCAGATCTCTGAATTCTCCTCCTTCAGTCATGAAAGGAGCTGCTTTATGTCCCCTTGCTAAGAGCTCCCACCAGTATTCCGGAGTTTCCAATTAGTCACACATCCCAAGTCATTGAGACCTGTCTTTACCACATCAGGGCTTTCCTTCTGTTTACAATGAAATGAGTCATACCCATATGAATCTAGGTCACCATTCTAGATTATTCCAAATGTTTACACGTTACATTTTGTAAAGTCACACCAATAAAGCAGGCCTACGCAGTGACTCTGCAAAGCACTCAATGATTTCAATGACCTTTTCAAACCGAAGTAAACAATTATTTGCACCTCCATGGCACAGCCTACTCCTTGGGGAAAGAAAAATAACACATAAGGAGATTTTTTCTTACACATTGTCAACATTTAGGTATTTTAATCAACAATGCAAATTGTTTTCAAGCAAGAAATGTCAAACTGTTGATACTAAGTGACATTGACATTCAAATAGATTAACTACACAATATCTTAAACTGTTTGCATATAAACAGTATTTCTGCCAATATTCTTATGATCTCAACACATTCACATGAGTAATATTTATGCTATATTCACCTTGCCTGATGTTTTGCCAGCCACATTTTCCCTGCCACAGACATGGTCAATTTTTTTTAGATTATATCCCTGTAGATATAAATTCCATGTCCACAATCTTCGATTTTTTTCTTCAAACCTGTCCAAAAGCTTTTAAAGATTGTGATCAGAGTTTAACAGAACTTTATACAGTCCTGAGCTAACATATACTTCAAAATGTGGAAGTGCCAACAATTAAGCAAGTGTTTCCTTCTTGATGGTCGAATATTTCCTTTGATGGGTGTAAAATTTCTCAGAGAAATACCTTACAGTGTGTTTTAAACCATCGATACCACCTTGAATTAACAGACCACCTGTTGCCACATCACTTGCAATAACTGCAATAATGAATGGGCTTTCATAATCTGGGGCTGCAAGAACTGGTGCAGTGGTGAGTTTAGCAATCAGCTCTTAGAAGACACCCTGACACTGATCGTTCTAAAAGAACTTTTCTTTCTTTTTTAAAAGTTTTGTCAAATATGCTGTGACTTGTGAAAGATTCTTACAGTTATTGCTGTAATATCCTGACATGCCTTAGAAACGTAGTTGTTCTTTTGTTGTTGCTGTTGTTGCTGTGGTTGGCTTAGGAAACTCCAAAATTGTTCAAATTTTTGCTTTTTTCAGCAATACCTCTCCAGTACTCACTTCATAGTGAGGCATGTCACTTCAGATTGACCAAGTTCACTTTTGTTGAAAATTCACCGTCACACCAGAGAATGTACTAGTTCTTTCCAAGATATACAGCCCAGATGTTTGAGACTGTACAGGTGTCATCAATGTGGGTTACTTTGAAAAAGACCATGAGGCATTACAAAATATCTTTTTTTTTTTCTGGGAGTGGCACCAGCCAATAACCTTGAATCAAGTCGTATTTGCTTCCAAAACACACGTTTCCTATCTTATAAATACAATCGCCCACTCTGAGCACTGGATGGGAATCTGGTTTGGTAACAGAATCCCCCTTTCTATAACCAATGCAAAATCGGATTTGAACCATCAGGTTTGGAAACCAATACAATAGGGCTACTCCAGCTAATGTGGCTTGGTTCTATAATATCATTTTTCAGCATATAATTTACTTCTTGAACTGCAACCAATCTTCGAAGATTCATCCGATAAGGTTTCTACTTTATTTACTTTATTGGACCAGCAGCCCATACACCTACATAATGACATAATATTGACGTGCCACTTGGCTGGTCTGAGAGTAAATGTTCATACTTAAAAATACATTTTTGCTCAATCAGCTTGCTGTGCAGGCTCCAAATGACTGATCTTGCTATCGAGATTTTGTGTTATGTCAAGTTGTGCATTTTTACACTGGAAATAGAACTCAAGTGTTAATCTGAGAATCGATCATTCTAATTCTCATGATTATCATTTTTATCATTCTTCAAAGTACTGGCACTGAAAATTGCCTCTGGTGTTCCTCTTCCATTGTGTTCTTTTAACATGTTGATGTGACAAAGCTGTTTAGCTTTCCTCCCATTATACATTACTGTCCACAACATACATCATTATACTGTCCACATCATTCAACCTTTTAACTAGGTAAAGACCACTGAATGTTGCCTGAATCCAATGCCCTTGTATAGGCAAAAGTACCAATACATTGTTTCGTGGTTAACAACTACT
This sequence comes from Hermodice carunculata, assembly GCA_964020975.1. Lineage (NCBI taxonomy): Eukaryota > Metazoa > Annelida > Polychaeta > Eunicida > Amphinomidae > Hermodice > Hermodice carunculata. The sequence continues at coordinate 66,345,096 of OZ026628.1, forward strand.
TACCGTTGGTTTCTTACCATACTATGTTTTCATCTTACCTTGTGCATTCATCAGATTTGATTTTGCCACCTTACAAGCTTTTTACAACTTGTCTGGGAATTTGGACACACACTTTACGATGGGTTCATCTTCTGCTTCCACCAACCATTTTACTTTCAGAAGCTTTAGTGTACTCTCAAAGTAGGTCCACATATCAGTTCAAATAGACTGAACCCCACTGACCCATTTGGTGTATCTCTGGTTGCAAATAATAACATATGTATACCTTTTTACTATTCATTTTTTTTTTCAAAACAATAGGTTCTCATCATGTTCTTCCCTGTTTGATTTTCTGGAATGTAGGCTGAAAATTTAATGTCTTTAATGTATAGCTGGTGTGCAACAATCTAAAACACTGAAGTCATGAAAGTTGAACCTTGGTCATTTTGTATGTGCATCGGCATTCCTACTGTCGTCAAACATTTTATTAAAGCATAAGTGAAAGTAGGAGCTTTAACTTTCTTTTTTTTTTTTTTTTTTTTGGAATGGCCTCATGATACCTAGTAACTGAATCCATGGTAGTAAAGGGATACTTATTTCCAGCTTCCGTTTTCAGAAGTGGTCCACAACAATCTATAATAACCAGGCTAAATGGTTCTTCAAGAACAGAGATACTGATAAAAGGAGCAGGGTTCATTTTTTGATAGGGTTTTCCGTCCACCTGACATGCGTGACATGACTCACAAATTTCTGCCACATCCCTATTGTACTTGTGTCTTTTTGCCCAGAACCACTTCCTAGTAGTCCTTACCCTATTCCACAGTCCGAACTCTTTACTCTCCATAAGCTAGCATGTCCCTGTCTAACCTATATACATATGGAATTACTATTGTCCATATTGTACACGTTCCTCTGTACAATTTTGACATAGGTTGTATCAGCCCAAATAAATTAAAGAGTCTTCAGCGGGTAACTACTCAACCTGTTTGGGAGCCTTTTACCCGTACATGTCTCTCTGAGGAGCGGCTCCTTGTCTAAGCTAAGTAGTCAGCAAAGACAACCCACATAATAAAGAATAAACATGAACGTGGCAAATGATGAATTAGCTGAATAGGTGAAGTTTTGCTCATAAAAGCAGAGCTTTATTATGAAACAAGAACACCTGTCAAACAAACCATAATTACTAAATTTCTATAGTACAGGTTCAGATAAGACCAATTTGACTTACCCCTGTACCAATATGTACCCTTTGTAGCTGGACATCTTATCATAGGTAAACCGCCCACCAGTGTATAACGGAAGTGGAAACAAGCTGGGGCATCATATTCAATCCCAGTGATTGTAAAATAAACGGTTGCAGCTATACTACCTGTACAAATAAAGGGAAATCCTAACAAGGACTGCAACAATGGACATCCTGCACCATTAATGTGAAACAAACTCTATGATGGCACCTACCCCTCAAACAATTAAGCTCTATTTAACTGCCAATCCTCAGTCAATGTATCAACATAAAGTGTCAGGGTTGAGACATTTGAAAACTATTGTCAATTTTGAGTATTTTTTTTTAATTGAGTAAAAGTGCATTTAGGCATGTCAGAAAAGAATGAAAGGCATTTATGCCAAAAACATGCTATCAAAACATTTTTCTTAAAGGGATTTTAAGTACAATTTGGCAAAGTTGTAACTGTCGAAAGTAGCTGCTTGCTACCTATGGCCCCTAGGGGTTTGACCTAACCAAAAAAAAAAAAAAGAAAAACCTACGCTAAAATGTCTGAAAGGTGTACATTAAAACAGAATGATGCCAAAAGATAAAATTAAGTAGCAAAACAGACAAGTTTAAAATCTGTAAATCATTGTAGCCAAACTTTCTAATTATCTTTGGATATTAACAGCACAATTATAGGGCAAGTCAGAAAAGAATGAAAGTCATTTGTATTTAAGGCAAGATAATGCAATGAAAATATGATATTTCTTAACCAGATATAAAGTACAATTAGGCAAGCATGTAACTGTTGTTAGTACGTGCTTGCTACCTATAGCCCCGTTTGACCTAACAGTACACAAGCTAGCCTAAAATATCTGATGTACCTTGGGTAGGTTTTCACCAAGTTTGTTGAAAAAGTCATACTCCAGTGATTTTTGAATTTTTTATTTTTTTTATTTTTATTTATTTGGGGGGGGGGGGAGAGGGACAAATCTTAAACAAATTTCTCTGAAACCGCTCACCCAATTGCGTTGATACCACACAGGGACACTCCTAGGGACCACTAGTTGTTCACCACGTGGCGCTGCAATTATTTCTATTTGTGTGTGTGTGTGTGTGTGTGTGTGTGTGTGTGTGTGTGTGTGTGTGTGTTGCTATTTTTGACTTCTCCAGAACCATCACTCACATTAAGCTGAAAGTTGGAGGATATGGTCCTTGTGGAAAGGGCAAACAAAACTGTTCACTAGGTTGCACTGCTGTGGATTCCTGATTTTTAACGATTTTATTTATTTATTTATTTTTTAATTTGGGTACTTCAAGGTAAATGCACCTTTCCTATTGATTACTATGTAAATCACTGGGCATTCTAGTGCTTATAATGGCTGGGTGACAACCCAAACATTTTGTTTTTCCAAGAATTCTTTCTTTCTTTCTCTCTTTCTTTCTTTCTTTCTTTCTTTCTTTCTTTCTTTCTTTCTTTCTTTCTTTCTTTCTTTCTTCTTTACGACCAAATTTGTCCGGAATGTTCGCTCTGACACTATCATTCCGAAAGCCACCAAACTTGCCATGGCGACTGACCTACCAATGAAATTGAGCACCTGGTTTGGAATAGTCATGATGTTTAAAATTATGCAAATTAGGGGCACTTAAAATTTTGAAAGCTCTAGATCTTCCGAACTAGTCCAGATAGACAAAAAATTTCAATGTGCATATACAGGTTTGTGACACCTGCCAATATAATGGACAGTATATGTTTCTTTCTTTCTTTCTTTCTTTCTTTCTTTCTTTCTTTCTTTCTTTCTTTCTTTCTTTCTTTCTTTCTTTCTTTCTTTCTGTCTTTCTTTCTTTCTTGAAATTATGCAAATGGCAAATGAAGGGCAATTAAAATTTTAAAAGCTCCGTATCACCCAAGCTATTGCAGACAGGCTCAAATTTCAATGTGCATGTACAGATTTGAGACACCTGCCAATAAAATGGACAGTAAATGAAAGTTGTAGAATTTCAAACCATGCCAATCAGAGTCACTGAAAAATGTAAAAGTGGAATATATCTGAACTATTATGCATATAGATGCCATTCCAACTTCAATATAAAAGTTTGTGGCAAACCTGCATCCAATGAACCAAAGTTGTAGGATTCTAATTTATGCAAATTAGGTGATTTTGCAGGATTTAAATCATAAATAGCTTCAAAAATATTATAGATAGAGGTGCCATTCCAATTTCAATCCATAGGCTTGTGACATAGCCACATCCAATGAACCATGATCCAAAATTGCACAATTGTATGTGATGCAAATCAGGCAAATACATAAAATTAAAATGTTGAATAGCTGCGAAACCGTCATAGATATTGGTGTCTTTCAACTTCAGTTGATAAGTTTGAGGCATGGCCACATCGAATGAACAACGAACAAAAATTGTAACATTTAAAATTATGCACATTAGGCTAATACACAAAATTTAGATTATTTAGAACAATGGCAACGTGCAATATTTCAAACTGTTCTCATTTTGAAGGCATCCAGATTTGCTGTGAAGCATTTTTTTTCTATTTCACAATTTTGACTTCTTTTCTGAAACTTTCAACCAAATTGACCTCAAAATTTGTGAGGATCTACCTTGGGTCAGTTGCTATGAAAATGGTTTAAATAGTCACACTCCATTGATAATTTTTACTTTTCATGCATTTTGGGGGGTTTTTTGGCCAAATTTTAAACAATCTTCGTCTCGGAAACTGCTCACTCAATTGCTTTGATATGACACAGGACCACTCCTAGGGATTCTCGTGGCGCTGCGAATTTTTCCTAATTTTTGATGCTTATTTGTGTTTTTGCCATTTTCGGCTTATTCTCCAGAACCGTCAATCAGGTTAAGCTGAAACTTGGTGGATATGTTCTTTGTGGAAGAGTCAAACGAATTGTTCACTACGTGGTACTTCTATGGATTCCTGATTTTGAACTTTTTTTTTTAATTCGGTGCTTATTGGTAAATGAACCTTTCCTATTGACTTCTATGCAAGTCAAAGGGCATTCTAATGCTAATAGACACTTTGGACTTCTCTGAAGAAACCGTCCGTCAGATTGGCCTAAAGGTGGTGGCAATGTATCTCAGTTGGGTCCCTACCAAGTTTCTTTGAATGGTCATGCTCCAGTAATTTTTTTATTTTTTTGTGATTTTTTCGGAAAATCTTTTAAAAAGTTTTACATGGAAATTTTTTGTAATGGTTATAAATTATAATTTTTGGCCAGATTTGTGCCAAACTTGGTTAAGATGTACGTTTCATAATTGTCTATATATTTTGTGTAAGTGATCATGCTCCAATGATTTTTGAACCTTGACCTCATTCCCAAGATGACAAGACAACTGACATGAAAGTTATTGTTCACTCGAAAACTTGACGTCTGTTTTGAGTTAGGGACTTGATGTTGCATATGTTAATGTTTCTCTATGAAGGTCACGCTTAGACAGTACAGGAGTGACCTTGACCTCGTTTCTAGGATCACAGTGCAACGTACATGAGTTTTACTCTTCACTGTAACTTGAGAGTACTTAAACTGGAACCTTGATGTTCCACATGTTAGTGTTCTTCCATAAAGATCAGATTTACTCAATACATGGATGACCTTGATCCTATCCCAAGTTCACAGAATGCAAGTGTGATGAATCTTTAGGTTAGCTGAGTATGGACTGTTCACACAAACTTCTTGTTACTTGTTATATTTATATGCGATGTTCTGCTGCTTTGCACATAATCTGTCCACTAAAGTTGATGATGTTGAGCAAAATAATCAAGTAAAGATTTAAATTATGGATTCATGGAATTAAGCCTTGGTCTTATGATAAATTCATTTGACTTCAAACGTATACCCTTCGTTTGTAGGATCATGCATTAAAAAATAAAATAAAAGACATAACAGTAGCTTTACTTGCACCAGTTCCCCATGGGCTACATTGCACAGATTGGACTATGAATTGCATCCTCCATCTCCATGCATATGTGTCGTATTGCATGTTGGTACATTGTAATCATAAACATATATTTCATGAACAAGAATGTGGGATTAAAATATATATACATTCTGCAGGGCCATTAGTGACATGCAACTTGATTTCATATGCTGAAAAGGGTTCGCAGGAGTGTAGACATAATTTGTCAGTTACAGCATAGATTCAATTGTTGTTTGCTGACTCTCGGTTCGAAACACACGTATCAATAAAATATTAAATGTAAAGATAAGAGAATGGCGGAATGATGTACAGTGTACTGTCTTATGCACGGGGAGGTTTTAATTGAAAGGATTTAGTATTTCTTGGCGGGACATATTTATCATCTTATAAAAAATGGCAACATGGATTGGATGCCGGTGTGCCTAAAAATATATTCAGTCTTGTCTGTTTGATTACATTTAAATTTTGAGAAAAAAAAACAGTTTCATATTTGTGAAAGTTAACGGAGATATTAACAACTCAACTTGGAAAACCAACAGTATCAGTGGGACTTTTCAATTGATTAATTTTAGTGTGTTGAAGTATCCAACGTAAAATGTTCACCATATTAATGATCATGTATGGATGAATGTTGTAACGCATCAGATAAAGATTTAACTATCGGGGTGGTTTTAATGTAGAAAACTGATCTACAATCTGTCTTAACTCGTTAAGAGACCTATGACCCTACAGATCATATTATGCACAAAAATTTCAATATTACATATTCATGGTATTCTATATGACCATGCATACATTCACATTAACGTGAGTGGATTTTTTTTACATCACAAAATTTTCTTCCTGACGCCAACTTAAAAGACTGGTTATTTTACGAAACTTTATTTTTCTAAAAGCTAATTATTGCACAATGAAGAACCAATAATCTCACACATGAGTTGATGTTAGTTTATGAATCATTACCATTAGGTTTATTTTGAAGTATGCTAGTTTTATTTTTGATGATTAAATTCAAAACTGATTTTTGAATATTTTCAATAGTTTTTATGACGAAAAGTTTTTTCTTGATCCAACAAAAAGTCATAGGTATTGGGCTGTCGTCAAAGGCAATAGCAGGAGCAACTCACATTGAAGTTATTGATAATAATATGGCAAAAAAAGTTCATTTCAAGGGTTTCATTAGGTCATACAGACTGTAAATCTAAACAGTAGTGTGATTATAATAAGAGGGCTGTGTGAACAGCCCGTGCTCAGCTGATGTAGAGACTCATCGCACTTGTGTTTCTGTAAACTTGGGATAAGACAAAATAGGTAGACACTTATCAAAGGTACATTCCTACCAAGTTTGGCATAATAACCAATAGGAAAGGACAACTTTGTTTGACCTTTTTACAAGGAACATATCCACAAAGTTTCAGCTTAATCTCATGGACGGTTCTGGAGAAAAAGTTTAAAATAACGAAAACAGTCTAGAAATCATTATTTTGTTTTAGATACAGCACTACCTATCATACAAATTAAGAACTAGTAGTCCCCAGAAGTGTTCCTGTGTAATATCAGTGGTTTCGGAGAAGTTTTTCTTAAAGATTTGTCAAAAAAAAAAAAACAACAACAACAACAAACAAACAAACAAAAAAAAAAACAATTACTATAAAAAATAAAATAAAATAAAAAATCGCCGGAGCGTGACCACTTCGACAAACTTGGCAGCAATCCACCGAAGGTAAATGCCTACCAAGTTTTAAGTGAATCTGGTTGATGGTTCCAAAATATGAATGAGCATTAGATCTAGAATGCCCTGTGACTTACAAAGTAATCAATAAGAAGGGTGCATTTATCTATAAGTACCAAAATTGAAAACATCAGGAATCCACAGCAGTGCCCCATACTGAACAACTTTCTTTGACCCTTCCACAAGGAACATATCCACCAAGTTTCAGCTCAATATGAGTCACGTTTCAGGAGAAAAAGTCGAAAATGGCAATAACACATAAAAAAAAATAAACAAAAAATAGCAAAAAGTTTCGCAGCGCTACCTGGTGAATAAATTCAGAACAAGGAGTCCCTAGGAGTGTTCCTTCCTGACATCAAAGCAATTTGGTGAGTGGTTTCAGAGAAGAAGATTTTTTAAGATTTGCCACCCCTCCCCACCCCCCAAAAATATCATTGAAAAAATCCAAAAAGCAACGGAGCATGACCATTTGAACAAATCTCCAAGAGACAGACCCTAGGTACATTGCCACCAAGTTTGAAGTCTATCTGACAGATGGTTTTGAAGGAGAAGTAAAAAATATGAATTAACGTTCGAATGCCCATTGACTTACATAGTCATCAATAGCAAAGTTGCATTTATCGGTGAGTACCCCAATTGAGAAAATCGTTAAAAATCAGGAATCTGCAGCATTGCCTCCTAGTGAACAACTTTGTTTGACCCTTCCGCAAGGAACATATCCCCATAGTTTCAGCTTAATCTGACTGACGGTTCTGGAGAAGAAGTCGAAAATATTCATAACACACAAAAATCATAAAAAATAAGAGAAGATTTTTTACAATTTGCCCCAAAAGAGAACCCCCAAAATCATTTAAATAACCCAAAAATCACTGGAGCATGACCAATTGAACAAACTTGGTAGAGACCCACCCAAGGTACATTGCCACCAAGTCTGAAGTGAATCTGGCTGACGGTTTTGGAGTAGAAGTCGATTGTTGACGACGGACAAAGGACTATAAGAAAAGCTCAGCTACTGACAAGTCAGCTGAGCTAAAGAGCTGGTTGCAATACGGGAGTGGTCTCTTTACGGGGGATTTTAAATGAATATTCTATTGTTTTATTAGTACATACAATTATATGCATACCAAATAACAGTCCTTGAGGAACAAACGTATACAATATATATTATTTTGGTTTGAATTTCGCACCTGCTTGTATTTAAATTCATACAGTGTAAGTCACCTAAACTAGAAAATATTTTGAAATTGACAAAATCATCCAAAAGAGGAGGGCATTTACAGTAGAAACAATATGTAAGTTTGTCAGTGTAACATATTTTTTGTTTATCATTTGGCACAATTCAAAGTAAGAGATGTTGGGGTATAATGCAGTATATGCAAAGTTCCACCTTTGTCGTGCTGGTAATTTCATATTACCTGCATGGGCATTATAACAAGTTAACAATTTGATGCCTTTCAAGGTGATCTACACAAACAATGTTTTAAATGATAGCCTTCTTTGATATGTACACAAGGCCACATCATTTTTCTTTTTTCAATTTACGGGCCCTTCTATTTTCAAAATTTGCAAAAAATGGGGAAAATGAAATTTAAAATGGGGATTTTTTTCGACATTTTTTAAATCAGTACATAGACCTATAGAAAAGTCATTTAACATCCTGTTGATTTACACTTTTCTCAGATATAACCGGCTCTTAACTGTTTCTTTCCAATACAAAAGCTTTAGAATACAATGTTTATAAATTTACTCTATTTAACTAACTTGACAGAGCAAAAACAAAAGAACATGATTCTCGATCTTCACTATCTCTGACTTTTTTGGACTCCCTCCTGTTTTCAAATTTTGGTCATCTAGCCGAGAATTGATAATTTACCGAATGCATTTTTTATTTAATGAATTACATTAAAATGTTTATATCCATTACATAAAAATACTAAACAACTAATTCAATATTTCAGTCTCACGCTCTACCCTCCATGGTTACAGACTGTCAACATGGACAATATGACAAGAATTCATTATGATTCTCATTTTTTCCAAATGTTGAATAAAATCTAAGATCAAACATTGTATATTCTCAGTGTAAGCACTACATATACCTCAACTGGCAACACTCAATGTCACATGAAAGATAGAAGAATGAAACATACATTTTGGAGTATATGCAGTGATAGTATTTGCACTTGGTAATGTATATGAGCGGTCGGCTAGTCAATGTCCCACAAAGGTTGCCATCACTACCTTAAAATTTGATAATTTACTGTTTATGGCTGAAGATTGAGGATTAATATTATGAAAATTAGTGGTATAGATGTTTTGATATTGTACAAGAAAGGCAGAAATGTAGCTTTATCTACAGCACAAACTTTGACCAAAATGACATAGAGAAACACTTGTAATTGACATGTAAACTAGCTGAGAGTATTTTGATATTTCATAGTTGTGGTAAGATATTTTTTTCAGAAATAAGCAGTCAAGTATGCATGTGCTCAAACTCTGTGTGAGTTGGCTGGGGGTGGGAAGTGAGGTTCATGTTCACACCATACCAAATCTCGACAAAAAAAAGACCTGAAACTATGAAACAAGGGCCTGGTTTTTTGTTTTTTTTTGTTTTTTTGTTTTTTTGTTTTGCTTTTTTAAGCTTTCTCCTTTGTGACACAGGAGGCTGATTACACTAAAACCAAAATAAAATTTTATCCATCGTAACATCATATTATGGTCATGCTAAGAAAGGCTGGTTTATATACAAGGACCAGATATGAAATACCCCTATTCCCTATCACCATATTGTTACTGAGTAGCAGCCTGAATCTATTTTCATTTATACATAATGGACAGTGTGTACATGGCTTAGATCAATGCATTACCAAGAATATAGGTAGAGGGATGCTTATTTTTACTCCATTTACAAGCACCTTTCATAGGATTTTTCATGGTACTTCATGTCTGCACTCAAAATTTATATTTATAATTGCAGAGAGTTTATGGGGTTTCTCCCGATACCTTTTTGGTGTGTGTGTGTGTGTGTGTGTGTGTGTGTGTGTGTGTGTGTGTGTGTGTGTGTGTGTGATATATGTAAACATAGATCTACTTTATTCATCTGTAGCTGTGTTCAACATCTGTCGGATCTCTCAGTATCCAACTTCTACAAATCTGAGATGCTGGTTATACATGTAAACCTTTTTGCATACAACATACAACTGGACAGTGCTCTGTGGTCACCCAGTAAAGTAGCTTATTTGCGCCCCTGACCATGTGTGCTGTTTTATTGCCATGATAGGACTACACTTTCAATTAGCAGTGGGCTCTTGTTTCAATGGTAGAATTCTGCAAGGGAAGGGGAAAATTCAGGGCTAGTGGCGTGACTCGTGGTGTGATACTGACTGATTGCAATGAGGGCGGGTGTCACTTTCACCTGGCTTGATCAAATTGCCATTTTGTGATGCTCATGTGTGTGTGCGCACACACACACACACACACACACACACACAGACGTGTGTCAACGTTCCATGCCGGTAACATGACATCCTATTGGGAACCACTGGCTGACACCAACTTGACAGCAAGAATGCATAAACAAGCGGATAGCAAGGGGGTACTCACAGAGCAAAACCCTGCCAGAAAAAAGCATCTTCCTCAACAATCATAGTTTGTCCACTCCACTGTTTCCATCACTACAAATGATGATGTGAACACCTGGCAAAAGTCATATATTGCGATGAATCTCAAGACTTGTAGGCCTATGTACCAAATGAGAATGCATGGGTTGAACTTGACACCATGCATGTATGTGAACTGAATGGGGTTTGATGGGGGGGGGGGGATCACACGCAGTTCAAAGAGGATGTGTGCTGCATCATGAAAGTAAGTTGTATCTATCTGTCAAGGAATATTTTCACAAACACTGACGTACATGCATGTATGTGTGTTCTGTGTCATCTGAAATGAGTTGTTACAAGAATAATAATGCCACCAAAGCAAATAGCCTAATTTAGCTGATGCACAAAGAGTTTTTGTTGTTTGGACGCTGTTCATGCAAGAAGATTGTGTGTATGGGGGTAAGGCAGGTGGCTTCCAATTGTGCTAGTAGAGTAAATTATTTTCCCCCAATACAGAGTACAGAAAATAAGAATATTCCGAAATACTGTCCAGTAGGGAAAATTGGAGGCCTTCAGTATGATGTTGGTACTCAAAAAAGAATATGCCCCTGTGTCGCAGTGCAGAAATACACTGTACCCTTACCCTCAACCCCTCCAATCCCCAATATATTGCTGTAGTTTATTTTTGAATTCACATAGTGATAAAAACACCAATAATTTCAAATTGGGATCTTCATCAGATTGAAATTACTTTGTACCATTGAGTATGTTCTATCATTTGCGTGCAGACTAAACATCAAATTTCCAATGTATCAAATGGAAATTTTCATTGATCTTCATTGGTTCATTTTTCCACTTACAATTCTGTACTCACTGGTTGGGCCTCTTCACACTCATACAACATGGTGGGATACTTTTTAGACCAAGCACGCAATCAGAGGAGTATTTACACACGTTGCGATGTGTTGTCTAAGATTTTTTATTTTTTTATTTATTTATATTTTTTTTGTTTATGTCAGCCTGGTCAAATTTTGTGCTGTAATAAAGCTACATTTTCTGGTTTTTTGACAATATCAAAACATTCATACCACCAATTTCCATATTAACCCCTCAATCTTCAGCCATAAACAATGAATTATCAAAATTTTAAGCCATTGATGGCAACCTTTGTGTGATACTGACTAGCCGGCCGATCATATACATTACAATTGCTCATATTTTAGATTCTGTCACTGCATATATGCAAACATGTATGTTTCATTCTTTTATCTTTCATGCAACGTTGACTGTTGCCAATTAAAATACATGCAGTGATTACGCTAAGAAAATACAAATCTTAGATTTCAATCGACATTTGGACAAAATGAGAATCAAAATGTACTCCTATCATTGCTCATTCAGACAGTCTGTAACCAAGGAAGGTAGAGAGAGAAACTGAAGTGTTGACTCAGTTGTACATGTAGTTTTTCATGTAATGGGTATGAAAGATTTTAATGTATTTCATTAAATAAAAATGCTTTCGTTAAATTATCAGTTCTGAACTTTTACATTAAGCATTGCCTTAAATTGAAATACAACCAACACTTTTACCATTAACATTGAAATCCCCCCCCCCCCAAAAAAAAAGTCATGCAAACTACTAGCTGTAACCAGGGAAATGCCTCTCTCGCACTTCGCTGCCGTAACTATGTGATTTACCTTTTCCAAAAAGCCCCCCCCCCCCTTTTTCTTTTTTTTTTTTTTTTTTTTTTTTTGTGGTTTTACGGGCTAGATGGCCAAAATTTGAAAATAGGAGGGAGCCTAAAAAGTCAGAAATAATGTAGATTGTAAAGAATGTTCGTTTGGTTTGACTCTGTCAAGTTATGTAATTTGGACAAATTTATAAACCTTGTATTCTTAAGCTTATGTATAATAGGAAGAAACAGCTAAAAGCTGCTTATTCCTGGGAAAAGTGGAAATTTACGAGATATTAAATGACTTATCTATGGGTCTATGTGCCTTTTTAAAAAAAAAGGAAGAAAAAATCAATTTTTGTTATTTAAAAAAATGATGTGGCTTTGTATCCAGAAAGAAGGCTATCATTAAAAACTTGGTTTGTGTAAGTCATCTTGAAAGGCATCCAATTGGTAACTTTTTATGATGCCCATGCAGGTAATATGAAATTACTAGTGTGACAAGGGGATACATTGCCTCTACTACATTCAACCCTGACATCTTTTAGCTTGAATTGTGCCAAATGATAAACAATAAATATGTAACACTGACAATTTAACATATTGTTTCTACTGTAAGTGAACCCCTCTTTTGAATAATTTTGTCAATTTCCAAATATTTTCTAGTTTTGGTGACTTACTCTCTATGAATTTAAAACGGGTGCAAAATTCAAACCAAAATAATATATCTTGTATACATTTGTTCCTCAATGACTGTTATCTAGCATGTATATAAATGTACATACCAATAATACAGTAGAATATTCATTTAAAATCCCCAATAAAGAGACCACTCCCCTCTTGCAACCAACTTTTTATAATCACACTTCTGTTTACATTTGCAGTCTGTCTGATCTAGTGTGACCTCTAAAATGAAACTTTTTGTCATTCAAAATAACTTCAATGTGAGTTGCTGCTGCTATTGGCTTTGACCAAACCCCTATACCTATAACTTTTTGTTGGACCAAGAAAAAAAATTCCTTCATAAAAACTGCTAAAAATACTCAAATATGAGAAATTTTGAATTGAATAATAAAAACTTTGATTTCTAGCATACTTCAACATAAACCTAACGGTAGTGAATCCTAAACTAACATCAACTCCTGTGAGGTTAGTGGTTCATCATTGCACAATTATTAGTTCTTTAGACAAATAAAGTTTTGTTAAAAAACCAGTATTTTAAGTGGTCATTAGGAAGAAACTTTTGTGACGTTCAAAGAAAATCCACCCTAGTTTGTGTGGAAGTTTGTATGGTCATGTGGTATAACATAAAATGTAATATTGAAATTGTTGTACATTATGGAATATTTAGGGTCATGGATCTCTTTAAGAGTTAAGACAGACTGTAGATCAGTTTTCCACATTAAAATCACTCCCAGTTAAATATTTATTTGATGCGTTGTAACATGTATCCTTACATGATCATGGAATATGAGGAACATTTTTATCTCGGATACTCTAATTTAACACAAAATATATAGTAAAAGTCCTACTGATAGTGTTGATTTTCCAAGTTGAGTTGTGAATATTTCAGTTTCACAAAAATGAAGCTGGTTGCTCGTCAAAATTGGAACGGCAAAGTTCATTCTAATCCATTGTACCATTTCTTTATGACATTATAAATATGTACATGTACAGTCACGAAATGCTAAATCCATTCAATTAAAGCCTCCCCATGCATAAGACAGAACATTATTTCGCAATCCTCTCTTTTTTATACTTAGTTTTTATTCATAGGTGTCTTTTGACTGGAGAGTTAGCAAACAACAATTGAATCTATGTTGTTACTACCAAATTATGTTAACACTACTGCGAACCCTTGTCATCATATGAATTCAAGTTGCACGTCATTCGCGGCCCTGCAGAATGTGTGTGTGTGTGTGTGTGTGTGTGTGTGTGTGTGCGTTTTTAATTCCATATTCTTGTGCATGAAATGTAAAGTTTATAATTAAAATATACCAATATGCAATACAACACATATGCATGGAGATGAAGGATGTGATTCATAGTCCAGTCTGTGCAATATAGCTGATGGGGAGCGGGTGCAGGTAAAACTGCTGCTTTATCTTTTATTTCTTTTTTAATCTATAATCCTACAACCGAAGGCTAGGTCTGAAGTTTAAAGTTTTTTGCAGAAGTTCGAGTCTCAATTTCATGAGTCCATCATTTAAATCTTTAGTTGATTATTTTGCTCAGGATCATTAACTTTAGTGAATAGGATACAAACCAGCAGAACATCGTATATAAATATAACTAAAAGGCAACCAGATATTGCGAGATCCATGCCCTTTCGCCTCATTTATAACCTTGCTAATTACAGGTCTCGTCTTAGAATGACTGTAGTCAATAAAAATTGGCTATCACTGTGACCAATATACTTGACATACTGACCTACTTTTATGTATGACACACTATTGTGTCCAGATACACATGTGTGCAAAGTTTCATGATTCTCAGTCAAAGGACAACTGAATTATAACCCGGGCATGAAGTGTAATGTAGTTTTACATAATGTATCACCATGACCCAGATACTTGACTTACTGACCTACTATTGTTTCATGACACACTTTCAGGTCAAGATACATGTATGTGTGAAGTTTCATGAAATTAAGTTAAATAGTAAAGGATTTATAGCCCTGATACGATTTTACAAGAATATGTCACTGTGATCCAGATACTTTTTTTTTTTTTCAATATTTCTATTGAGTTCCTCTATTTACAGTATACATATGGTACAATACATTATTATACAACTTGTATCTGCCATACAGTATAGTACAAGAGAGTACATTATGTGCAAGATGTAAAAAGTTGCAGCAACTTGTCACATATGTGCAAGTATAGTGTTGCAATATATAAAAATACCATGTATAATATATATATTCTTTTTGACTTATTCATTATACAATTGTTATGATTATGAAGCACAAAATACATTTGATTCAAAATGGTTGTTCATAGCCATTGTACGTGATACCCATGATGGTCCACGCATTACAGTGATAACTGCCGGAGATGTGACAATTTAAATAAAATTGCTTTTTGTAAGGTTTCCCATTTTGCTTTAAATTGTGTAGTTCTAGCTTTTACTGCACTAATATATTCAAATACAGAAATTTTCCTTTTTAACAGAAATAAAAAAGAAGTAAAGTTGATATTTTCAGAACCAAATCTTTGTGAATAAATATAATATTTTCCATACAGGATACAGTAGTTCAGGTTGATTTTGTTGGGAGTGTCAAACAGGCCAAATATTATATTTCCCTGTGTAAATGTAACGCTTTCATTCATATATGTTTCCCAAAAATTAGATAACTGATTCCAAAAGGAATTTGAGGAAGGACAGTCCCAAAATTTGTGAACTATTGTTTCTCTATGTTCTCCACATATTTCACATATTTCATTGTCTGTAATACCGATTTTATATAACCAGTGCTTGTTCACAATTATCCTATGTATGATCTTGAACTGAAATGCTTGTAACTTTGTTTCTATTGTAGTTTTGAATGACAATGAGAAAACTTTTTCCCAAAACAAAGCAGTGTTGGAGTTCAGTTCTGGAAAGATATGAAGCCACTTTCTAGTGCATGAGGGTTCACTCACTTCATTATGTTCTATCATTACCCAGTATATATCTTTGCATTTTAATTGATCAAGTGAAAGAAATTTGCCATTTATGAAAAATTTTAATGCAGTATTGCGGAGAGTTATATTTTGTTGACTTTTAACAGTCTGCTTCCATTGATATGGAATAGCAGACCGAATTTGCAGATACTCAAGAAAGTTTGGCACAAACCCAAATTTTTCATTTATTTGTTCTGGTGTAAGAAATTCACCATTCTCATTTACAATATCATTGATATATTTAATTCCTCTTTCATACCACTTTCTATAAAAAATTGGGTTTTTTTGCACTACTATATTATCATTAAACCAAAGCATTTCTTTACGTACAGAAATAGGTGTACTTGGTTGAAATAGAAATAAGAACTCATTCCAAGCTTGTAATATACGAATATAAAATAATGGTATTTGTGTCCAGACAGAACCAATAGAGCATCGACTTTGAAACAAGTCATGAATATTAACACCAGGAAAGAATTCTTGAATGACATGCTTCCATTTAGCATTTTCTTCACTGAGGAGCCGTTTGACCCATGTTATTAATAATGATTTGACCTTTACCTCAAAATTTGGTGTCTTGAGACCACCGCGACAAGGCCTTTGGTGCATAACCTTTGCTTTAACTTTAGGAATGTCACTGCCCCAGATGAATGCATCAATCTCTTTTTGAACTCTTTTAACCATGACTGGAGTAAGTGGTATTGTTGAGGCACTATAAACTAATTTAGAGATGCCTAAGGATTTGATAACTAGTATTTTCCCAATTAAGGATAAATCGCGCACTTTCCATATGTTTAAAACTTCATGCATTTGTTGGAATTTGTCCTCAAAATTTTGAATATATGTATCTTGTTCATCATTGAGAAATTTTATGCCTAAAGTGGAGAAGTTGCCTTCATTCCATTTAACAGGTAAATATCCTGGCTCCCTTCCATAATTACTGCCAATCCATACACATTCAGTTTTATCTAAATTAACTTTTAAGCCACAGCAGTTTTCAACATTATGCAAGAAATCTAACACTGCTTTTCCAGATTCTACATTTGAAATGAAACATGTAGTATCATCAGCAAGCTGACTTAATTTGATCTCTTCGGACCCAATGGCAATGCCTTTTATATTTTGATTCGTCCTAATATGAATGGCTAGAAGTTCAACGGCTAGTATAAACAAAAAAGATGACAGGGGGCACCCCTGACGAACACCTCTATGCAGGGAGAAAAAGGATGAAGTGTAATCATTATTAATTACGCAGCTGCTAATGTCAGTATACTGAATTTTAACCCAC
>OZ026628.1:66364688-66419688 GCA_964020975.1 Hermodice carunculata
TACTTATTCTTTCGCACATGCAAAAACATGTACCTCTGTTGAAGTTATGTGTTTTTGTTTCAAATTTTGTGGGTACCTGTGGTTTTTAGTCCTTTGAGCAGGATCACAGAGAAACGTCCTCTTCTGTGTCACTGTGATATAAATATAGCCAGTGGTTTTGGTGCATTCCTACACTGGGTCCGGTTGCATCTTAGCCAGTCATAACATTCTCCAGCTATCCATGTAAGCAGTGTTACACTGTTTAGCGATAAGGTTGAAAGCAGTGGTCCCAGGAGGGTGTGGAGGGTGTCTGATCTCCATACTCAATGTGAGGATGGAGTGACCCAGGAAATCGTATAGGTAATCATTTCTGTCTGATGACAGCTATAGAGGGACTATTGTATACCAATGGCCGATAGAGCTGAATTGGACAAAACTTAAAATTGACCTGAAAACTGCTTATTTTTTTCTATCTGACACATATCACAATGCGAATACACACTTTTGTGATTTATTGTATGGGCTCGAGGTGGGGAATGGATTCAAGAAATCTACATCAGGAATTATTATCTCATGGGGGGGGGGGGTCATTTGATCATTTACCCCCACCCCTAAGTGGATGTTGCGTGGCCGGCTGATTTGATCACATGGTGGCAACCATTTTATAGACTGTCATGCTTCACATTTTGACCCAGCTTATAACACTCCCTGATGAGCGCCATACCTCATAGCCAAAACGTTTTGCTGGTTTGTTTTCAATTGTTTATCATGGGTGAATGTTAAAAAATTTGGCTACAGTCATATAGTCAGTATTTCTTCGCTTTTGTGCTCATTTATATCTGTTGACTGGAAAAGAAATGTCCAAAACTAGAAAAGATGATTTGCTGCATAGCAAATCGGTGTGTGTGTCTTCAAAGCATATTGGTATGGCAATGTACAACTATTCCATAACACAGAAGTAGAAGTTGGAATACCTATCTATTATAGCTTTTAAAGTTATACACGATTTAAAATTTCTAATGGTGCTAATTAGCATAATTTGAATTGCTACAATTTTTGTTTTACATTCAAGAGATACGCAATGATAAAAAAAGTTGGAATGACATCGCTATCTATCATACTTTTGAAGATATTCAAGATTTAAAATTCCAAATGCCCCTTATTTGCATAATTTTAAACATCTTCATTCCTGTGCATAAAAAAGGTCAAACTCCTTGTATGGAAGTACAATCCTGCCAAGTTTGGAGTTTCTAGGTAAAATGGTGTCAGAGAAAAGTGATGGACAAATTCACTGGTAAAGAAGGAAGGAAGAAGGAAAGAAGGAAGGAGGAGAGGAAGGGCGGACGGACAGACGGACGGACAGACGCGCTTTGTCTGGACAGACAGACAGATAGAAAGAAAGAAAGAAAGAAAGAAAGAAAGAAAGAAAGAAAGAAAGAAAGAAAGAAAGAAAGAAAGAAAGAAAGAAAGAAAAGAGTGTGTTGACACACACACACTTTAAATATCAGATATGTCTTGGGTGTTTTCCTGCATCCCACTGCGGAACCTGTTAAGTAGTTTTTATGAAAAAAACCCCAGATCATTTGAATTTTTTTTATTGCGGGGTATGGGTGAAAGAAACCTCATGAAGGGTGTAGAGATTATGACTTTACGTATCACACATAATAAGCTGGACACAAACGGGAGTTGGGGAGCCAATTGGAGCCTAAATGGACTGTAGTCTTGAATGGAAAATATGGGAATGCTGGTCCTGTGCAGTCGTATTTGACAGAGGTTAAATACATGCACTTTGCTACGTTTTTAATGACACTTTCGTACACCACAGGCTTTGCGTTGTAAAGAAAGGGCTTTCATGTGTTCTCGTCTTCTGAAAAGGGCTTTCCAACAGTTATTGAATGGAAAGCACATGATGAGTTTTAACCAATTCAGGGCAATTTTGCAGAAAAGCATATTTTTAACACCAGGAGACAAAGGCAATTATGGAAGAATATTTGGCGATCAAAAGTCTGTAACAGGGGCAAATTTAGAGGGGAGTCAGACTGGTCCTGGACTCCCCTTTTTTGGTGTCCACAAAAAAAAAAAAAAAAAAAAAAGAAAGAGGAAAGGGAGACAGAGAAAATAAACGACGTGGGACTCATTAACAAGACCAGAAAGAAGTACCTAGGCTTACATATTCAGTTTTAGTTGCAAACTGAGATAAGGAAATCGTACAACCCAGCAGCTAGCATACAGCATGTTTCAATACAACCACACTGCAGAGGTAGCCCAGAGAGGCAGTTGCATGTGAAACTACTTCCAGATGTGGAGATGGGTGCAGCACTTGACTTCCCGGCCAGTGTCCTGGGTTTGGTCAAATTTAAAATGCAAGGGTCAGTGAGTGTCATTCGGCCCAGATACTCCCTGCGGCCACCGGGCTTGCTCTTGTGAATGATGCATGTGAATGGAGTCATGACCTAACTTTGACACGTAATGATTTAATCCTCACAGTGACATGTTTGCTTGCTTTAATGTTGGGCTTAAAATAATTGGTATTTGCAATAAATATGGATCGTTTTCTTATAAAGAAGCCAAAACTTGAAAAGATAAGATCCAAAGAAACTATGGATGGACAAAAGGTAAGAACTATTATCATTACGTATACCAAATGCCATGAAGTGAAATGTGTATGCTTATCCCCCCTCCCAGCAGCAGGGAGGCCAAATGCAGTGGATTTTGTGTCTCAGAGAAATCAAATTATGCTATTAAAATACAGTCTCAAATGCCAGGAAAATGCATCTCAGAGTATCTATTTTTTTCTAAATCCCCCCTCCGCCGCTGTGGCCTTTGTCACTTTCACACGCGCGCTTTAGGCTTTGTTTAGGTCACTGATCCCCCTTTCCTGAAATCCTACATCCACCCCTGTGAAGTTTGCCCTGTGTCGAGGATTCCCAAACAATCTTGGGTGTATCACACGGAAGAAAGATTTGGCGTGTACTGTAGTTATCCCTGTGTCGGTCCATGTCAGCAAGTAAAACTTCACTCATGAAGGTATACAACTTTGGCACAAATGTTTACGCATTTTGTCATGGGTTCTAACAAATGAACGCCAACGGGATGCGGAAGATGACTAAGGGCCAAATAGGTCACCCTCCTCCCTTCCAGCGCCATGTTTGATGAACTGGCAATCTTTTGGCATGAATATTTTAAAAGTTTTTACCTAACCCCAGACTCCACACTCCTCAACTGATACGCTACTTAAATCAAACGCCCCATAAACCTCAAAATCCAGGGCTCAAAATACGAACTCTGTTTTTGTATACGAGGGTACCAGTCAAATGTTCTACATTTAAAAAAAATATATCATTTCATTCATTTCAATTTTTCATGGCATTTGAAAAGGGTGAGTGGCTTCACTCTAATAAAATTAAAAACAAACAGCTCTGGTCTTTCAAGTGAGTGTTTTCCCTCCTTTTGACATGATTCGGGATCAACTGAGTGTCTCCACTCACCGGTCACCTTAAGCTTTCATGCAGCCACACAAGGGCTAATGAGTATTTTCCCTCGTGTGGGCCCCGCTTCGAATTTCTTGTGCCAGGTAGCCGAGTGTTTCCACTCACCAAAGCCTTGATGCAGCTTGTCTGAGTGAGTGGTTCCCCTCATTTGGGCCTCATTTGGGATATTTTGTACCGAATGAGGATTTCTACTCATCGATGGCATTGTGCAGCAGGTCCAAAGTGAGTGGATCCACTCAGTTGGGACCTTTTTTCCAAGGTTTTGTACAGAATGAGTGTTTCTACTCATACAAATGTAGATCTGTAGACCTAACAGGCATCACAATCCTAAATTCGCAGCAACATGTTCCCAATTTCCGTAAATTCAGCCCAAAAACAGAAAAATGGATTTTCTGTTTTTAAAATGAATTGTGTTTATTCTATTTTGAGTTTTCTTAATACGCAAGTTGCACACCATAGGCAAATCATGAGATGTTTTCATGACTTCTGCTCTACATGATAGAAGAACCACAATTTGATGGAGGATTCTACACTCTTCACCAGTAAAAACATCTGGGGGTCTCCATATCTCATCAACACTCCTAACTTGATATGAGAACAGACCAGGTTTTTTGTGCCTCTTCTTTGGTTAAGGCTGTACTTGCTAATGTTCTTCCTTGATGGTCTGCCTTTTGCTCCTTAACCAGCATCTCAATTCAAATGATGCATTTCACTCAGATGATCATTTGGGTTTACCTGGTCACAGAGGTTACCATCATGGCCTACCTCTGGACGTAAGTTATTGTCATGGCTTAGTTGGTCCTTCAGGTTACCAGCGAAGAATATCTCTGCCAACCTAAGACATTCATCATCCTTGTCACTGGCTTCCTTTTAGAAACTTCAATAGCCATTGACCTTGTCACAACACAGGCGGGAAAAATGCCCAGAATTTCCTGCTTAAGTTGCTCTGGGTTCTATCTCATAAATGGCTCATCAGTCAAATATGGAACTGATTTACATTTCACATTATCCCCTGCTATATCATTCTCACGAAGGCAGGTCACACCTTCTATCAGGAGACTAGAATCAGTGCCTGCAATCACTGGTCCAGGTGTTTTTAAACTTAAAGTAACGTTGTCAAGTGGGGCTGTTGTGTAATTCCCCTGGACATCCTAAAGTAATACACTAGTTTTTTTTAATAAGTTTCACGCAAGGAAGGAAGTACATCTTTCAACAGTAACACTTTCAAGTCTAGGCTTTTCCAATTGGTTTGTGGCCTTTGTCTGGTGATTTATTACTATTTTATGATTAGTAATAAAAGTTGAAGCCGTATTTATTCTTCTTTATGATACAAAAATTTTAAGTGTCTCATACCAAAATGATTTTATATCAAAAACTAAATATTGATACCTTTGTTTTAAACTGATATGAAATAGTAAACTTTGGCATGACAGTGGGTTAACATACAAATTGATTTTGTATGAAAATTACAAAAATTGAGTAATAATTATTACATCTTCTAACTGAAATGGAACAAACTAAAAGATATCACTTATGTTACATTCATGAATAATATTCTTGCTTTTGGTACATTACTTTAACTTCTGTGACCTGCAAAAACCTTATAAACCGAAATTTTTCATGTTCCTATGGTAACAAGGAGGGGTTTTCATATTTCACAGACCCCAACGACAAAGGTTATTTTGGGGTCCCCTTAACCCACTGTCCCTGGGGGGAGGGTGTTAAAGACTGGGAAACGCCACAGTCCATTAGGATCGCAATTACCTTCTGATCAAGAGCTTTTTTTCTTTCTGTGGCACCAGCGTTTCTTATTTGACACTTTAAAGGCCATCCAATATGGGCTACGCTACCTCAGCATGTAGGTTTTCAAATTTAGCATGGAGATAAGCAGAATGTCCATCAGACATATTTAAAGGTGGGTGCCCCTAAATGCTGGCTAAACTAAATTGGTTTTCATTATTATTGGTTCTTCTCTGGAGTAAAAAAATGCTCAGATATGACTTGCCCCTTTCTATGTCAATAACTGGGGTCGACTAAAAAACATCTGCTCTGCTTTCTGATTAGCAGGTTTGTCAGACTGAGGAGAATTATTTGGCGTCTGCTCTTCTGATATGTGACAGGGATGTTTGGGTTTTCAAAAGAATCTTTTATGTGTCGACGCATAGTCATAAACCACAACTGCGGCTTCATGTATTTTATCTGCTTTACGTTCATCCAGGAAGGGCTTAATTTCTTTTGCAATGCATCCTTTGAAGTCTTATACCAAGATAAGTTCCCTTAATATGTCAAAATAATTTTCTCTTTTCCTGGAGGCACATCACCTGTCAAACAAATTATCATTCTCTTGGCAAATTTCACATAGGTTTCATCCACTTTTTTTTTCTTTTGGCGGTACCTGCATTTCTGTCTAAAAGCCTCAGGTACTACCTTGTATGCTTTCAGAACAGCATCTATCAACACATCATACTCGGAACTTTATTCAATGGAGGGGTCTGTGAATAAAATTCTTGTGCTCTTCCAGTAAACACACATTGCAAAAGACGAGGCCACACCCCTCTGGGCCATTCTTAAGTTTCAGCTATTTTGTCGAGAGACAGAATGAAATTTTGCTGCTACACATGCATTTTTGGCTACATCAAAAGGTACTGGCTGTGTTGAGTTATTTAATCTAGAAGGTCTTGTAGCTTTAACTCACATTCTCTTGGCTGTCTTCCTAATTTTACCTCATGCTGTCTTGCTCCCTCTCTCCCACTCTGATTTTTTAAATTTCGCTTATTCCAGCTGAATTGCCGAACGTTTATCCTCTGATCCCCCATGTACTTCTAAATGTAACTATTTGGCCTCCTTTTTCAGCTCTCCTTATAACAATTTATCCAAATCTTTAACTGTTAAGTCCCCATTACCCTTTTCAGCTCTTCCGTTAACATTTTATCAAAATATGTCACTGGTAAGTCCTCATTAGACAGAAACACACTTGGATCCATTGACGTATTGTCCTGTTGTCTGTATATTGACAAACAAATATGTTTATTAATACTAAATATCCTTTCTAGAGTTTAAACTATAAGATTCAGTGTTTAGGAACTTCCAGATTTTTCCAGATGGTTCAGTCCTTATGTTCTTATACGATACCTACCTTCAGAATATTCTAGATCGTGGTGGAACTCAACAAAGAATGTCAAATTTGAGATAACGTTAACAATAAAAATACATTGACAATCAACAATCAAGACAAAGTAAGTAAATGAAATTATACATTGAGCTATGGTGATACTCTAATAATTAACAGACTGCAAGTAAGTCGGAAACCCTGGTGAGAGATCCCCCACTGGTACTGGCCAATGGTGCAATGTCCCATATTATGTGCCAAATAGTCAGGACTGAATCCCCCAGAAGCACAGTTTTCTTTCAATGTGGTACAATTTAACACCTACTCTACAATTCCACTCATGTGTACTGTCCACCTTCCAAAGGTACAATGTATAAATGAGTATCTCCTTGACAACAGCAATGGCTCACAGTCCCACTTGCTTGAAGACACACAACTTCTGTCAGATCTAAGATTTTCCTGCCTTAGTCATGAAGGAAGCTGCTTTATATACCAATGCTGAGAACATGTCTGGACCACATCTGGGCTTTCCCTTTGTTTACAATTAAGTGAGCCATACCCATATGATTGTAGGTCACTATGATAGATTTTTTCAAATGTTTACAAGTTACATGTTTTAAAGCCACACCAGCAAAGCCCTTAATAGGTAATTTTCACCACTTTTTGATGTAAAATTTAGAGTGTATGCTATTAGTTCTCTAAAGTCTGTAGGTAATGAAGGTTATGAATATGAAAATTATTCTTTACTTTGATTTGGAAAGGTCATTGAGTTCACTGAATGTTCTGCTGTGTCATTGAGTCTGCCTGGACTATTTAATGATCACAGGAAAAGTTTCAAAATAGTTTGTGTGTTATACAAAAGGATATTTCTGTACCTACCTTTGACACTCTAGGGTATTTCATTAGGGCAGAAGCGACAGTCATGTCTCAAATTTGCTGAAAAATTCAAGCAATAGCAGAGGTTGAAGTGGCAGAGACCGCTGTGGCACTTAATGTGTAAAGGCAATGTACAGACTTTAATAGAGGGATAGCCTCCTCAAAATACAACTTTTGCGTAAGTGATGATTGTCCTAGGCATCGCAAAAGTCAAGTCGAGACACATGTTGCCCCAGAGGCATACACATGGACTGTACACAAATTTATTGAGAATGGTTGGTTAAGTACGTCACAGGCCCATTCTTTGTGTCCAAACAAGATGACCATTTCGTGGCTAACGGTAACAGATATGGAAAATAAAAAAGCCAGTTCCGAAGCGGTTCAGCGGTTCTGTTCGAGCCCACGGCAAGATGCAATGTCTTTAAGCTATCATTACGATTGTGGCTTGAACAATCTACCACTGGTAGAAGGCCCACGTGACAGAGTGTTT
Organism: Hermodice carunculata; assembly: GCA_964020975.1. Lineage (NCBI taxonomy): Eukaryota > Metazoa > Annelida > Polychaeta > Eunicida > Amphinomidae > Hermodice > Hermodice carunculata. The sequence continues at coordinate 66,372,634 of OZ026628.1, forward strand.
CATTGAGCATCATCAGCAAACAGAAGGAAATCCCTGTAAACTGTGACACCAGCATCTATTCACCATTGTACCACATAACATATACATACTTTATCCAAACTATAGACATGGATCACTCATAATGTATCATTAATAAGCTACATGTACATGACACTTGATGTATGCCTGACAATGTACTTAGGCCTATATTTTCTATCATGGGCGCACATGAGATACCATTGAATAGAAGTTCGGGGGGGGGAGGGAGGGCTATCTGGGCTGAAATACAGACAGAAGCACAGTACAATATCATGATACATAAAAGAGATGCTTGGGGGATACCGTTCCACGAACCACAGCATGTGGCTTGCTGTGTCATGCCCCTGTGCATGGCAAATAATAGACAGGTCGTATTAGTCCCAGTTGTTTTGGTTAATATAACTATTTCACCAATATTTGAACTCAATAGATATTTGTGAGATGTTTAATCTGGAATAATTCATGGACGTGAATAAAATCATGATGTTTATAATCATGAAGAAATTAAAAGTTCTTGTTTTATTATTTTCTGGTCATTTAGCTACACGGTACTAGAAATGGTATAGCGTCTTTGTTATGTGAAACTAGCCATTCTGTTAAATCACGTGTAAATTTGTTTTTTTTTTTCATAGAAAGAAAATGTGATGTGGAGCCTGATTTGTCCAATGAGCTATCGATCCTATAGAGCTCGGCTGTATTGGCCAATGATGTTCCCACACTTGGCATTGAAGTGACTGAAGTTTTTTTTCCCTTCATTAATCACAATGTGAAAGCTTGAAATATTTAACCGGAATACTCAGACCAAGGCTGAATAATCTGTACTCGCCAACCGGAATAAAGATACTGTGGAATTGGTCTGCCATGAAGGCATTACGGACCTTTGATAACATGTTTTCCATGCAGCTCAACTTAAATGGCCACGCATACAGTCTGCACAGCCATCATGTGTGCATATCATGAAAACATAGAAAATCCAAATACGAGCCTTGGGCGTAAGCAGAAATACACAAACACAGAGTTTGTACATGTCATTTTACGTTGACTGTGTCTTTTTTCAGTAACGCATAGAGAAAAGAGATTTGTTTGTATAATTGGATGCAAAATCTTTCAGAGGTTTGTAATAAATTATTGGCAAAACCACCAGTCAGTGCTGAATTTTCCTCACTTAGTAAATCCCGTGGACCTGATTATTGAAGAGTGACGAATTCCCATGTATGTAAACTTCGATTGTTGTGCATGTACATTAAGCACGTGGTATATATTTGAAGGTGATCAAAAATGTTGGTCGGGTATAATCCTGACACCACAAGGAACATTTATTGGGGTAACACTGTCCATAATCACTATTATTCCCAACTTGTTAAATCAATAGGGCATTGACACTTTATGAAATTTCTTTTCACTGTCCTTACCAATGAATGCATATATCATGTATATTTACAGGTGTATGCAATAAATTTAAATTAGAAATTTACCTAAAGGGCCAGGTGTTACCGTACTAAGGCTTGAGTTATATTCAAAAATTTTATGCGCATCTGACACCATTGTGTCATCAGATTTGCAATCTAATATAAACTAGAACAGGCTGATTTCTGACTGATAATCAAATGTCTCCCCGTGCGCCCTTACTATTGTCTCCCTTATTTTTATAAAAAGGCATATCGATTCCGATTATCTACAGATATGATGAAGGTACACTCTTAATTGACATTTTAAAACGTTGATGTTTGAGGAAATGCCCACGTGACCTTGTAAAATTGGTCAAGGTCATACATCTGCAGTTACAAGCAAATCTGAAAAAAGTCTGACATAGACATAAAATCACAAAAAATGTCAACCTCTTTAAGACAAATCTTTCTCGAGTGTATCTGCAATGATTTCAAAAAGTGGCAATGTGACCTTCAAAACAGGTCAAGGTCATCCATCTGCAATCCCAAGCAAGATCATACATAGGAACATCTTCACATAAAATTTCAACTTCTCAAGTCAAATCTTTCTTGAGTGATCACGTCCACATCGATTTTAGACAAAATGCCCAAGTGATCTTGAAAAGTAGGTCAAGGTCATACATATACAGTCACAAGTAAGGTCCTCCTTATACAATCCCAACCTAGTTTATATTATGGTACATAATCATGCAAAATTTCAACCTCCTAAGTCAAATCTCTGTGGAGTTATTGCTTCCGCTTCAATTTTACATGACATGCCCATGTGACCTTGAAAAATAAGTCTGCAATCCCAAGCAACGTTATATATATCAATATATTCACAAAAAATTTCAACTTCCGAAGACAAATCTTTCTTGAGTTATCGCGTCTGCAACGCATACAAGAAGAAGAAGAAGAAGAAGAAGAAGAAGAAGAGGAAGAGGAAGAAGAAGAAGAAGAAAAAGAAGAAGAAGAAGAAGAAGAAGAAGAAGAAGAAGAAGAAGAAGAAGAAGAAGAAGAAGAAGAAGAAGAAGAAGAAGAAGAAGAAGAAGAAGAAGAAGAAGAAGAAGAAGAAGAAGAAGAAAATATGTTCCCCCGTTGCTCGGGGAGACATAATATCACAAAGAAAACATCGATTAGTCTCAGTTTAATTTTGCATGGCAAAATGTGATGCAAATCCAGTTATTTTGAGCTAAGTATTTTGCTGAAGTTAAGCCTAGTTAAAACACATATAATGTGATATTATTCAGGCTTTGTGCTGTTTACAAGGCCCTTTATGACTTTCTGTCAGTCTACGGATGTGTAATTTTATTGACTCAGCTGACTGCTAGTCAGGCAAAGCTTTTAGGAGGTACGGTTGTCCATCGTCCATCTGTCAGTCTGTTCGTCTGTCCATTCACAATCACATTTTCTACTTCTGCTCTGATACTGCCAGGTAGAATCACTTCAAACTTTGTGGCAATAAACCTTGGGTGGGTGTTTACAAAGGATGCCTAATTCAAATGTAACAGTCCAGTGATTTTTTTTTCATGTTTCAATAAGTTGTTTTTGTTCTTTTTCGGGGGGGCGGGGCAAATCTTTAAACAATTTCTCCGAATCCGCTAACCGAATTGCTCTGACCAAACACAGAAGCACTCGAAGGAAATCTTAGTGCTTAATATGTTCACGAGGTGGTGCTGCAAATATTTCGACTTTTTAAATGACTTTTTGGAAAATTTTCGCCATTTTTGACTTTTTCTCCGGAATCGATGCTCAGATTAAGGTGAACTTCACCGATATTTTCCATGTTAAAGTGTGAAATCTGTTCACTTGGTGGCACTGCTTGGATTTTCAACTTAAAATTTAACGATTTTTTGAAGTCATGTACTTATCTATAAGTGTACAATTCATATTTATTATACTATAAGTCTTGGGTCATTCTAATGCTTATTCAAATTTTAATGAACTGTTTTCTTTGGGCATATTTTAGATATACTTCTCAAAGTCATATGCAATCCGCTAAAACTTGGCACAGGTCTATTAAGTTACAACTTTTTTTTAACAAGTGTAGGTTAGCTTTGCACGGGCTATTCACTTAGCCCTTCAGGCTTGATACTAGCGCCATCTCAAAACTAAATTGTACCCCTCTGTGTATAACTAATGTGTTCATGGTTTAATGCAGTGCATCTATTAAGCAAAACAAGGATTTTAGCTTCTTTTTTATGTTCCAATTCAAGTACATTCATACATGATGATGCCTATACAGGCTTCAGATAGATGGATGTACTTCAATACTTACGTCGCACCTCTGGTGGGCCTAAACATGCAAAATAAAAATGACGTGCTTATCAACACTTACAATGCATGCTCAGCGAATTTTACACCAAGCAACACCAACCCAACTTTCACACACTCTGAATAAATCGTCACGTAATTGCTTACGTTTCATATATGCATCTTAGAGTGTGCAAAAGTATAGATTCATGCTGGCTAATTTAATAAAATACCAGTCAGACATGCTACCCACAATATGAATCAGTCTGTGTACACCTAAATCACATAAATTGTTAGGAAATATATCTGTGTACCTGATATTGTTTTCATATTATTTATATTCCTGAGAAGGCTTAAATGTTGTCCGTAGGTGTATACCTAAATTATGGTAAGTGTTATGCAGTATTTCTTTCTTACTGATTTCAACTTCATGTCTTTTATGTTCCCAAGCAAAAAGGGTGTCCTGAGAACAGTTAGAGAACAGGACAGGAATGAAGCGCATATGAGGCGATCCCCGTTTTCGATTTTATTGCATGCAGTTTCCACTTTTTTCCAGTCTGTGGTTAAAGATTATGGAGTGATAGTGTGGGGGAATATGGAGTCCCGTGGGCTTTTGATGAAGATTTTACAAAACCTACTTAAAAATGTTAAATACATCTCAAATAACAGAAAAAAAACATGTTGGCACTTTGCCGACCTGTTAGATTCAAAATGGCCGCCATTTTTCAAAATGGCTGCCCAATTTCCAAGTTTTGTCCAATTACAGGTCCCTTATAGGTCCTTGCAGTATAAAGCACCTTATTTGGGTATTTATTTTCATAACTCCTGGCTATAAAGTTGGATTTTTATCTTCAAATTGAATCTTAGTCAATTTAGGCTCATATTTGTCTTAAAAGTATCAAATCATTGGATCAAAAGAATGTAAACCGAACCGAGATAAAAGACTTTATTTTGAAACAATATTATGACACCAGTATGTTACTACAATAAAGGGCATCATCACCTCTCTTACCAAGTTCATACCTGTGTGACTGGGGGACCTATTTTAAATTATTTTCGTTCTCACCTTCATCATTGTCACTCTCATAATGTGAGTTTACATTGGAACAGTATTATGAAACAACTGTATTGCTACAATGAATGGCATCATCACCTCTATTATATAGTTCATGTTTGTATGATTAGGATAATTATTTTAACTATCATCATTCTCATTTTCATCATTGTCACTCTCATATTGTGAGTTAACATTGAAGCAATATTATGTATGACACATTAAAGTGTATTGCTACAATAAATGACCTCATCACCTCCATTGCCCAGTTCATATTTGTATGATTAGGACAACTACTATAACTACCATCGTTCTCATCTTTATCATTGTCACACTTTCGTATTGTGAGTAAACATTGAAACAACATTATGACACATAAAGTGTATTGCCACATTAAATGACATCGTCATCTCCACTACCAAGTTCATACTTGTGTGATTAAGATAGCTTTTTTTAAGTATCATCGTTCTCATCTGCATCATTGTCACTCTCATATTGTGAGTTGTGGTGTCCAGCTGGTGACTATCCTACACAGTGGAAGCTGGTCGTTTCTGGTGATTGCCATATACAGTGGCAGTCTGCCATAGCAGTTGGCTTGTTCAGTTGGACGATGAAGATGAAAGCAGTTTATCATAATTCCAGAGTCATCAATATGTTGGATCTACTTTTGGTTCTTCATCCGAAATCTATAATTTATGCCAGTTGAGCCACAGGCAAGAAGTTCACCAAGATCAAACTGCAGTTCACAAGTGATATGTGAACTGTTCTATATGTGCTGTACATGGCAATAACGAGCTAGTAGGATAAACTGAGATGCACCTTGCATTATCATTAGGTGGGATGAATGTACTGGGTTGAGGGTGGGGGAAAACCTTTTGACCAAATTTAGTAAATTTAATCTTCTAAACACATAAATTCTGACTACAAAAGTTTCCATTCTGTTATATACTGCCCAAATTTGATATTTTTCTAGTGGTTACCTGCGTGTTTAACCCACTCTGGCTGAGAATAGGCTAATAGAGTTGGTATGTTTTTACATTCGGCGCATAAAGTGCTGGAGGGTATTGTCATCCCCTACATCGTCAGTCCATCTGTTCATCCGTCTTGTCAATGTTACCTTGATATTTCAAAAAACATTCACCCTAGTTGTACCAAATTTTTATCGGAGATGCAACTTGCAATGGACCAGTTTGCTATTGAAAACTAGGATCCTCTTTATATTTTTAAACTTTTAATCAAACTTTTTCAGAATTTATTTCAAGGCCGTCTGAGTGGTTTACAGTGGGACGATGTTACCATATTATCTCCAAAAATATTTACCACAGATTTACTAAACATTTGTCACAGAAGAACCTTATGATGGACCAGGTTCCTATCGAAAACAGGCTTCCTCTGATTATTTCTTAACTTTTTATGAAACTTTTAAAGTATTTATTTGAAGGCCGTCTGAGTGGCGTCAACCCTGACGATGCTACCGCGATATCTCAAACAATTTTCATCGCACCTTTGCCAAATTTTTGTCTGAGATGCATCTTTTGATGGACCAGGTTCCTATTAAAAACTAGCATCCTTTTGGTATTTAAAAACTTTGTATGAAACTTTAAAGTATTTTTTTCAAGGCCGTCTGAGTGGCGCACAAGAAGACAATGTTATCATAATACCCCAGCAAGGATATATCGCAGCTTCATCAAATTTTCATCAGAGATTGTTAAAAATAATGATAAATTGAGTATTCACAGAAAAAATTGATGGTGATAGGATTGGGGAGAGAAGAAAATTAATGTATGTTTAGTTCTATGGTTGAAATTTTAATCATTGGCCGAGAGCGTGAAATGAATCAAGGCAGATTCAAATAATATACAAAACCAGTGTATTTATGAACATTATAATTTTCTGTTCGATAAAAAAACTATAAAAAAAGCAAACGTCATTAGACATGCACATTATAAAGGACTATGTTCCTATTGAAAACCAGCTTCCTCTCATTATTTTGAAACTTATTATAAAACTTTTGCCGTATTTATTTGACGCTCTGTGATCATGATTCAGATTCAGATTCAGATTCTGATTCTTTTATTCGACAATAAATTCAATACATTTCAATTGTTAGGTAATAATGACAGAAATGTATATAAACAAATGCAAAACAAAAAATAGGAGAAATAGTACATTATTACCACAGATAACAGATAGTCAGGATGACCCAGCTAAGGATGAAATCATCCGCTCTCGCATGGGCCACCCAAATAAATTTACTTGGTAACACCTTGCTTCAGAACAAAGCACCGCATGTGTGTTAGGACAGTTGGACTGACTGAGACAAAAATAACATAATTACATACAAATATACTTTATCAATCCTCATTACAAACAAAGCAATTTGGAATAGTACAGCTTTCAGAGTATTGGTCTATGTAGAATCTTTAAACAGATTGAGAGAGAGAGAGAGAGAGAGAGAGAGAGAGAGAGAGAGAGAGAGAGAGAGAACAATGTTACCATAATATCTCAAGAAGGATTCACCACAGCTTCATCAAATTTTTGGTGCAGTTACACCGTATAATGACACCTGCAAAGTCTCAAAAAAATTCAGAATTGGGGAAAACAATGTTGTGGGCGCCGAGGGTAATTTTTTTTTGAACGCTATTTTCTTATTATAAGGTGGGCACTAAACACCTATTCCATGCTTTGAAAAGCTGCTAATTAATGGGGCATGTTATCTCTGTGTAGCTTTCATCTATAAATGTTATTCAATATGTTTTCTGTGGACAAACGTTAATTTAAGATATGAAAGGAGTTGACTATCTATATGTTGGCCACTTTAAGGGCAATTAGAGGACTAAACCCCAGACTTAATGGGGTGAATCAAGAATATCTAAAGGCCTCGCTACAGTCATTGTGCAAAAAAGTCTTTGCAAATAACTGTGCTTGGATTATGGCAAGAATGTGTGCAGTCTTTCAATATAAATGAAAACTCAGCAAGTAATCTAAAAGCACTTGGGACACTTTTTCTCCAAGCAGTTAGCTAATGCAGATCCACCCATCAGCATGCCAGCGCCGTGCATCAATCCACCACTTTAGCTACTATGCAGGGAATCATTCTGTCAACACACCAATACTACCATACAGACCTGCAAAATACATTCAAACAACAGGTTATTATAAGTTATAATAGGGAACAATGATTTGAACTGATGATCTTGGATCAGATGAGGAAAAAGTATTGAGCTAGACTAAAAGGGTAGTGACAGATATCGTTAAATATCAACAAGTTTTGATGCATAGATTATATACATGCATTTTTTTTTAGCATAACGACCATCTTGAAATTTGGTTGGTAACAACTGGTGTCAAGTTTTAAGATTGAAAATCATGACACAATGTTGTTACATGGTTGGAGTATGATATATAATTATTAGATAATGTGTGTTGGAGAATATTGGTTCTTTATGTAAAATGACATATCGGCTTGTGTGTGTGTGGGGGGGGGGAGTGGGAGTGGCGGTGGGGCAGCCATTTTGAGGAAATTGCGGCTATCTTGAATTGTGATAACTACAGTGCTATACTAACCCTCATTGATGCCAATAAATACCAAAACAGAGGCCAATTTTAAATCAACTTTTTTAACACTAAACATTTATAAGAAACATGGAAAATATAGACAAAATTTTTCAGATATTTTAAATTTTGGTGTCTAATAATATTCAGGTTATAAGTAAAAGACATGAATAATGTTCCTGGGTGACAAAAGGTTAAAATTTGATTCTTAGATCTATTAAATCGAACATTTCGGACACATTATGTGACATAAAATATCATTTTGTTTGGGGTTTGGCGGCCATTTTGGAAAATGGCAGCCAAGTCAGGCCGAGTCAACCCAACTTTGTTTTTGCGAAAATGATCAATGTTACTTTTTAAGTTTCATGTGCACAGAAGGTGCTTTGCTGCAGGCAAAGCATGTTTTATAGCATTGGTTAAGGCCTTTTCTTCGTCTGAACCCAATATTAATTGGGACTGCTGGTCAGGCAACAGATGGGAAACAATATGGGAAATGAGTTCCCGATAGATGTGAAACGTCGACGTGCAGTGCAACAAGATGGGAGCAAAGATTATTGGGGGTTGTTTTGTGTCTTTCTTGTTCACTGATTGACACTGAAATGTAGTTGCAGTGAAAAAAATGTCCTCAAGATTAAATTTTTTGTTAATGCCAAACACAGTTTTGTTTTCACGGTCACAACACATGCTGGTAAATAGTCTCATCATGTCTTCCTTGTACAGTATAACAGAAGGTACCGTATCATTTGTGAGTGACACACTTTAAATATAAGTATGGGTACTGACCATGTTGAAAGCCTGGACAACGTGATCAGCGAAGTTGCTACTGTTAATAACCCCGCTCTTTTCACGCTCCTTTCGGTTCTCTCTGTATTTGTGATTCTTTATTTGTTTTATGTCCCTTGGATCATTACGTTCGTTTTCCGATACACATGACTTGGCTTTTGCGTCTTGATGGCTATTTTGATCTGGTCATGAGTTTATCCTGGAACCCTCACGTACTCATCATCAGTTTTTTAGCGTTTCTATGTTCATCCCTACCAGAGAAGCACCCTACACACTCCACCAGTGCTATTGGACGCCTAACGCAAGCTAGTTCACTTTCTGGCCAATGTTTCACCCAAGAAAATCGTTTTTATAGCTACTGTCAGCCTTTAAAGTTGCATAGTACTTCTGGATCTCTAAAATGTTGCCCTATTTTGGTTGCGGTTCGATGGGAACACTCACTTGCTTCTTTTCAGCAGTTTTCTGTGTGCAAAACAGGCCTTTGCTTCTTACAACTTATTTGTACATACCCGATTGACTATCAAATACAAAGTAAGCAGTTGGACGTGTCCCTTTGTTCGACACCCTTGCGCCACAATCGTCATACAACTCACATTTGAAGCGAACATGGCGTTTGGACATATTTTATTCATTGTTTATTATAAAGAATACATTCTCTTTTCTGCCATCTGGTATTCGTGGATGGATGTTGTCAGTGGCATTTTTCAGTTGCTGCAGGACTTCCACTGTGGTCAAAAGTTTACGTCTTGGCAGCGGCTGGCCTATCTGTTTAGTCTGGTGTTCACCTTTCTTGCAATTGGTGAACTCGTCACATACAATTTCTCCCGAACGATTTATGTCCAAAATTCTGTTCCTTCCCTCGGACATGGTTGGTAAAGGCCTAGCCTTGAACATAGGCCTACTTTTTTCATCTTGATCAGCGTCAACATCCAGTGGCAGGCCTATCCCAGTAATATGCAAGTCATCTTGGAAAGATGACTCTGTTAGTGGTGTCACTTAGACTGAAGGAAGGACTCAACTCGAACCGTTTAATCTCCATGGGCATTTATTGACACTAGGACATCACTGCGACATCATAGAGACATACTGCAACAATGTACACATAATCAACATATAATCATTTTTACTACTCATTTGATATAACTTTTAATTTATATGCCATTTATCGTAATATATCATTTATCGTAACTATTTTAACACTTGTTCACTTATAACTTCATATACAATATTCTATTAAACAATAAATCAAGTTTTAACAGTATAACATTTCACCATTTAACAAAAACTTCAATAATCTATGCTCTTGGTAAATAATTCATAGTTAAATAGAATTTCTAACCATTAATACGGCCAGTGAAAAAAGTAAGCTGAAACAGCAGCGACACCTGCTGACAAAATATGTAACTAAAGAGAACAAAGCGTAAAACACATTGAAACCACGGGAAAAAAGTATCGACTATTAAAACCCAAAAATGCCAAATTTTCATGTTCGAGTCGCACAAATAAGAATAGTCCTTTTTGCATAGATTTATAACAAAAGCTTACTTTAAGGCATGAAATTATACTCTGAATCGTTACTAACCCTTTTGACCATAGAATCCACGCAATGACTTAACGACGTGCGCACGTGCTAAGAAAGGATATTTGTCGCCCGTTCCTTTGATCAATTCATACCAGAAGATATGCTGCCAATAATTTTAGCTTATGCATCGAGAATTTTTACCTTGATATATATATATATATATATATATATATATATATATATATATATATATATATATATATATATATATATATATACATATATATATATATATATATATATATATATATATATATATATATATATATATATATATATATATATATATATATATATATATACATATATATATATATATATACATATATATATATATATATATATATATATATATATATATATATATATATATATATACATAGCTTTAATATAAACCCTTTATAACCAATGTTAAATACTCTTTTCTCAATTCAATCTACTCCATATACGTAACCTGTACAAGCTATCAATTTCAAGGTTTCAAGGTTTTATTTGGCAATCCATAGTCAGAATACAATATTCTGTTTAGGCATGGAGGCCCTAAACATGTATGAATAACAAGTATAAAAGATAATTATATAAATACATCAAATATAAGAGTCACAGGGACATATGGCAATGATTTAAAATTAACTATCAATATCCAGAATAAAAAGAAAATTAAACAGTAAGCATCAAGTAGAATGCTTCCAAACCTGAGGTTTAGAAGCGTTCAACACTACTGAAAATAAATGGAAGGATGCTCTTCTTAAAACTATACAAGGAGCTTGCATCACAGATATGCTGGGGAATTTCATTCCAGATTTTGGATCCGATATTATTCAAAGATTTAGGGTGTGAGCGCCGAAGGTAAATGGAACCACGGGTGGAAAATCTTGTATTATGGGTATGGACATCTGAGGTTGCAGTGAAATAATTGTTCAAATATTGAGGGGTGTGTTTGTTTTGAATTTTCCAAATGAAGATACAGTTATTGTAATGTAATCTTTGTTTTATGCTCATCCATTTCAGGGTATTCAGCATATCCGTGATGTGGGTCCTGGGGTGGCATTTTAGAATTGTTCTCATGGCTCTGTTTTTTATACGTTGTAATTTTACAAGGTCTTTTTTATACAAGTTAGGACTCCAAACAGTGCTGCAGTAATCCAGATGAGGTAGTATCAATGTATTGTATAAAGTAATGCAAGCACTGGTTGGGATAAATTGAGCTGCTTGTGTGAAGATGCCAATAGCCTTCTTCAGTTTGCAATAGGTGATGCTAAACTGTTCAGAAAATTTCATGTTTGAATCTAAAGTGATGCCTAAATATTGACATGAATCAACTTGGTTGATTTCCTCCTCATGAAGATTTAGATTCAGGTTTGGATTTTGCGTTTTTGATTTCTTGCTGATAAGCATGCTACAGGTCTTTCCAATATGGAGACTGAGCTTGTTGGCTTTCAACCAGATTGACACACCTTGTAGATCATGATTAAGAGCCTGAGACACCAAGTCAATATTTGAATTGGCAAAATAAAACAGTGTGACGTCAGCATAAAGATTGACAAAGGAGTGATTAAAACAAATGGAAATATCATTTACATAAACAATGAAGAGCAAAGGTCCAAGGATTGACCCCTGGGGGACGCCAGTGGTGATCATGTTAGGTTCGGAGAGATTTCCATTTACACAGGCAATTTGTAGTCTGTTTGTAAGATAACTATTAAACCAAGCCAGAGAAGTGCCTCTAATTCCATAATATGAAAGTTTTCTTGGGAGAATACTGTGATCCAGTGTATCAAAAGCTTTGCAAAGATCAAGTGATACAATACCCACAGAATTCCCTTTCTCAAGTTCTGTGAAAACAGATTTAGTGAAGCTATGAAGGGAAGTCTGTGTGGAGTGTTTGGGTCTAAATCCAGATTGTTGGGGGGCCAGTAGTTTGTGTTCCGAAAGATAGTTCTAAATTTGGTTATGGACTATTCGTTCCAGTAATTTTGAGACAATAGGTAAGATTGAGATGGGACAATAGTTTCCGGGGTCAGTTCTTGGACCTTTTTTATGTATAGGCGTAATGAGAGCCATTTTCCAGGCATCAGGAAATGAGCCCATGGTCAAGGATTTATTAAAAATGTAAGCCAGACTATCAGAGATGGCCGGTGAAGCCATTTTCAATAGTCTGCCTTGAACATTGTCTAAGCCGGTGGCCTTGTCCCTTGGTAATTCAGCAAGCATTTTCGATACATCATGTGAGGAAACAGATTTAAAAATAAATCTGCCAGAGAAGTGTGGTAGGAATTTAGATAGGTATTCAGTTGCTGAGATTGAGGGGGATATGATTTGATGGGATAATTTTGAACCAATTTCAATGAAGTATTCATTGAAATGATTAGCTATTTGCTGGAAGTTTGAAACAAGGGAATCATTAACATAAAGGGAGGTGATTGAATTTGATACACATTTAGGTAAGAGGCCTTTAAGGAGCTTCCACACTTCTCTGGCATTTCCTCTATTCTCATTGATACCATTTGTGTAGTAGTTGGACTTGGCTTGCCTAACAAGGCTGGTCATACGATTTTTCAACGTTTTGTAGTTTGTCCAATCACGCACATTCCCGGAGATAATTGCTTTATGATGAAGCTGATCTCTCATGTCCTTAAGAGTTTCAATCCTTTCATCATACCATGGAATTTTTGTTTTGGATGCTCGAAATTTGCAAAGAGGGGCATGATTGTTGACAATATCATCAAAGAGAAGTATCCATGCCATCCAAACATCATTGATGTCATCGAAGCATTCAATAACATGCCAAGGCACACGAGTAAGGTCAGAAAGAAAATGTTGTGGATTGAGTTTTTTAAAATTTCGAGAAGCTACAAAGCGATCATTTGTGTTATTGGATTTATGGTCTAAAATAATAAAATTCATGAGATGATCTGCTACGGATACTGCTCCGACTCCAGCACTGTACTTGTTGACATTTGTCAAGGTCAAATCTATAATAGTTGCTGAGGAGTGAGTAATTCTGGTGGGTGCCTTGATGACCTGGCTGAGCCCATAAGTTGTTATAATGTCACTCAAATTGCTGGCTCTAGAAGCTGGGTCATCAATGTGGGTATAGTCAATATTAAAATCACCAGTAACAATAAGGTCTAAATTAGAATTTTCAAATTGTACTAAAAACTCCTCCATGTGTCCGAAAAAACTAGTGTCCATTCGAGGATGTCTGTAAAGAACAGAGACCAGGAAAAGTTTTCTGTTATTACGGTAAACCTTAATACAATGGTTCATGAGTTGAGGATGATTCAATTCCGGCACTTCTTCAAAAGATAGAGTATCCTTCACATATATTCCAACACCCTGAGCACCTATGAAGTAATTCGGTTACTGAAATTTGACATATTACGGAACGAACACGATGAAATAGATATTGACAAACGCAGGTCTCTACTTAGGTTAGTTCCTTCGATGCTTGTTAGTTACATTATATGCAGGTGCGGGGACAAAGCCCCTAATGCGACTCTCTCAACCTCAATACAACTCTTTGGCTCGTTGAAAAAATGGGGATTGTATCCACATTCCGCATGCTAACACTATATATATAGCAGCACGATGAATCACCAACATTGTAATATAAAAGCAAAATAGTACCTAAGCCAAAAAAGGGAAAAAACTAAAGAGCCCTACCCTGAATACATTATTTACCGTGTATACGGTACCATAACACTACAGGGTTTACAAAGACACATGTACAACAACAACAACAAAAAGAAAAACCATGGAGATATATAAAAAAATCACACGAATAAATACAAAACACGAGCTAGTATTTGACATTCCCGGCCCCGAAAAGGCAAAATTAAACAAAAAATGAAAAAAAAAATTATAGTAATTTCACTTGGGACACATCTTAGAATTCTATAACAATTTTATAACTATGATAACTTTTAGAAGGCATATCATGTACGTGTGACCCTCACAAAATTTACATGAACATTAAAGACATGTATTGTGCACTTGGAACCCTTCCAAAGATTTACACAAAACATATTTTAAACAATTATGCACTTGGGACCCTCCCAAAGATTTACACAATTGTACCTATAAAGTATAGATTATGCATCTGGAACCCTTTCAAGAATTTACACAACCATCAATAACGATTACCATTTATAACTGCAGCTGAAATGAAAATACACATACCCTTTTCCCCATTCTTGATTTCATAGTTACGTTAGTAGTTAGTATACGAGTATCTGTACCTGCAACAATTTTGTTTTACTTACATTGCACGTTAACAATGCTCTTTAACACTTATTTCGAGGCATTTTATAACTAGTAAAGGCTGCTTGAATCACCTGAAACGAATCAATTTCGAAACCATTCGTACACATGTATACGGCTGTTCGCTCACCCAAAGCTAAATATTCATACTTGTAAATGTGTGACATATAACATTTAGTTATATTTTACTTATATACGGCTTACGTGTCTAACTCTAAACGAACGAGTTGTGTGATCGGACGACGTAACTAGGAAACTCGCGTTTTCACTATGGCGGAACGTACTTCCCCATCTCTCCCAGGGAAAGCCTTTTTACATAACCCAAGGGCCAGAGATTACGTGGCATCCCTGGATCATATACCAAAACTAATTCACCAGGTTTAATATCAGGATACACAGTTCTCCATTTTGATCTAACGTTTCAACTAGGCAGATATTGTTTGAGCCAACGACTCCAGAATAAGTTAGACAAATGTTGTACATACTTCCAACGACTACGGTAGGCATCGGAAACTGAACAACCCCCTAGAGGCAATTCAGAAAACTGCTTTAACGTAAGCAGTTTATTTGGAGTAAGAGGTGTGTGATCGTTTGGATCCGAACTAAGTTTTGTCAAAGGCCTACCATTGACTATCGACTCCACTTCACAAAAAGTTGTTTCAAGTATTTCATCTAACATACGTTTAGCGTGCGGTAAAATAGTTTTGAAGACTCTTTTGATTACACCAACTAATCTTTCCCAGGCACCACCGAAATGGGGGCTTTAAGGTGGAATGAAAAACCACTGGATTGGGCATGTTGCTGAACATTGTCTTAATGTGGTTTTGGTATGATCTTCAAATGCCTTCTTTAACAACTCTTGGCCTTTAACGAAGTTACCTCAGTTGTCTGATGTTACAGTTTCAGGTGTCCCGCTTCTAGCTACAAATCTGCGGAATTAATAAATGACTCCGCATCGAGGGAATGTAACATCTCAATGTGTGTTGCTCTTGATGTTGAGCAAGTAAATATGATACCATATCGTTTCTTTTGACTGCGATAAAAACTGGTATGATATGGACCAAAGTAATCCAAACCTATGTGTGTGAATGCAGGTAAGTGAGGCTGTACGCGAAAACTATGAATATCAGCCATTATTTGTGTCATGGGTTTCGCATACATTTTCTTACATGCAACACATCCCTTGATCACTTTCCTTACCAAGCGACGTGCTTTCGTCATCCAGTATTTCTCACGGATGTGACTCAACGTCCATTCACAACCAAAGTATCCGTTGGAATGGTATTACCGTGTTATCACACGTGAAAAGACATGATGATGTGCACAGGGATTTGCATCAGAAAAATAAAAGTGTGTCAATATAAATTATCGTTGTTTGTCTTGCTGTCTGATCGAGGGCGCCGGACTGAGGGCGCGAGTCACTTTAGTGACGAGAAGGGGACAAACGAGATATGCCGCCTCCGCGCATCTTTTCCCGATTAAATCGCTTTTGTCCGCTGCATACATATACTCTTTACCTCCAGTTTTTCCTTAGAACCTACTTCGTCGATTGCAAAGCAACAATCGCTCCACTAGCAACAACGTACCGTTTTTTTCACCTTTATTCTCAACTCTTCAAATAAGTCAGTCTTCATTGTACGGAAATGACCTTTGACCGACCCCAAACAGCACTTCGAGGATTACTGGCCTCTCATTGGCCAAGCTATTCCCGGTAGTAGGTTCCAAGGAAAAACTGGAGGTAAAGAGTATATGTATGCAGCGGACAAAAGCGATTTAATCGGGAAAAGATGCGCAGAGGCGGCATATCTCATTTGTCCCCTTCTCGTCACTAAAGTGACTCGCGCCCTCAGTCCGGCGCCCTCGATCAGAGAGCATGACAAACAACGATAATTTATATTGACACACTTTTATTTTTCTGATGCAAATCCCTGTGATGATGTGGAAGCAAAATGGGATGTTCTCCTGTCCAGCGACCTACTCTAAGGATATGTATCTCGTCTAAGCACGGATTCAGACAAAGTATACTACTTGACTTGAGTAATGGCTTACCAGTTTTCAACTGTTGCATTTCACGTTCATTGTGCGATTTACCTCCATAACGTGCAGAACAATAGAACACAAGATGATATTTTCCCAGTTTATTTACCGATTGGACGTAATGGTGTGGTAAATACAATATGCACTCTGCATTTTTCATAGCCTCAGCAGGAATTACTTGCGCATACCCAGAATCTAGTAATTTGGATACTTCTGAATCATATCTTTGGTAAAGATTATCTCGTTCTAAACGAACGATCAGGTAATCTAACCTCTTTTGTCCAAGGCTAATATTATCGGGAATGGGTTCACCTGGATCTTTCCATGGTATAGGCAATTCGTAGTGATTATTGACTTTCTACATTTCTCGTCCCACAAATTTAGAACTCTTTTATCAAGTATAGACATGCCTTGACGCACAAAAGCAGAGTTCTCCAGTTCCCACAATTTGTTTATGTCATCATTGATAGATGTGTCGTAATTATTTTCCAACTCTACTGGAGAAGTTGAAATAAAATTGCATATGACAACATTACTCACATCTGCCTTTGGAATTTGACCACTGACTGCCCAACCAAATTTATATTTAATTGCGACTGGTTGACCAGGCAAACCTTTACGTACCTCTAAAGTTATCAAGGCTTCTGCGAAATCTTGACCTATCAGGATATCAACATGTTGACAGTCTATACTTGCAGATAGATCCATACCCTGCAAGTGTGGGTATTAACTTTGATCTTAAACTCCCGTGGATATAGCAATATGTGGCACAACTTTCACACCAGATAACACCATTGATTCTTGATCAGTTGATGAATTCAAGCGACACCTGTTTTGAACGAACAGGAGATGCACCACTCATCGTTCTTAAGATGTAATCATTCAACGATCCTTTGAAATTTAACTGATCAGCCAAACTTTCAGTACAGAAAGAAGTGGAAGAAGCAGTATCCAGTATGGCCTTTGCATAAACTTTGCTGTTGACCTGCACTCTAACCACAGGCATCAAACATGATGATGCATCCACAGCAAAGTTAATTGAGGACCTATCAGTATGAAGGAAAGCTGTATGTTTGTCGCCAAAAACAAAACAACGAGCCTTACATTTGCAGTCAGAGATATCATGGTTATCCCTTTAACAGTTCACACATAACTGATGTAACTTCACAAAGGCTAAACGATCTTTAACCTCAAGACCACGGAAAACAGGACACTTCATAATGAAATGTTGCTGTTTACACATTTTGCATGGCTGATTGAGATGCTGTGAGTTTTGTGACTGCTGTGTATTTTTCTGAGTGACTGTTTCACGTCAAACGTACATACAGCAGCGCCATCTGATGAATTACCCGGTATATTATCAA
This sequence comes from Hermodice carunculata, assembly GCA_964020975.1. Lineage (NCBI taxonomy): Eukaryota > Metazoa > Annelida > Polychaeta > Eunicida > Amphinomidae > Hermodice > Hermodice carunculata. The sequence goes on from OZ026628.1 coordinate 66,390,970, forward strand.
TCTCCAACATGGGGTCAATCAACTCCTGAGTTTCATCCTGGGTAATATGAGCTGTCACATTTTTGCGACTCTGATATATCTCAGATCTAGCAACTTGTCCAACCAATGGATCTGACCATTCTTCGGCAAGACCATCGACCCAAGATGCTAACTGCCCAAATTTCATGTATTTACCTGAAGAACGCTTATACTTCAATTCATCCTTATTCCATCTATTCTGTACAAAAGCAGGTAAGCGTGCCACAATATCAAAAATGAAAATCTGATAATCTACTTCATAAAGGCAATCAATTTGCTTCAAAATTTGATAAGAGTTGCGTAACTCATTTGAGAGCGATTGCATATCAACCACCGATTTGATCGGTCTTGTACACCTAAGGGACTTAATAATGCTCTGAGTTACCGAGTGTGAACTCCCATAAAGTTTATGAAGTGTGTCACACGCAAACTTGTAACCTTCTTCCGGCTTAAGAAATACAGCGGACTAAATGGCAGGATGACCAGCACCTGACGTGTATTGGAGCATACGAGTAAGTCAAGCAGATGGATCGGCTATGCATGATTCAACTGAAAGTTGGAAAGCTTTAATGAAGTTATGATATTGGAGCGGGTCTCCAGAAAATGTTTCTATTTGCACTTTTGGAAGGGATAGGATATCATAAACTCCACGACCCGGGATTGGGGCAGGTGTTGTTTCAGTCTTAACTACAGATTTTATAGCACTTTTAGCTACACCTAAAAGTTTGACATATTTAGATTGTACTTCGTCAAAATAATCATCATGTTCTTTCTCATGCTCTTTATCAAGATTCAAAACCTTCTCATGGGCGACCTTGAACTCATCAAATGCCTGTTTAAATTGTGAAATCCAAGGAGGCAAAGTTGAAAGATCATCCTCCTCTACAACAAATCTTGATATCTTATTGCATAGCCTAGTCACCTTGCTTTTTGTCGTCCCCCTATCTACTTTTGCCTCTTCTAGAGGCACCATTGTGTAGGCTGTGAAGACAGCGCACACAAAAATGTGCAAGAATATAATTGATACCCTCATATACAATATGCCAATGATATGTACTGAATATATTGTAAAATAAATAATATAACAACCCAATATACCAAATACCAATCAGTATGTATGGATAAACAATGTATCAATATATAGATATGTGGCAATACAAAACAAAAAAACCCTCAAAATAACAACGAAATAATTTTGAAACCAAAAATAAATAAATTAATAAATTACAATAAATAACAGAGTTGGTTGCAACCAGGTACGTAGCTGTCTAGCAGAATGGAAGACTGATGTTGAAACTTGACTGTTGATAAATGTCACAACACACGATGTGACTCCTAAACTTTTTAACGATGTAGCACAGCGCTGGTGAACATCATCACTGGTGTGTCTGAACATTATTACGCGAATGCACAGAAGCATAGATGAACAAATGTACGGATGCACTGATGCACATCGCCACTGATGTGTCTAACACTTGAAACCGGGAACACTGGAACACACATTGCACATTCCCTCGAATGAGTCTAACATGGGAACACTGGAACACCCTAACTGGCTGCTCCTAGGTATGACTTGTAACTATGGCACCCATGGCCAAGCAGGTAATAGCTTTTATCTTCTGTCACTTTGACTGAAGGAAGGACAACTCGAACCGTTTAATCTCCATGGGCATTTATTGACACTAGGACATCACTGCGACATCATAGAGACATACTGCAACAATATACATATAATCAACATATAATCATCTTTACTACTCATTTGGTTTAACTTTTAATTTATGTACCATTTATCGTAATATATCATTTATCGTAATTATTTTTAACACTTGTCCACTTATAACTTCATATACAATATTCTATTAAACAATATACCAAGTTTTAAGTATATAACATTTCACTATTTAACAAATACTTCAATAATCTATGCTCTTGGTAAATAATTCATAGTTAAATATAATTTCTAAATATCAATACGGCCAGTGAAAAAAGTAAGCTGAAACAGCAGCGACACCTGCTGACAAAATATGTAACTAAAGAGAACAAAGCGTAAAACACATTGAAACCACGGGAAAAAAGTATCGACTATTAAAACCCAAAAATGTCAAACTTTTATGTTCGAGTCGCACAAATAAGAATAGTCCTTTTTACATAGATTTATAAGAAAAGCTTACTTTAAGGCATGAAATTATACTCTGAATCGTTACCAACCCTTTTGACCATAGAATCCACGCAATGACTTAACGACGTGCGCACGTGCTAAGAAAGGATATTTGTCGCCCGTTCCTTTGATCAATTCATACCAGAAGATACGCTGCCAATAATTTTAGCTTATGCATCACGAATCTTTACCTTGATACATACATATATATATATATATATATATATATATATATATATATATATATATATATATATATATATATATATATATATATATATATATATATATATACATATATATATATATATATATATATACATAGCTTTAATATTAACCCTTTATAACCAATGTTAAATACTCTTTTCTCAATTCAATCTACTCCATATACGTAACCTATACAAGCTTTCAATTTCATTTACACCTTTACATAACCTGATTTTACAACTCTCTTTTACATGTTTTATGGCTTTTAACCAGAATTTAAACTAAATGCATACTTAGAAAGCTATTTCGCGGGATTGCACGGTCTATCCAACCCCAGTAAAGCACAGAACTTCAACCATGTTAGTACCTATAAGCAACATACCAAAGATGCCCATAAATACTAGGAAGTTACTGGAATTTGACATATTTCGGAACGAACACGATCAAATAGCAATTGATAAACGCAGGTCTCTACTTATGTTTGTTCCTTCGACGCTTGTTAGTTACATTATATGCAGGTGCGGGGACAAAGCCCTTAAAGCGACTCTCTCGACCTCAATACAACTCTTCGGCTCGTTGAGAAAATGGGGATTGTATCCACATGCCGGCTGCTAACAGTATATATACAGCAGCGCGAATGAATCACCAACATTATAATATAAAAGGAAAGTAGTACCTAAGCAAAAAAAGGGAAAAAACTAAAGAACCCTACCCTGAATACATTATTAACCCATGTATACGGTACCATAACACTACTGGGTTTACAAAGACACATGTACAACAACAACAATAAAAAGAAAAAAACACGGAAACATATAAAAAATCACACTAAAAAATACAAAACACGAGCTAGTGTTTGATAAGTGGATCACTGCGACCACCTTCAAATGAGCTGTCAATTTCTTGATCTAGTTTTATGCTACGTCGACATGTATTGATTTGTCGTGATGCATCGACCTTCTCCTTACAGGTAGATGCACCAAAAATCGGTAAATCCTCTGACGTTGTGGGAGACGTTACTTGACTTGGATAGTCTCCATCGAAGTCTGCAAGAACAGAAAACCTATTATCCGACATAATTGCAGCAACAAATCTATGATTGCTGACGCCAGGTTGTCTTGAAGAAGCTCTCGGGCTGACAGTCACCTTTTTATCTTTCTCCTCTTCCCTGCCAGGGCTCGGCTGAAACCAATAATAATAATAATAATAATAATAATAATAATAATAATAATAATAATAATAATAATAATAATAATAATAATAATAAAATAAACTAGAAAAGATGCTTTGCTGCATAGCAAATCAGTGTGTGTGTGTGTCTCTAAAGCTTAACCATATGAAAATGCACTATAGGAGTAGAGTTGGAATGCCATCTCTATCTATTATAGCTTTGAAGTTATTCAAGATTTATAATTTCAAGTGGTGCTAATTAGCATCACTTAAATTTCTACACCTTTTGTTTGTAATTCATAAAGTGCACAACGGCCAACAACCACCAAGTAGAAATTGGAATGACATCTCTATCTATTATACTTTTGAAGATATTCAAGATATAGAGTTTCAAATGCGCCTAATTTACATTATATTAAACATCTTCATTCCTCTGCATCAAAAAGGTAAAATTCCTCGTATGGAGGTTACAATCATGCCAGGTCTGGAGTTTCTATGTATAATAGTGTCAGAGAAAAGTGTTGGAAAAATACTGGTAAAGAAGGAACAAAGAAATAAAGAACTTTTGGAAAAACGAAAGTGTGTGTTGACAGATCCATGCTTCAAAGGGGACAAAATGCGAGGTACTGAAAAGAAGTTTAATTTGAAACTTTTAAACTTTTTATAAAAACGAAATGCATGTAAACACAGGTAGAGGATCGTGTACAAAATACAAAACCGAAACTTAAAAACAAAACAAACAAAAAAGACGAAATTTAATTATCCCCTCCCCCTTTCCCATTCCAATATCACCATTTATTTTGGCAAGCCAACATTTCAGCCTTCACGAACATATATCTGAACACATACATACCTTCCAGTCATGTGCTGGAATAAAAACAAGTATGAGTTAATTTCAAAATATTATATATATTTATATATATATATATATATATATATATATATATATATATATATATATATATATAGTCAAATTGGTCATATGTTAAATCTCATATAGTTGTCCATCATCCCGTTTCAGACATTGAACAAGACCAGACAAGGCTTCCCCCCGCCTACAATTTTTGGAATTTTAGGAAAGGTTATTGTTTGTTTAAGGTCATTAATTTGTCACCTTTATAAAATCATATCCTGGCTTGCTTGCTCTGCAGCGGCCAGGAGCAGACAAACAAGAAAGTCGGTGAGATAACTTGTGGTCTTTGTCCTGATCTCTAGGATGGGCTTGGTTTGGCGTTGAATCACCGTATCGGTTGATTGGGGCGTAGCAGGCGTCACATGACTAGATTTTTGGGTAGTAGCCCTCACATTTAGAGTAGTCATACAACAGTCAGAGTCACTTTTGGCATGACAGGATGCAAGCAGGTCTTGCACCATACCCTCCTTTTGGCGGGCAGGATTTTTGGTCCAGAGAGCTTTTCTTCGTCAAGTATGACATTTGCAGTCACCTTTAGCACCAAAGGGATGAAAGGGATAGTAGGCCTCATCTTTGGAGAAGCCGAACAACATTCAGGTCCACTTTTGGCATGATGGGATGCAGGAAGGTCTTGTACCATACCCTCCTTTTGGGGGCAGGGTTTTTTTGACCAGCGAGCTTGTCGTCGTTAATTATGACATTCGCACTGACTCTTGGCACCAAAGGGACGAAATGAAATATGGGCAATCTGGCATTTTGTGTGCAATCCGGTACTGCTATTGGGTACTGAAATCCGGTGAAATTCGGTACAATCTGGTGAAAAATTCTATTACATGCGGTGCAACCCCGTGTTCGGTCCTACCGGATTTTCAGTATATTTCAGGATTTTTCCTCAAAATCAAGACTGTTTCTCTCAGTAACAGTGGCATTTCTCACAAATGACTTTGTATTGTGATCAATGTTGCCTCAAGGAAGCGCTACTCCCGAATTTGACAAATTGTATATATCTTAGCTGCGTTCGGTAAAAGGTATTTCAGATTGTAAGCACGTATTTCAGGGGTTTTCATTCGGGGGCAGTACCGTATATGGCAAAGCATGTGTTATATGGATAATGTGGTCTTTCAAGTCAAGGCCACGTTTTACAAATAGCAAAACCATCTTATATAAATTTCCAGGTTCAGACCTGCATATTGTTACATCTTGCAACTTATCATCTCAACTAAACCTTATATGTCTTTACAGTGCATATTAAGCTTGAGAAGTTGAAAGTACTATCAGGTGTTCTGTGTATTTCTTAAGTGGAGATCAGGGTTTCTCACAGTCATCAGCAGCAAAAATACTAAATGTTTGAATAGTTTAAAAGTGAAAAGTAAGGGCTTGCTTCTATTGAAGTGCATGCAACAATTGGCATGAATATGCTGTATGTAATAATAATAATAATAATAATAATAATAATAATAATAATAATAATAATAATAATAATAATAACAATAATAATAATAATAATAATAATAATAAAAATAATAATAATAATAATAATAATAATAATAATAATAATAATGATAATGATAATAATAATATATGTATATATATGAAATATATTAACTACGGAAGATAGTCTTTTACATACACACGTCAATTATATGATACATGTACACACATTTTGTCAAAGATTACATCATTGTGTCAACAAAAAAGTTTGACAAATATTGATTATTGACCAAGTTGGGACACAAGACTCTGCGGTTTGTGTGCACCCTTATTAATTGTTCTTTTTGTGCAGACTTGATTCATTCATTTACTTTCTGGGAATAATGAGTGTAAGCCTACACCTCTAATTTCAAGTTGTGATTTTCTGTTTTTCAGATGTGAAGGCAGCGGTCAGTTTGGAGGGTGTAATTGACAAAGCACTTCTGAAAATGGATATCAAAATGCTCTCCATCACATTCCAGTCTTCACCTGTGGAATAAATTCCTGCCTTTACCAATCTACCTCCCACAAAACTTGTTCTCCAATTAGTCTACCACTTCCACTCAATGTAGTGCTGCATGTGTATGTTAGCCTCCAATCTGAGCTCTTATGTTGTCATTCTCCGTGAAGTGGATATGTTGTCCAGTCTGGAGATTCAGCAATAAAAAAGCAAATCGTGAAATTATAGACATTCGTCGGATGCAAAGGTTCTGCGTATGTGATGTTTTTATATGTTTTATATGTTTATTATTATTATTATTATTATTATTATTATTATTATTATTATTATTATTATTATTATTATTATTATTATTATTATTATTATTATTATTATTATTATTGAAGAGTAGAACTGGCTCCAGTGCATAAAACACCAACATTTGTAATATGATTATCTTTACATCTGGCAGTTCTGCACTTCAATGAACACTGGGCATGCCTAGAACCATGTAATAAGGCACAAATTATAACAATGAATTGATATTGTGAATATTGGCTATATGGAATGGTCTCAAATGTTCAATTTTTATTAAAACTAAAATAAAGAAAATGTTAGAATTACAGACAAAATGTGATATTCTGCACCTTTATATATATATATATATATATATATATATATATATATATATATATATATATATATATATATATATATATATATATATATATGTATATCAAGTTTACATATTATCTCAATGAAGTATGTGAAACCTTGGGAAAATAGAGTGATATAACCACCCTGGATCATTTTTTCCAATTTAAGTTTAGAAAAATTGGCATGGCTGAACTAAATTTATATGCTCTCGCTCTCTTTCTCACATATATTTAAGTATATATATATATATATATATATATATATATATATATATATATATATATATGTGTGTGTGTGTGTGTATATATATATATGTATATATATATACATATATATATATATATATATATATATATATATATATATATATATATATATATATATATATATATATATATATCTTGATGGACGGTCATTTTGAAAAAACAGCATGATCAGATTTTATATATACACAATATTTTTGTTTGGTATGCTAACATTTCCTAGAACCCGGACAGTGCTCGTTTGTGTCAGGATTAAGATGCCACCAAAGGTTATAGGCCTACATTCAGTTTTTTTCTTCATGCAGAATTTATTTGATAACTTGAGATGCGATCTTCTTGAATCCTTTTAACCCGTTTCAACAATTGTTTGATTTCACGCAAGGTATGGTAATTTATGTAAATTTAAAATTTATTCGACATTTGTGCATGCAGGCACATTAAAATGTTTTTATTTTATACTAGGTATTATAGAATGTGGCCGAGGGTTGAATTTTACTGATTTTGATAAGTTGTATTTGTCGTGACCTGTGTACAAGCCACAGGCACTGAAGTGCAGAGCATGGAGTCATCGTGAGGCTCGTTGTGATCGAGTTTGCTGAATGCTACATTGGATAAACGGCTGCAGTAATGTTGTATATTGCAGCTGTTATATTTTTTAGTAAAAGACCAGAGACACATTATAATAATTGCATCGGACAGGTACAAAGCGTGGAGCTTTGAATTACTTCAACCTTGGGTCCCTGTTATCTAACGTTTGCCAATAACTTTGCTTTATTTTGATGATTTTTTTTTTTTTTTTTTTTTTTTTTGCTGACAAACCACCTGGTCATGATATACAAAAAAGGCCCAGAAAATTTTCGCTGCATGTTAAACAAAAAGTACTCGCGAGAGACAATATCGAGGGAGGGCAAGGGGTTTTCTCCACTGGCGTAGTGCATGGGTATTTTTATCTGCACTACTTTCGTAATATTTCTAAGTTTTTTTATTTTCTCGTACCTTGTTGCCAGGCAAAATTATTATTGTTTGTACCAGTCAATGTGCGATATGGAACAGTGGCATCAAATGAACAGCCACAGTAACAAATAACCCACTGGGCCCGTATGCATAAAGGAGGTGTAACTTACCCATGGTATAACTTAAAACAGTTTTAGTTACCCCTCAGTTCATGGTGTAAGAGAATCGGTATGCATAAAAGCTAGTGTAGTTATACCCGGGGTAACTAATCCATGGGGCAGTTGCACCACTGTATAACTGAAGACCTTGGTACAAGTTTTAACCCCCTTTCCTGACTCTGACCAACTGACCTGTCCCAGGGAAGCACAGTGAAGACAGTCGTGTGACTGCTGTCCCCTTTAATTGACAGATTGCATTACGTTACGAGGGGGGCAAGGGGCTTCAGATTTATGTTTGTCAAAATGAAAATGAGTGTATAAACAGTGGTCAATAATGGAATTATTACTGAGTTTACATCTGTGCATGATAAACAATAAACTTATATGTGTGTTTTTAATCCTCAAAATGTTTCTGTGTTATGGAAAACATGATGATGTAAGTGATCTCTGGAATTCAATGAACATTACAATTTCTATCTACTCCATATAACCCCCTTTTTTCCAAGTCCAGCTACCACAACAACCATGGCTGTACAAGGCGTGGACAGCAAAGCCAAAAAGGAGGAGGGGAATTGGCAACATGCAGAGGTGCCAAGTTGCCCAGCATCTAAAACGGGTGCTCAAGCTGAAAAATGTTTTAAAAAAGCGGGAGTCCTATTATATTACAATGGAGGAAACAGGTGAAAAAGCGGGAGGTAGACAAATTTAGGTGATTTATATCATTAGAAAAACGGGAGATCTCCCGCAAAATCGGTAGACTTGGCACCTCTGAACATGAGGAAAAAGAACACTTATTTGAACGTTCTTTAGCTATGCCCCAGTGTAATAAGTGCGCTATCCCTTTTTATCTGCAGATTGTAAGAAGTATTCAAATAGAAACATGCAATGTGTACGTTTTTAAACAAGTGATGGTCAGTAGCTTGTGCAAAAGGCAAAAAATTTGATCCTTTCACGAATTGTCACATAAATAACAGCTTGTTTGATCAGAAAATACACTTCTGTGAATGACCTTTCATTGAATGTATACTTTACACATGTTTGTATGCGCACTTTTTACTTTATTGAGCCGGAAAAGAAATATTGCGTTTATTATGCTGTGGCATAACTAGACCACCTGAGGCAAATGGCAGCCTTATTAATGCGAACCCTTCAGTCAGTGTTTTGCATTGAAGATGTCTAGCTTTTCTTTTTGGTTGTTGAACGTGTTGACTGTAGACTCTTGTCTTAAAAATATTTTTCATTCTACAGCAAAGACTCTAATATTATTGCAAAATATTTGAGGAAATGCCACACATTTTGCAATAATATCAGAAGCACTGTTAAAGAAGGAAAAGTATGCTAACACTTAGATTATGTCGACGTCGGCAAGGCCATTTGATGGTTCACGCATTTGAAATTCATTTTGCCACACAGTTTGCTATGATCATTTACATGAGTGAAAGCATAATCTGTGCTTTATATGTCGCATGAACTGTATGCTTAACTCAGGGAAACACATGATTGGCACAAGTGGTACTATTAATGTCGCATGAACTGTATGCTTAACTCAGGGAAACACATGATTGGCACAAGTGGTACTATTAATGTTGTATTGGACCACAGAATATAGGGTTGGTCGATATATACATCCTTTAATACAAAGGGTTTAGCAAGATAATTCAATTTGCATTTAATGTTTGTAAATATTGTTTAATGGTGTTCCTCTTGAACTCTCATGTCATATCATGATAGGCGATAAGCAGTCCCCCACAAGGAACTGGAAGGGGGCTTTTTAAGTTTGCGACTCGTCTGCTCATCTGTTCGTCCTTGCGCAGGGGATATTCGAAAAATTATAACCAAAAAAATAAAATAAATAAAAAAAAATAAAAATGAATATTCGAGTAAATTGATTTGTTAACAAAATCTTGCCATAAAACCTTCATCTTGCACATCAAAAATAACTTCTATTTTTTTGCGCATGCAATATACAAAAAGCACTTATCTGAATAATAATAAACCTGACCTCTTCGAGCACAACTTTTAATGCATGTATGTATATATATATATTTGTTTAAAACCATGTGTATGTCTTAATCGGATGCATAGAAAAACAAACGTCAATAATTGTTACCCTTCATCGGTCAATGTAGCCGCCCAGGAAAAACCAGAGATAAAACCTTTAGAATTACAATACTTGGCCTAAAAATTCTGGAAACCTGTATTCGGCGCATGGAAGATTTACCTCAGGAATGAAACCCTGAACTCCACTTCATTTTTTTTAATTTAAAAAAAATAATAAAAAATAAACAAAAATCGTTACAGAAGCTTCATTTAAAATGGAAATCCTTAATCAATTTTGAGTGTACATATTGAAGGTCTGACCCAGAGTGACTGAATACCTGCATTGCAACTGTACAAAAAAACCCAAACCACGTGACCATGCTTCGCATCCCCTGTACTTACTTCACCCCTTTTCCGTCACGTATTATATTTTACTTTATTGCGTAACACATTCAGAAAAAAATAAATCCCGCATGTCGAAGTCACATTCAGAAAAAATAAATCCCGCTTTACTTCGAAATGCGGGAATATTTCAATCGTGTTCCATAAGACCTAATCCAAGGACATTTCGCTGCTGTACATTTCACGGGAAAGGCGTGTGTCATGCACCAAAAATTGTTTCACTGTGACCTGTAGCTTTGACCCCTCATATGATTTTACCTTCACCAGGCCTAATATCATATATAGAATAGATGACACCAACCAAATTTTGTTTGTTAACACTTCATAGAATAGCTGAGTGTCATGCGCCAAAATTGGGTCACTGCGACTTATTTCTTGCCTTCACCCCACATAACGTTTCACCTTGTCCTATACTAGCCATGTTCCCTGTTTCATAAGAATTGATTATACCACATTTGGTGGCTGGACACTTCATGGCATAGGGGTGTGTCGCACGCTGAATTGGGTCAGAGTGACCTTGTTCTTTGACCCCTTATATTGTTTGAGTTTGTCCGGGCCATAATTCATATACGGTGATGGATTATGTATTGCTATGCAATACTTAATCGTGTTAAAAGTGACCTTTACTGCGACATTATTCGGTCACTTGTGACTACTGATATTGTTTCAAAGAATATTGCATATTATATAAATATTCATACTTTTAGTTGAATTTGTTATTTTAAGCAAAACATGGTGCAGGAAAGTTTAAAAGATCACTGTTGTTCTTTGAAGTGAATTGAACTGTTGGTAAAACATGTGACTGGTCAGGTATTTTTACAGTTATACGAAATTTATATTAACTTTGATTTGTGAAACGAGGCTAAGTTAAAATCTTAGTTTGATTTTATTTCCATTCAAAGCAATTTTTTCAATGAGTAAAAGAATAGTGCCTTCATGTATGACTTGATGAGCGCAAGAACAGTTTTGCAATAAAATATTTAGCTTCAAGGAAACGGTCCTTGTTTTTCATACTAGTAATGAATACAGTGTGGATTTCTGTAATTACAGTATTTTCGTGTGTATATTTGCTGTAGAGCAAACACATTTAATATTATTATAGTGCGTCCATTTTAGCATATTTGAATAATGCACACACAGTACAATTTTGTTAATTGCTGGTAACAGCACAAGGTATGCGAATGGATGATCTTGCGTACTGGTGGTATCACTATTTTGCATTTTACCATATCTGAACCTTCACTAAATGTACATTGGTATGATTATTTACTTTACATATCATAACAGATCCATCGTATACAAGGGAATTGACTTCCACTGGGACTTACACCTCCGTGAAACTATCCCCCTGGCAGGTTTAGAAATCTGGGGCAGTTTAAGCCCATTTACACCATGGATTAAGCTATACTTCCTTCTTGCATACGGATTCTTAAACCATGTGTAACTTTACACCAGGGGTAACTTTGGCACGCCTTTTTGCATACGGATTAGACTTTACACCATGGCTGTTCCCTGGAATAAGCTAAACCACAGCTAAACTACCTTTATGCATACGGGCCCAGGAGTTTAAACTCAGCAAAATTGAAACTTTTGTGGGATTCTTACAGGCCCGTAATACTAGCACAGAGCGACACCTGATCAAAATAAAGGGAAAAGATTGGTCGCTTTAAATTACAATAAACTCTTATGTTTAGTAGCTACAATTGCATTCTACCAATCTCAGGAAAGAAGTGTGGGGTGATTTTGGGTCGTCCGATTCCCCGATCTGTTCTGTGTTGCCAGCATCACGTTGGCTCTGTACCGGTACAGGAACCGCTACTAGTTCGCATTGGTATGGCTTGATTGCCCGCTCTTCTGCGGCAATTGCCCCCTATATTAAATCTTGTTCAGCTTTGTCAGAAAAACTGCAGGATAAATTCAGATTACCATCATTATTGCTCTCACTATCACCTCGCTGAAGTGTATCAGTTTTGCCATGTTTAGTGCTTCCACTGATGCAGTTCTGTCGGCTATTGCACACTTTCTGATAGAATGTTTCCATTTGTGACGTCAACACTAGTTGCCACGATCTATGATCCCAAACTTTTTGCAAAGTTAGATTTAGATACGATTACTGCAGTACCTGGAAGCGCATGCGTGGTACAGATGATTATTTTACTGACAGCCAGCAGAAGATGAAAGTTTAATATTTCCCTTAGTATTACGGATTCCTCATTTACGTCCACAAAATTCTTGGCATAAATATCAAATGTGTGCATCAGCTCTAGTTACGAACATATACAATAGGCTGCCCTATAATATTGTTCAAATGATACTACATTTGCGACTAATGAAAAAAAAATAAGTATGAGATGTAATACTTGAAACACTGCTTCGATGCAACTGGTTTAAGCTGTTCTCATACGATGATGATTTGGGTGCCGAGTTGGGTCCCAGGCTTGCTCAGTTCAACTCCCATGAAATACATGATCTCCACCTCCACGTCATGTTCAAAGCTTCACGTAAACAAGGTATGCCTATATATATTTCATATACCTCGTCAAATAGGTTTTAAGGTGGAAAAAATAACTGTGTACGCCTAGTCGTAGGCGTGTTCATCTTCGGAAACAATGCGTTTCCTAAAACGTGATACACCACAAACTTCAACAAACGTGCACCATTCGGTAAAACATGTATGCAGTCCAGCATATAATACGGTGCTTCAATGATTTTTACAATCATTTGCGTCAAATTATAGGGGAAAGTCGGGTAATTTCTTCCACTTTTTTACTGTTATCGCTGTAGCCACACAGGAACTTCGACGGCTCATATTACCAGACACCGTAATCTCTACAATAGCATATTTATGTATGCTTCAATACGTTTTTTGAATGTTATATATAAGTTTCCAAAATTGTGAAACATCCGAAATTACCCGCCTAGTGGTCAAAACTGGCCATCATGAAGTCGGTAAATACTGAAGCTTTTGTTTAGCAGATTTTGGTCTTGTTCTCTAATGTGGCATAAATGTAGCCCGGTTTTCATACTTCGGGTTCACTTCGGACTTGAAAGAGGTCACTTGTAGGCCTGACAATTTTTTTTTTCATAATATGTAAAGCTAATGAATACCCTATCCCACGCCAGATTTAAGACCACATCTTTCCGGGGACTTTTATCGTGATATTCTATTAAACATATTTTGAAAGCTTAACGTTTACAACAGCCAGGAAAAGTTACTCTGTAAAACGAAAGACAACTACCAAAATGTAATTTCCTCAATTTAAGGTGGAAGGTCTGAAGCCGCACCTTCAGATAACCTCTAATCACTTTTTCATATTGTTAGATAGTCTGATACTTAAACTACATGCTCCCAAAAACTCAGATGTGTGAACATAAAATTTATATGAGATAATTGATCTCTAGACTTTTGTTTACAATGAAAAGTTTAAACAGTGACGGACACATGGCTTTGTTTGCATGGGCATGATAATGAACCATGTCATTGTTTGCACAGTCATTAGTCCATGACCGCTGGAAACCAATTGAGCTATTGACAAGGGTCACTCACAGGAAACCATTAGCCGTGGAGCTAAGAATGGGCTAGTTCAGACTAATCACTACTATTGTTCTGATTACTTTGAAATTCTCTATTGATGTAAAAACAAATTAGCACAATCCACTTACTGGTCCCCAAATATGGAAAGCCACACATGAACCCACACCCGAACAAGCCAAGTGTGGTGTTCCCAAGTTAAAAAAGTCGAGATTTAAGCCACAAAATATACTTTTGTTTAATGACAACACCACAGAGGTAAAACTACAAGTTTATTTCACACAATAATTAAAACACATGACAGAAGAAATGAGTATGTGTCATATTACAGCCATAAATGCGTAAGAATTGGCAATTTTTTCTTTCAATGCGATTTTCTCGGAACTGTTTTTTGCTCAACCTCTGCAATTTGTGTCTCACCTCACAAACGTACAAATTGCCCTATCACATCAAAATCAATGGAAATTAAAAGAAAAATATCATATCCAGGAAGGGTTCCCAGGATTTTTTTTTCTGACAACCCATTCCGTGACTTTTGGAGCAATTTATAGAAGGAAAATGAACAACCTGTCAGAACTAAATTAAAAATTTTATAACTTTTTATTTATGCTATTTCAGGACTAACCATTGAATTCGATCCTAGACATGGATATATATTTTAAATTTATTCTGATTTCAACTGGAAAAAACAATTTTGTGTGACTTATGCGCGAAAAATGTGAAAATCCTACCATGTTGAAAATAATGCTATAAAATCTCAAAAAATTCCAATCCTGCAAAAAAACTCTATGCATATAAATCTATGGATATGTAGTAATCAGAAAATATATAGGTTTAATGTACTTGTGAAAAAATTAAATGGGTAATTGCGATGCAAAGATGCCAGTCTCACTGCGCACTAGCTTCACAGCTTCCACCTTAATTACTTCATATTATAGGCTTAGCGTTCCAAGAAATGCGTTACTTCCATATGATAAAAATCAGACAGAAGCAGGTGCATATAATTCCAGGTAGTGTGCAGTTATGTTGAATTATATGTAAAGTTGTATTGTCACTTGTGAAACCGAGTTGGGAATGTTATTTGACGCACATCTTATCGTAGATTTAGCAATTAAAGTCGACTGTTTTTTAAGTAGTCCAGCGTTACAAAATAAGTGTACTTTGCTGCCTGAGTATATGAATGTAACGTTCTTGAAGGAATTTTCAACTTTATTTTCTTATCGACAGAAATCACAAATTTCAGATACATCGCTAGAACAGCCATCTGTGTAGGCTTCGTGTGCTCACCCCTTACATTATCCGCGCCACAACCATGTCTCTGTAATAGGGTATTCACCGACACCGTGGCAGAGAAAACACATTCATATCATCATTGTCACCATCATCACCATCATTATTATTAATAGCAGTATCAGTATGTATTGTTTTAACTGAATATCGTCAAAACATACATGTTTAAAGCTCCATAATGAAGGCCTGCCCTTTCAGAGTTTTCATACTGTAATTGGCCTATCATGGCATCCTATCCACTGCACTGAACTAGGTGTAATGCATACATAGGCATACTTACATACATACATACATACATACATACATACATACATACATACATACATACATACATACATACATACATACACATGTAAGGCTATGCTATACATAGGTATAGGACTAGATATAAATGTAGACTGACCCACTAAGTTAATTAAAAAATCATCGGTATACCTGGCTGACCTTACCCAACCATTAAATGGGTAAATCCGGCCACCTGTCTGATGTCACTGGATCAGGTTATGGTGACTTGAACTCCAAATGGTTGCCACGAAAACTCAAAGGCCATTCCAGATGATACTAGTGTAGCAGAATAACATATCTCTGTTAACACGAATGGAACTCCGATCGCTCCAAAAACATGGCCTCTATTGAATCTAGACAACCTACGGGCTTACGTAACTTAATTTGAAAGGTCAAATCACAATTTGTGGCTCCTTTTTTTGCAATGGATAAGACACGCCGTCATTCCACATTAATATTGGGAGAACATGTCCCACTGGCGTCTGAACCACGTTGCATTTACACCTGTTGCGGATAACAAGAAAATGACGTGGACGATTTTACCCGGGGGCCGAAGTAACCGGACTTTCCCCTAAGTTTTTTTTTTGGGGGGGGGGGGGGCGGGGGGTGTTTTTTTTGGTTTTTTGTTTTTCGGTTTTTTTTTTTTTTGTTTTTGTTTTCCTTTTTTTCTTTTTTTTTTTTTTTGCTTTGTTTTCTTTTTTCCTTTACAACAAGTTTATGTACCATACCCGCTTTTCCTCATTTTGTCGACAAAAAAAATCCTTTTCGGTTACTTTCGGGAAGCATTATAACACCAGCCTCTGACCTTCTTCACGAAAATCTCGGGGATTTTTTATGCTTTTATTTTCTTTCATTTTATTTTTCCTGGAAGTGACGTCAGCTAAGTAGCACGAAAGTTTCGAGCTTGGGCTTGGCAGCCAACAACTGCTAATGCCATTATAAATTGGAAAGATTGAAATTAGGCTTTTTTTTTTTGCTTTTTTTTTAAATAAAAACTGATACCAAGTCCTTATTTATTTGTGCTTACATTTTTCTATATGGTACAAGTTGGTTTCCAGTACTTTTGTTGGTGCCATGCCCGGTCGGTGTGTGGCAATATGGTGTGCAAACACCCACATTCTTCACCGGTTCCCAGCGGACTTAACTCTGATCCAAATGGGGCAATTTTGGGCACTATTGAACTTTAGTGATAAGTGATTTGTGTTGCTAATCATTATTTGAAACACATCCTGACCTTCCATGAACATTGAACCATAAAAAGTCCAATAAGGGCTCGGGTCTCTTAAAGTTCAATTGGGCCCAAATTTGTTCAAAGCAGGTGTGGAAGCTGGGAAGGGTTCAGCGATTACAGCGTTTTATGCAGCGATCGACTTTCGATGGGGCTTCAGTATAACGCACAATAAATTAATGACGCAACACCGTTGAAACATGAGGTTGAAAGAGGCACATGACTGGATGGCTAATTTTGTCATTGATGAACATTACTGTACCTAAATCTTAATTTAACGTCCAGACCGTTAACTCTTTTATTTCTGATTTGTTCATAATCATTGAAACACTCTTTCAAAAAATCTTACCAACTCAATTATCAATTATGCATTCTCTAATATGATGTACAGTGAAAACTGTCTATTATGGACACCTCTGGGACTGGCAAAGAGTTTGCACAGTTGGCAGGTGTCCACAATAGACAGGTGTTTCTAACATAAAACTTGATTTTTCGGTCCTGGACATAACTGTCTACATTAAAGAGGTGTCCACAAGGACTGGTTTTACTGTATTTTAAAAAATGCTTTGTTATATATATGTATATATATATATATATATATATATATATATATATATATATATATATATATATATATATATATATATATGATTGTGTGGGTGTGTGGGTGTGGGTGTGGGTGTGGGTGTGGGTGTGTGGGTGTGTGTGTGTGTGTGCGTGTGTGTGTGTGTTATAGTCCACTGGGGTAGTAGTTTTGGCATATTAAAACTAGCCATTCATTAAAACTTGCTTACTTTTGAAATCCATTTGCAAAATCACAATCAAATTAAAAACAAAAACGAAACAAGAGGATCATGATAATCCTGTGCTCAGCTGACATGCATCTGCTTATTTTAAAAACATTTCCCCAAAATCTATGCAAATCAATGCAGTGTGACCATTTGAATAACATATGTAGAGACCTATCAAAGGTACAATTCTACAAAGTGTGACATAAATATGGCGAAAATTATCTAAGTTGCTTCTATTACAAGAAATCTCCATGTTTAAGTTTCGTGTAAATCTTTTTTATTTTGTGCTTTTTCAAAAAATGAATGAAAATATGAACCGAGTCAACTTTTTGAGCAATTTTGTTTGACCCTTCTACAAGGAACATATCCACAAGTTTTAGCTTAATCCGACTGACGGTTCTGGAAAAGAAGTCGAAAAAAATCAATGGAGCATGACCATTTGAACAAACTTGGTAGAGACCCACCAAAGGCATATCCTGACCAAGTTTGAATTAAATCTGGAAAACGGTTTTGGAGAAGAAGTCAAAATGTGAATTAGCATTAGAATGTCCATTAACTTGCATAGTAATAAAAAGGAAAGCTGCATTGACCAACAAACGCATGAATTGAAAAAATCATTAAAAACCAAGAATCCACAGCAGTGCCATGTAGTGAACAACTCTGTTTGCCCCGTCTACAAGGAACATATCCACCACCTTTCAGCTTAATCTGAGTGGCGGTTCTGGAGAAGTTGAAAATAGCAAAAACACACAAAAAATCATAAAAAATATTTTTTAAAAATCGCAGCGCCCCCTGGAGCACAAATTATGAACTACGAGTTCCCGGGAGTGTCCCTGTGCGATATCAAAGTAATTGGGTGAGCAGTTTCGTAGAAGAAGATTTTTTTAGATTTGCCCCCCCCCCCAAAAAAAAGCAACAACAAAAAATTATGAATATAAAAATCAATGGAGCGTGACCATTTGAGCAAAATTGGTAGAGACCCACTCAAGGCATATCCCCACCAAGTTCGAAGTCAATCTGGATGAGGGTTTTGAAGAAGAAGTCAAAAATATTAATTAGCACTAGAATGTCCATTGACTTCCATAGTAATCAGTAGAAATGCCTCATTGACCGACAAACACCTGAATTTAAAAAATCGTGAAAAATCAGGAATCCACAGCAGTACCACCTGGTAGACTACTCTGTTTGACCCTTCTACAAGGAACATATCCATCAAGTTTCAGCTTAATCTGAGTGACGGTTCTGGGGAAGACGTCGAAAATAGCAAAAACACACAAAAAATCATAAGAAATAGAAAAAAAATTGCAGCACCACCTGGTGTACAAATTAAGAACTAAGAGTCCCAGGGAGTGTCCCTGTGGGATATCAAAGCAATTGGATGGGCGGTTTCGGAGAAGAAGATTTTTTTAGATTTGCCCACAAAAAAGAACCCCCAAAAAAGCATTGAAAATCCAAAAATCACTGGAGCATGACCATTTGAACAAACTTGATAGAGATCTACCCAATGTACATCCCCACCAAGTTTTAAGTAAATCTGGTCAAAACTTAAAGTTATGACCATTACAAGAAATTCCCATGTTAAACTTTCCTACTAAAACTTTTGTGAAGATTTTTGAAAAAAAAAAATCATAAAAAAATCCAAAATTCATTGGAACATGACCATTGGAACAAACTTGGTAGACACCCTACCAAGGTATATCCCAATTAAGTTTGAAGTAAATCTGGATGACGGATTTGGAGAAGAAGTTGAAAATGTAAATTAGCATGAGAATGCCCATTGACTTACATGGTAATCAATAGAAAAGGTGCATTTAACAAAAAGCAGCCGAATTGAAACAAGAGGGCTGTGTGAACTGCCCATGCTCAGCTGATCTTGACATTTTTCACACTTGCAGCTCTATGAACTTGGGAAAGGATCAAAGTCACCCATGTTCTGAGTAAGTCTTACCTTTATAGAAGAACACTAACATGTGCAACATAAAGGTTCAAGTAGTTCTCAAATTATAATGAAGAGTAAAATTTATGTATGTTGCACTGTGACCCCAGAAACGAGGTCAAGGTCATTCATGTACTGTCTAAGCATGACCTTCATATAGAAACATTAACATGTGCAGCATCACAGTACTAACTCAAAACACATCTTAAGTTATCAAGTAAACAATAAATTCCGTGTCAGTTGTCCTGTGAATTAGAATTAGAATGCCCATTGACTTACATAGTAATCAACAGAAAAGCTGCGCTGACCCATAAGTACCCAAATTGAAAATCCTTAAAAATCAGGAATCCAAAGCAGTGCCTCCTAGTAAACAACTTTGTTTGATCCTTCCACAAGAACATATCCATCAAATTTCAGCTTAATCTGAGTGACGGTTCTGAGAACAAGTGAAAAATAGCAAAACCACACAAAAAATTCATAAAATAATTAGAAAAAAAATTGCAGCGGCACCTGGTGAACAAATTGGGAACTAGGTGTCCCTGAGAGTGTCTATTTACGATATCAAAGCAATTGGGTGAGCGTTTTCAGAGAAGAAGAGTTTTTAAGCTTTGCCCCCAAAAAGGAATAAAAAAAAACATAAAAAATAAAAAAAATCAACTGAGCGTGACCATTTGGACAAACTTGGTAGAGATCCACCTACGGCACATCCCCACCAAGTTTGAAGTAATTCTGGCCTACATTATTTAAGTTAAGAAATTCCCATGTTAAACTTTCCTTTAAAAAGTTGTGTTAAGATTCTTGAAAAAAAAATCATAAAAAAAAATCCAAAATCACTGGAGCATGACCATTTGTGCAAACCTGGTAGAAACCCACCCAAGGTACATTGCCACCAAGTTTAAAGTCAATCTGTATGACGGTTTTAGAGAAGATGTCGAAAATGTGAATCAGCATTAGAATGCTCATTGACTTCTATAGTAATCAATAGAAAAGCTGCATTGACCGATAAGTAACCGAATTGAAAAAAATCGTTAAAAATCAAGAATCTGCAGTATTCCCACAGAGTGAACAACTTTGTTTGGCCCTTCCACAAGGAACATAGCCACCATGTTTCAGCTTAATCTGAGTGACGGTTCTGGAGAAAATATAGCTATGACACACAAAAATTCATACAAAAATTAGAAAAAATTGCAGCGCCACCTGGTGAACAAATTAAGAACGAGGAGTCCCAGGAAGTGTTCCTGTGTGATATCAAAGCAATTGGGTGAGTGGTTTCGGAGAAGATTTGTTTAAGATTTGCCACAAAAAAGAACAAAAAAATTCATTTAAAATCCAAACTCATTGAACCATGACCATTTGAACAAACTTGGTAGAGACCCACCCAAGGCACACCCCCCACTAAGTTTGAAGTGGATGTGGCCAGTAGTTTTGGAGAAGAAGTCGAAAATGTAAATTGTTGACGACGTACGGACGACAGATGGACGGACGGAGGACGGAAGGAGGACCATAAGATAAGCTCAGTCAGCTGAGCTAAAAATCATAAAAAATCCAAAAATCACTGGACCGTGACCATTTGAACAAACTTAGTAGACACCCACACAAGGCACATCCCCACCAAGTTTGAGGTGGATCTGGCCAACGGTTTTGGAGAAGTCAAAAATGTGAATGTGGACAGACGGACGACGGACGGACGACGGACCGTCACAAAAGCTCAGCTGACTGACAAGTCAGCTGAGCTAAAATGATGGCCTCCAAGGCAAGTGCTTTCAGATTTCAACTTGCCACAGCTCAAAAACTATGCCCTTTTCTATTACAAGCGCATATTACATTCAGATCTAAATACCATTTTCTATAGAGATCAGCAATTTTGTCCGGAATCTACTTGTCGGGGGATAAGTGCTACTATCTTTTACTCTTATTGTCCATTGCAACCGAAGGTGGTATGGGGGTGGGGTATAGAAGTAGTAGGAATAGGCGCTGTTGGTCTGTCTGTCTGTCACGTCTGTCTAGACCCAATCACAGCCTGTGACCCATGCCTTGTTGACTTTGACATCTTTTCAAGGTCAAAGGGCTCCTAAAGGTGTATTTCGCAACACACTTTTTTTCCCGCATATTTTAAGTTCTATTTAAGCTTGACCTTTCATTTTTGTAGCAAAGAATCATGAGCACTCCATATTGGATGCAGGAGCCCTATAGTAATTCACTAGTCAGTCTGTCCATTTGATATTTCCAGACAATAATTGTCCACATTGTTATATAATTGCCTTCAAAGGTGATCAAAGAATGCACTTGGGTTAACCCTTGGCTGGGATTGATTATGGGTGACCTTGACCTTAAGATAAAGGTCACAGGGGTTAGAATTATACGGAGTTCTAGGCAAGCTCATCGCATCAAATTTGGTCACAGTATGTATTTATACAGGATTTTTGGAACATGTTTTTCGTCACCATGCAGTCAAACGTCATTGTCAGGGTATAGCAATGAAAATATGTTTCTGTTGAATATCTGTAGAAGTATTTGATGGAAGTTCAATATATTTTGACATTTTATGTATATGCAGGATAGTTCGCTATTGACTGGTCATGAATGATCGTGAGATCAAAGGTCAAGGTCATGGTCTGTTTGAAAAAAATGTGTTCCATGTTACATATATGGAAGGATATGTTGGAAATTGATCAAACTTGATCGAAACATAGACCAAGAAAAGACTTTAGTGAGGTATGCTTATGGGTGACCCTGAGGTCAAAGGTCAAGGTCATGAGCGCACCGCATGACGTAACAGGTGACATCGGTCATTTGGGTCATCTATTTTTTCCAAGAAGTTTACTTGTATGGCACCAATTTTCAGCACATAATGCTGGACCCAGGAATTGCTAGAGCTCTCCTCTGTATTCAGTTGCCGTCAAAACAGAAATGGCATGAGAGTGAGCCAAGCAAGCAAGATGTTCAGTGAACTATGTAAACCTGTCTTATCTCCGCTCTCTTGATGATTTACACACTCTACTGGGCAATTAGACTAACCAGAACCACAAAACGACACGGCGGTGTGAACAGCCCACGCTGTGCTGACCTAGAAATTCTTCACACTTGTGATTCTGCGAACTTCGGGTAGCATCAAAGTCACCCATTACCTCTATGGAAGAACTCTGAACATGTGCAACATCAAGGTCCCAGTTCAAGTATTTATCAAGTTATAGTGAAAAGTCAAATCCACAGCAGTGCCACCTAGTGATCCACGCAGTTTGGCCCTTTCACAAGGAACATGCCCACCTAGTTTCAGCTTAATGTAAGCGACGGTTCTGGAGGAGTCGAAAATGGCAAAAACATCATAAAACAATAGATTAAAATTGCAGCACCTCCTGGTGACCAAATTAAGAACTAGGATTCTCTCGGAGTGACCCTGTGTGATATCAGAGCAATTGGGTGCGCCGTTTCGGAGAAGAAGGAATTTTGTAAAGATTTGCCAAAAAAGAACTAAGAAAATCATAAAAAATACAAATTTTGCTGGAGTGTGACCATTTGAAAAAGTTGGTAGACACCCACCCAAGGTACATTGCCACCAAGTTTGAAGTGAATCTGGCTGACGGTTTTGGAGAAGTCGAAAATGCAGTTGTGAACGGACGGACCGTATGACTGAACCTGCTTAACGACTAACAAGTCAGCTGAGCTAAATTTTCACTAAAAACTCCTAAAGTTACTGAAGCATGACTATTTGAACAAGCTTGGTAAAGACTAACCCAATGTACATTCACAACAAGTTTGAAGTGGATCTAGCTGATGGTTTTGGAGAAGTTGAAAATGTAAAATAGTGGACGGATGACAGACAATCCTATCAGCTCAGCTGAATGACAAGTCAGCTGAGCTAAAGAGAGTGTTCAATTTGTGTTTATGTACCTCCCAAGTCTTGTGTGAGCTTCAGTGGCTTTTTTTTTTTTTTTTTTTTTTTTTTTTTGGCTTTTTTTTTTTTTTTTTTTTTTTGTTTTTTTTTTTGTTTTTTTTTTTTGTTTTTTTTTTTTGTTTTTTTTTTTGTGTTTTTTATTTTTTGTTTTGTTTTGTTTTGTTTTGTTTTGTTTTTTTTGGGGGGGGGGGGGCGGTTTTGTTTGTTTTGTTTTGTTTTTGTTTGCTTGTTTTGTGTGTGTGTTTTGGTCCAGCTCACTTCTGGCAGCTCTGTATACCCAGTTCTAAAGAAAGAAATATTTTTTTCATTTGTCAACTTTGTAACAACAGACCTTTTTGTGTTCAGCCATTGTACATAAGTATGTCACTGCAGTAAAAGATCATTTCCTTTCTGACAGATTGCAACATTTTAAACCAGTACGCACAATGTGACAACAAGAAAACCATCTGACGCCATAATGCAAATGAAAATATTAGTATCAGGTTAACATGTTAACTACCAGTCAAAAACCTATTCAGAATTTATGGTATGGAGCCAAGAAGAACTATGGATTGATTTTACGAATATCGTTGTTGTCTACCAAACACCCAGTCCAGACTGGGATCTTAAACCTCATGTTTGAGAAAAATGTAAAGTTAAATTAAGAGCTATTTAGCTGAGTATGAGAATAGCCCTCCACCTCCACCCACCCCTTTTCCTGGTAACTGAAGAGGATCAATAGGATAGCAAACCTGAGGAATAGGTTTCCAGGTGATTCAATTTTACATGCAAGGGTTGGTGAATAAAGTCGCTTTTTTTTACTAAAGTGAAACTTGCTTTGGGAAACTGCCCTTAGTGCATCCCATAAAGGGGTCACCTTAAAGTACGTGGTCTGCCAATTGAGGTCTGATGCTTGCATGTAATTTCCTGAAGGTGAACTTGTCCCGCACCAATTTGTAACTGTCCCAGGCCAGAGGACACTCGATTTTATCATGCTATGTTAACTACCATTGGAACTTTTCAAAACTTGAAATGTACATGATTTAAGATTATTGATAATGTTTGAACTGTGACATAATAATCGAAGGACCACGTTTTTTAAAGGTTGGCAAAGAAGAATAAATATTATGCTGATAAAGCGATATCGCTCGCTTGGGGCTGTGACTTTCATCAAAGAGTTAACTTAAATGCATAAATTCCAGGCGGCAACACTGTAATGACGACTTTCTGAAAACTGGCCCTTTCATTTAACTTTTGTTTCACAAGACGATGAAGAAGAAACCTGTACCAATTTAATAAAATTAAGGTAGTGTGGCTCACCAGTGGCAAATATGTGTATGATGATCGAACCGGTACGGAAAGCTTGCTTGCACCGCAGAGCATCGCAACGCTCGCTATCTACGGTGCCGTTAACATATTAAAAAAACAATTATAACCATTCCGATGGTTTAAAAGGCTCCACGTCCTCCGGTACAACCAACCTGCCTACCTACCGGTAGCCATACTTCATGTTCCACGGGGGGGTAATTTTGCCTGTGCTGAGGTAACATGACGGTAGAGTGCAAATAAATTATGACACCTAGGAATGCCAGGGTCTGGATTTAAAAAAAATTGTGCTGCTAGAAGGGCACGTTTTGGCTTGATTGTGGAAAACAGTGTATGTTTTGAGCTCAAATGAATGTTATCAAGGTATGTATTCTGGCACCGGTATACACAGTGGTTAAGCTGGAGTCAACACTTTGTCCGCTCAATGATACTGTAAGTAGTACTATGCAGAGCTGGTTGCCATTGCAATTCGCTGAAAAATTTCCCATTCATGCCCACATTTTCTCGTCTTTATTTCATGTAGAAAATTGAAACAAACATTTTGGTGCAGAATACATGCATGTTTGTAATCCGTGTAATGAACTGCAAGGTGGTAGTTCGGTTTTTGTTTTCACAGGTTGAATTACTGGCGTGAACCCATAAGCGCAGAAAGGCCAGGAAACACGGTTATAGGTAGGACAGTATTTAGATTCTGCTGTCGCCAGTAGGTTATTAAAATGCTAACTATGAATAAAGATATGACCACAGTCATAATTTTTACAGCCTGCACAATTAAATAAGCGCAATTTTGAACAGAGTACACCCATATACAGCATGAGAGCAGCTGATGACAGCTTTGTGGTAATGTGTATTTGAAACAGGTTAATATTTAATGCACACACAGGTCCAAATCCTAATACAGGCTCCATGACTTGGAAGTGCGGTCATTGACACACTGTGTCAACAGGTTTACCAGACTGGAAATGCCCATTATCCTGTTGTCTCAGTCTCTAGAACTGGTCTTACTATGTCCGCCAATTGGGCGCACTAGCGAACAGGGGAGGTGAGGACAGTCAAAGTAAGAATCCATCATCATATGGATTACAAACTATCTACAGGTAGCATTTTAATAAAACAGACACCATTTCCAATTATATGAATATATTTTTGCATGAGCGTGAATGGATTTTTTTTTTTTTTTTTTTTTTTTTTGGCTGTCACACCGAGCAACCTGGGCCTAAAATTTTGTCATTTTTGTAAACTGATCGATAGATTCAAAACCTCATTTTCACCCCTAGCATGAAAAATTTACATGTGTTTCGGTTAATCGTACTTGTTTCATATAGAGAAACACTTTTTCCATTTTTCTAGGTAGAAACACGCCCAGCTTTTAAACTTTTTTGTATTCTATAACCACAGAAAGGCCAAGGCAACACAGTAACAGGTAAGACAATATGTAGGTACTGCTGGCACTTGTAAGTTGTCAAAATGCTACCTGTGAATAATGATAAAGGCAAACGCATAATTTTTACACCATGCACACTAGCGAACAGGGGAGGTGAGGCCAGTCAAAGTAAGAATTCATCATGCTATGGATTACAAACTATCTACAGCTAGCATTTGTATTGAAACAGACACAGTTCCCAATAATATGAACATATTTATGCTCGGGCAAGAATTGGATTTTTTTTTTTTTTTTTTTTTTTTTTTTTTTTTTTGGCTGCCACACCGAGCAACCTGGGCCTAAAATTTTGTAAGTTTTGTTAACTGACAGACTGATGGAAAACCTCATTTTCACCCCTAGCATAAAAAATTTACATGTGTTTCAGTTTTTGTACTTGTTTCATATCGAGAAGCCCTCTACGTTTTTCTGGGTAGAAAAATCCACAGGTTTTTTACTTTGTTTGCACTCTTAAGGTTTCACGGGAATATTTTTGCCTGTGCTGAGGTAACATGATTAGATAGTGCAAATAAAATGACACATGGGAATGCCAGGGGCTGGATTTAAAAAAAAAAATGCTACCAGAACTTTAGGCATTTTCTGGCTTGATTGTGGAAAACAGTGTATGCTTTGAGCTCACATGAATATTATCAAGGTATGTATACTGGCACCGCTATACACAGTGGTTCAGCTGGAGTCAACACTGTGTCCGCTCAATGATATTGCAAGTAGTACTACGCAGAGCTGGTTGCCATGAAAATTTGCTGAAAATTTTCCCACCCATACCCACATTTTCTCGTGTTTATTTGATGTAAAAAAACTGTAATAAACATTTTGGTGTATAATACATGTATGTTTGTAATCCATGTAATGAACTGCAAGGTGGTAGCTACGTTTGTTATATTTTCACAGGTTGAATTACAGGCGTGAAACCTTCAACGTTCAAGAAGTGTTACTTAGCTGACGTCACAAGCTCCGCGAAAATTCTAAGTGTGAAACGGAAAAAAAACCATCGCTACATTGTTGGACCTGGCCTTTGAACAAAAATTCTTAATATACCTAGAATTCTTCATGTACGGGTACGGATACAGCAAAAATCGCGCAACTTGAAATTACATATAATGATTCCATATGTGCCGACACTTGTACGGTTTCTCATACGGATACGGGTATGATTGTTCTAACCACACCATGTAGCGATTAAAATCATATACGTAGCCAAAACGGACAGGAATTCCTTTGAAGTTATTTGAAATGTTACATAATTTGGTGGTGTATCCCTGGTATTTTAGGATTGAAGCCACGTAGATTTGTTTTGTACTGCATTTTGAAACATGGCACCTAGAGGAAGAAATTCGTTCAACGCTCAGGCAATAGAAGAGATGGTGGAAGTCGTTAGAGGTAATGCTGACCTGTATGATCCACGCTCGCCTTAACACCATGATGCCATAAAAGTCCCAAATATTTGGAACAGCTTTGCAAATATAATGTAACGAGAGGACATGAATGATGATTGACTTTCATTGCAATGTGACGTTGTGCCCTGTCTGCAACAAATAACAGGCCTCTACATGTATAGCGGTATAGCGGTTCCATGGAAATATTTCCCTGTATGTCTAGGTTCTACCATGAGCATGAGATACACGCACACACACACACACACACACACACACATATATATATATATATATATATATATATATATATATATATATATTACTGTAACATCGTGTATATCAAAATAAAGTAGAAAATTTTCCTCATTTTTTTTCAGTTCTCAGTACCTTAGCATATGTATATGAATAATTTCGGCATACTAAATCTTCAATATTACATTAGATTCTCAATATAACTCGTGTTTGCATTAATGTATATCAAATTGAATTAATGTATTGAAATTATATACATATATATTCCTGTGTTTGTGGTCACCCAGTCACCCATAATCAATTTTTTTCCTTGATAGGCAGAAAGGAAATTAAATTCTTTTTGTCTGAGTTTTGTTTTTTGTTTGTTCGTTTGTTTTTTTTTTTTTTTTTATGTCTGTAATTTTAGTCCTTCGTATTTTTGTATAACGTAATTTGTCATGTTCTCACCAAGTACAAGAATTCATGTCTTGAGATACCACCCTAATGAGAAACCATAGCACCAGCTTTACAGACAACATTTGTAAAATATTTTGTAA
>OZ026628.1:66424688-66518688 GCA_964020975.1 Hermodice carunculata
TGATTAGAATTGGATGGAAATTGGCCGAGTTATGGCTGCATAAATCTTTCAAAGGTCCAGATGACATTGACCTTTGACTTTAGAGGTCACATGTAATTTTCCAAATGTGCAGTGTTGCAATAGGTACAATTTGAGCCAAACATGATCAAAATGGGATAAAAATTGACCAAGTTATGGCTAGAAGAAAGCCACCATCGAAAGTGGCCTTCGACCTTGAAATGACCTTTGACCTTGACATGACCTTGACATTTGAGATGGCCTTTACCTTGCTTTGATCAAACTCCTATACACATCTACTAGAGTATATAAGATAAGAAGATTTAAAACTTAAATTTGCCCTCATTTGCATAATTTTGAATAGCATGACCTCTCATAACAAAAAGGCCAGACTTCATCTAAAGAAGTGTAATTTTGCCATGTTTGGAGTTTCTATGCGTAATATTTTTTAGATAAAATGTCGGACAAATTTGTCTGGAAAGAAAGAAAGGGAGGAAGAAAGAAAGAAAGAAAGAAAGAAAGAAAGAAAGAAAGAAAGAAAGAAAGAAAGAAAGAAAGAATTCCTAGAAAAACAATATGTCTGTGTTGGCACACAGACATTAAAAAGAAAAAGGGAAAGAAAGAAAGAAAGAAAGAAAGAAACAAAGAAACAAAGAAAGACAGACAATATTTTTGATAGTATGTAATGATACATAAACTACCACAGACTATGTCATCATTCTTTTCCATTTCATTCTCATGAACCAAGTAGTCTTCTAAGCATGATACAACTTGTAGACGTCAGTCTATTCATATTTGTGCATACTTTGTTTACATTGAACACTGACCTGGCTGCCTGTGGCTTGTACTCTTAACCTTGCAACCTCACTGCAAGGAAAACTGCAGCTTCCTGTGGCCTTCAGTTGAATCTGTTATGTCTTACCCTAATGATTAATTATGTGTTGTTCCAATTTTCTAAGTAACATCTTGTCTGTCTTGTGTAAACATGGCAAAGGCAGTCACACACGGCATTCTGTGCGCTACTCAGGGGCACACATACAGACAAGCATGCTGCCCGTAGCCTGACATCAAACCCAGGCTCTCTTATCTGGGCTAAAAGTATGAATTACCAAAGCGGGCCCCCAGAATCTTAACTGATGCAATCTTCAAAGCCATCAGTGCTTCACATTCCTTTACGCTTATGGCTAGATTTAAAAAAGGTCTGAATGAGCTTAGCCTTTAATCTTTAGGCATTGCATCTAATTACAAAAATGTGCAGTGTTGCAATACCTACACGTTGGATCCAACATGGTTAAAATTGGATGAAAATTGACCGAGTTATGGCTAGATGAAAATTTCAAATGTGAAAATGGCATTGACCTTTGACCTTTAGAGGTCACATGTAAATTACAAAAATGTGCAATGTTACCAACATATTAGTCGAAG
The DNA here is from genome assembly GCA_964020975.1 of Hermodice carunculata. Classification (NCBI taxonomy): domain Eukaryota; kingdom Metazoa; phylum Annelida; class Polychaeta; order Eunicida; family Amphinomidae; genus Hermodice; species Hermodice carunculata. The sequence goes on from OZ026628.1 coordinate 66,426,111, forward strand.
TTGGATTAATTACCTGTACCTATAATATTTTTGGAGATATGCAAGATTCATATTTTCAAATGGCCTTAATTTGCATAATTTTCAAAACCGTCGAACCTCTTTCCAAAAAGGCCAGGCTTCATGTATGGAAGTGAAATCATGCCAATTTTGGAGTTTCTATGTACAATACTTTTCAAATGAAATGTCGGACAAATTTACCTGGAAAGAAAGAAAGAAAGAAACTAGGAAAGATGATTTGCTGCATAGCAAATCAGTGTGTGTGTCTTCAAAGCACATTAGTATGGCAATGTACAACTATTCCATAACACAGGAGTGGAAGTTGGAATGGCATCTCTATCTATTATAGCTTTGAAGTTATTCAAGATTTAAAATTTCAAATGCCCCTAATTTGCATAATTTTAGACATCTTCATTTCTGTGTATAAAACGGCCAAACTCCGTGTATGGAGGTACAATCATGCCAAGTTTGGAGTTTCTATGTATAGTAGTGTCCGAGAAAAGTGTCGGACAAATTTGCAGGTAAAGAAGAAAGAAAGAAAGAAACTGGAAAAGAAGATATTTTTAATCTGTCTGTGTGCCTTCAAAGGTTGTAAATATTATATGCTACAACTTTTGTCTTTTGGTACTTCACATTCCATTAAGCTTATGGCTGCATGCAAATTTCAAAGTCAAAATGACCTTGACCTTTGACCTTTACAGGTCACATGTAATTTGCACAGTGTTACAATACCCACAATTTGAGCCAGACATGAACCAAATCGGAGTAAAATTGACCAAGTTATGGCAAGATGAAACTTTCAAGGGGCCAAGTGACCTTGACCTTTACCTTTTTGAGGTTACATGTTCTTATAAAAATGTCCAGTGTAGCAATACCTACAATTTGAGTCCAACATGATGAAAACTGGATGGAGATTGGCCACGTTATGATTGGATGAAACTTTCAAAGGTCCAAATGACCTTGACCTTTGAACTTTAGAGGTCACATGTACATCTAAAAAATGTGCAAGGTTACAATAGCTACAATTTGAGCCCAACATGATGAAAATTGGATAAAAATTGACCAAGTTATGGCCAGAAGAAAGCCAGCACCGAAAGTGGCCTTTGACCTTGAAGTGACCTTTGACCTTGAGATGACCTCTACCTGAAGTGAACCTTGACCTCAAAAATGACATTTTGGCTTAAAATTGACCTTTGACCTTGACATGACCTTTGACCTTGACATGACCTTGACATTTGAGACGACCTTTACCTTTCTATGATTGAACTCCTATACACTCGGGACCACATCTACTATAGTATACAAGATATTGAAGATTTAAAACTTTAATTAGCCCTCATTTGCATAATTTTCAAAAGCATGACCTCTCATTATAAAAAGGCCAGACTTTATCCATAGAAGTATAATTGTGCCAAGTTTGGAGTTTCTACATGTAATACTTTTCAAATGAAATGTCGGACAAATTTGCCGGTAAAGAAAGAAAGAAAGAAAGAAAGAAAGAAAGAAAGAAAGAAAGAAAGAAAGAAAGAAAGAAAGAAAGAAAGAAAGAAAGAAAGAAAGAAAGAAAGAAAGAAAGAAAGAAAGAAAGAAAGAAAGAAAGAAAGAAAGAAAGAAAGAAAGAAAGAAAGAAAGAAAGAAAGAAGAAAGAAAGAAAGAAAGAATTCCTAGAAAAACAGAAAAGTGTGCGTTGACACACACACTTTAAAAAAGAAAGAAAGAAAGAAAGAAAGAAAGAAAGAAAGATAGAAAGAAAGAAAGAAAGAAAGAAAGAAAGAAAGAAAGAAAGAAAGAAAGAAAAAACAGTATGTCTGTGTTGGCACACAGACATAAAAAACCAAAAGCATTTTTGAGGATAATGAATCATATGTGAATTTAGAACCAAAACAAAAAAAAAACCAAGTTTGCTACATAACTTTAGTCAAGCCTGTGTACATCTAAAGTCAGGATGGCGTCACAAAAATAATATTATGCAGACTACCAAACTTTGAATTTCAAACATAGTTACCGTAAAAAAACTCTGGAGTCTGCAAGGAGAGGCAAATGCAGTTTCACACAAGATAATGCAAAATTTAAGGTGCATTGTCGTAGTGAAAGAGTTTGAAAGGTAACCGTAAACTTACAGATGCTTTGTAACCCCTTTATATCAGGATATAAAATGTTCAACGGGATTTTCAATTGATCAATTAATTTTATGCTGGTTTTCAATTTAAAATTATCTGCAAAATCTTCATTCAAACAAGTTAATTTCAAACTGCTACCGTTTTCAGACAAATTCAGCAAAAGAGGAATGCTGGTGAAGTTTTCCAGTACAGACGGTTTATCCTTAGAAACCAATAACGGTAATTATGATGCAAATCAGTTTATAAATGAACCCCTTGAACATAAAGTTGATATATGGGTGCTGAAGTTTTTACGCACTTGAAATATTCATTGACATAAAGTGACAGTTAAAGATAACAATGCACACTCTGTACATTAACTAAACGTAACAACAATACACAACAAATTCATACAATTAAAGTTTGAATATGGCGTTCAAGCCAGGTTGCACAGAGGCCAATGCAAAGTATAGGCACCATCATATCCGCTACATCTAGTATATATCATTTGGAATATATTTCTTTTATCGCTGTAGATACGTGATGTAGTGTGTCTATACAAAACTTCTTTTCTCAATTGCACTGCAACTGCTGTTGAGCTTAAAAATTATCAAACATCAGCATGTTCCGAGTTGCTTCACATAGATCACATGAATCATCCAAATCATACAAGTCATAATAATAATAAGAAAACAAGCAATCTAAATCATACAAGTCATAATAACAATAAGAAAATAAACAATTAGCTGACTCTGTAATCTGCAGACATGTTCTTTGGAAAAGGTGGCACCGGGAGACGACGAAGACATCCTGGGAATACAGCAACATTATGCAGTTTTTAACTAGTTTTCAACTTCAAAATTTATTTTTTGTTTTGTTTTCAACCCTTTATCTTTTTAATCAGCCGACTGAAAATTAGACAAAAAAGTAAAGCAAAAGGTGGCAAACTGGTTGTAAATTATTTCCTGAGCTGACAGGGGAGGAGTCAATGTCTATGTCTTCTTGAAAAGGAGGTGCGGTTTTCTTACACAAAATTATGAACTAGAAAATGTCCATTATGCCTACTGATTTAGTATGTAGCATCCGACGTAATCCTAAAAAAGCTGCATTTGCCTTTTTCTCCTAATTATGGTAGATACATTTAGGATTCAAAGACCATTGGATAGCTAAATCAGTTTCCTACCCTGTACAGTTCCCCCTGGAGCAGCATACGGGCTCTCAGGGGAATTGCACCCGGTAGAATACTGATTAAGCCATGGGATGAGCTCTAAATATCCCTGGTTGAATCCAGCAAATGCCGTAAATCTATTCCTGGTTAGAACCAGAGTGGGTAGATTTTCTTGGCGAGTGTATGGCGCAAAAAGCATGGTATCCTGCTAGGTTTTATCGCCAATACTGTGAAAGTATTTTGTATGCTGGAGAAATCCAGCATAAAACCCTTTTGCATGTGACATTTCATATATATTGGCGTTTTGAGGAATGTGGGGCCAGAACGACCAATTTTGGCGTTTATTTTAACGATTTCGCCATCCATTTGGTGTACGTGCGGTAAATATGTTAGTATCAATTTACCGATCCTTCATCGTCACGCTTAGGTACAATCAGCTCTTCTTAGCTTGAATACTACCAAAGCCACAGGACCTGATGATATAAGTACAAATCTGCTGAAAGAAGGAGCACCTTAGAAATCTTCATCACTTTCTCGATTGTTCAATCTTCCTCTAGAAAAGAAAAAAAAATCCCTCACTGTGGAATAGGGCCCATGTCTGGCCCTTGAATAAAAACGTTCTGATGATATTTGTAATCAATTATGGGCCCATTTCTTTTGCCCAGTTGCATAGGAAAACTCTAATCTTGTTAGTTCTTCTCATCAATCTGGTTTTACACCGGAAGACTCCACCGTTATGCAACTTCTGATCTATCGTGAATTATGCCTTGCCGTTGATCAGCAGAACGAGGTTACTTTAGTACATCAGCAAAACAAAAAAGTTTGGTACGCAGGTCTGGTGTACAAATTAAATGGAAACGGCATATGAGTAAATCTGTTGGATTGGTTTTCTATTTAGAAAACCGTTGCCAATGCGTAGTTGTATAAGGCCAATCTGTCAACTGAGGAATAATTAATGCCGGTGTGTCACAGGGTTCCGCACTCAGTCCCGTTTTTGTTTTTACTATACATTAATGATGTTAATCTTGTTGCATGTTAGATTAAACTCTTGGCTGATGACACTATTCTCTACATGGATGATGAAAACCCTAATATATCTATAGAAACTATTTTAATTCTGATCCTTGCACTGTATATCAAGAGGTCCGAGGAGTGGCTTGTCACTTTTAATATTCATTACAGTCATACAACTGAATCTATGCTTATCTCTCTACAAACTAACCCAATAAATCACCACCTGTCGTCTTCCAGGATGATTAAAATTGAGGATGTCACTCGTCATAAATATCCCGTGGTTACGCTGAGGTCCGATTTGAGATGGTCTGATCATATAAATGAGATACTAACAAATCTTGTAAACTAATTTAGCATCATGAAAAGTGTTGCATTCACTTTGGATAAAAAAAGCCGTGGAATTATCTTTATATCTCTTTTGTATTTGTGTCTTTTTGCCCAGAACCACTTCCTAGTAGTCAATATCCTATTCCGCAGTTCGAACTCTTTACTCTCCATAAGCTAACCTGTCCCTGTCTAACCTGTATACATATGGAATTACTATTTTGTGAGAAACATACTCGTATATGCTAGTCTCACACTGAGTGGTTGCACAAAATTTGAACAGAATACTTAAACACGTTCAATTAAATGTTGTACGAATTGTTGCTGGTGCAGTGTGCGGCATGAGTAATGCTTAACTGCACGATGAAGTCGGTTGGCACACCCTGGTTAAGCGTAGAGAAAGCTGCAAGTTTCACTTAATGTACAAATTGGTTGATAATGTGGCTCCCGATTATCTATACTCGATTATTCCACCTTCTCCCGATACCAACGAATTAAGGAATGAGACAGGTCACAGGTTTGACTTTGATTCTTTCCGAGCACACGCCGACTTTATATATATATATATATCCAATTTCCCTTCAATAGTCAGGTTGTGGAATGGGCTTCCTACTAACGTTAGGCACGCAGGGTCGTTCTGTGAATTTAGATCCAAATTAATTAAGGCCATTGTTTGGCCGTTCAAACTTCCCGAATCACTTAATTTTGGCAGTAGATAGCTATCAATACTGCGATTAGGCTCTCCCCAGCTCAATTCTCATCTTTTCAAGATTGGTTTGAAAGAATAACCCCAATGTCCCTGCGGTGCAGGGCACCAGGACACCTGGTACTTTTTTGTTCGCTTGTCCCTACTATGCTGTCCCTAGATTGAAAATGCATTCTACAATTTGCGACATTGCCCCATTTCTCCATGCAGATCATATTGTATGGCTGTGCAGGGAATTTTTTTATTGGGAACACTCAAATATTTTCAGCACCACACGACTATATTAACTAAACGTTTCAAATCAACCGGCATCGACTAAATCATTCTTTCTTCTTTTTTGCTTTTCCGATCTTTTTTCTTTCTTTGCTGTCCTTCCTTCTCTCCTCTCTTCAAATTCTCTCGAAACCTTTCGTTTTCCTTCTAACCTTCTGTCCCCAACTCACCACGCCTTGCACGGAGAATAGTCGATTATACTGCCGCTCTGTGTGTCTCGCCCTGCACTTGTCGCCTTCACCCTGTGACTTTGTACGGTCGCTCACTGCATTGTGGGACTCACCCAACACATGAGTGACTGTGCAAACCTGTGCGACTTAATTTTATCACCCTGTACTACCTGTCCTCATTCTATGACAGGGATTAATATAGGGCATTCCCCTCTTTCCCAATTGCACCACTGCTTATTTTTTATAATTTATTTTCCCCGATTTTGTTCTATTAATATTCAGATATGGCAACGACACGGGGTTTTTTTTTTGCTCTTGGTCCTGAAAATAATGCTGCCAACTGTGGGACGTCTGTGCGACATTTACGTGTTTTTCAACCTAAGTTCTGCTCAAAATATAGGCCTATTTAAAAATAAATAAATACAAACAAAGAAGCAACATTAATACGTATTTTAGCATCATACTGCTCCAGAATCTGTAAAATGTTCTATTTATAGTCAGTTCTTCTTAAGGACAGGTAAGACACTAAAAACCTTTGCATGGCGGATTTTGAGATTTTAACGGTTTTTAAAAGATGGATTTCCTTTCTATAAGTTGTCAAAATTTCAAGCTTTTAACTAAAACAGAAATATGAGAAACACGCCAAAAAACACACAGGCATGTGGATATCTGAACGTCCATGTGTCATTCTTTTGGTTTTCAGCCGCCAAGCGGAACAATGCCACCCGTCAATCATACTTAACAGTCTGTCACGTGGCTACAGGTAGCAAGGGCCCATGGCAAAAGGAGAGTGGTATCACGGCGGCAGCGATAAAAATCAGGCGGCATGCCAAAAGTATATTTGTGGGCAGGGAAAAGATGCAAACATGCTAACATATCATAGCCTTGGTGGTTTAATTTATAGTTATCTTGCTTGTTTTGCGTTCTAATGAAGGGAGACTTTAAATGTTCAGGAGGAGCGGGAATCGTCAGACGATGTCCCTTCAAAAGCCGTGCCTCAATGGATTACCCCAGTGATCCTGCACACCAAAGACAGGCGTGGAAAAAAAAACCTGACACTTTAATCAACAATACCTACGTACATAATAATATTTCATCGAAGCCCATAGATGAGGAAATAAAGGACAAATAAACACATGGAAACAAGCATAAACGTGAACAGAAGAGAAAACACAAAAAATAGCGATACAAAACTCAGGGTGGAAAGAGAAATGAAATTCATCGAGAAAATAACTAAAAAATAATGACAAGCTAACTCAGTAAAGTGTAGAAACAAGTCTAACAAGCCAACTACATAAAGTATGCAGATAGGAGTAAGTACAATAAAACACTACCCCTAAAAACGGGATGAAGAGGTAGCGGGCGGAAGACCAAACCCGCCATCCGTCCACTGATCACGAGCGGCCGTGGGCCGCCCCACCGAAGCAAGGCAACCCTACTTTGGTTGCTAGGCTTGTGGTCACGGGGCCCGAAGGGCCGCCTCCATGACGTCATATTTTGAAACCAGATTGTTGCTGTCGCCGTTTGACAGATCGCTGAATAATGTTTTCCGTACTTCAAAGGCTCTTTTATTCATGTGATTGGCCAATAATTGATTGACAACCTCACCAAATTTTAAGTGACGATGTTTACGTTTTATACAAATATCAGCTCAACTTGAGCAAACGGTATTGTTTCACAGGCAAACGATCAACATCGAAGGCCTTTGAAGCTTGTTTTCTCAGAAAGGATAATAGGACGAGAATCCCACTTAAGAATGGTTATTCCAAGAAAACGGCTGGGCTAAATTTTATCAGGTTAACGGCTTTTGATTGTGTAATGTGAGAACTGCAAAAACGATTCAGCGATTTTCAAATTTCGCTTCGTTCTTTCTCTATGAAATGAAGAAAATGAACATCCTGGAATTCAAAGGGAAAATTGAAACGTCAAACTTTGAGGATGGATAACAGAAAGACTAAACCAAACATAAAAAAAATCAGGATTGTTTTTTGTTGCCAATATGTCAGGATTAAGATGCAAGTGTAATTATAATTTTACCACAAATAATTAATGACTAATATCGACATTTATGGGGTGGATGTTTTGCGGTCAACTTGCAATTGTTTATTCAATAATAACATCCCATACACCCAAAATTCTTTGGGTTATAACAATTACACACATTTATGATTTGTAATCCTAACACAAATACATTTTGAGCTAGGATAGATCAAAATGGGATTTAATTTTGGTGTCTTATCCTGTCCTTAATCTCACATTTGGCGGGGAAATGCGGCCTCGACAGTAGAGGTTGCACAAAAAATAAATATTTTTCTCCTAATTTGCCACATAGCCTAAAGGTTGAAGCACATTCAGCAGAGCAGTGACTTGTTTGAGAAAACACATATTTTATCGTTACTTGATACTCTAGTTGTCAAACTGGGCACAGAACTACAAGCCCGGCCATTCAGACGAGACCAGTCTTGCACTTACACAGACACACTTCAGTGCAAAAGTCAGCCCCCCTTGCCAATTTACTATTAAACAGACTATTATTAAACAGACCATATAAATGTTCAGGACATTGCATAGCTGACGATTTTCTTGGCGCAATGTTGTTGTTTTTTTTTTTTGTTTTTTTTGTGTTTTTTTTTTTTTTTTTTTTTTTTTTTTTTTGTTTTTTGTTTTTTTTATATATAGATATGTATGTCAAGCGTCATCAACGATTCATCGATCCCTGAAGCGTAACAAAGCAACAGAAAGATGAAACGATATGAGTGCGTGTACAGGCCGTCATTAGCTGAAATTGAAACTCATACTCCAAAATAATATAACATGTCAAACCATCCGTCGGTCACTGGAACGCAACTAGCAACAGGAAGATGGCTCTGTTTACAACCGCGTCGTCAGTTGAAATTGATACTCTCAGCCTAAGTAACATCCTGTTCTGTGGACACCCATAAGTGTTTCTCTTTAATTTCGAAGTCACTGGCCATGTGGCCGTAAAGAAGAAAAAATCAATACGCTCCTAAAACGTGAATGATACGCACACACTGATAAAAAAAAACCCAGAAATCACTGGAGAATAATCCCTGGACAAAACGTAACGGAGATTCACCCAAAGCGCATCACCTACTTGGAAATGTGAAGTTGATCTCGCGTACAGTTTTAGAGAAAAGTACATATATGAGCACTTATAACTCCATATTAGCCTTGCCGACTCGTCCTGTTGTTTATCGTTACCTAATCTCAAAATGTGTTTAAAATCAGCAGACGATAGTATTCCCATACAACCAGCAAAACTTAATTATTGCTGATCTAATTAAGCTACTATTCGACTAAGTTTGCAGAAAGCGTATAGCAAATAGGGGAATTTATGCTTCACTTGTTGCACAAGGTGCAAATTAGGGCCATGCAAGATTGCCCCGGTGAAATTTCAAAGCAATTGGCCGAGTGGTTTTTGAGAAGTAAAGTTTGTAAGTTGTAAGAGTTTGCCAAAAACAATCCAACAAATTAACAAAAAATGAGGAAACCATTAAAGCTTTACCATTTGTACAAATGTGACAGAGGCTCACCCATGGAAGACCCCTACGAAATTTGAAAAGGATCAAGCCAAGCCAATGGTTGAGAGATTAAACCGAAGATGTTTCCCTTCTCTCTCTCTCTCTCTCTCTTTCTCTCTCTCTCTCTCTCTCTCTCTCTCTCTCTCTCGCTCTCTCTCTCTGAGAGAACGACCTCGTGCTGGGAGAACGACAGACGGACGGACAACAGAAAAATGTTCACCATTTAATCTCTCAGCTACCTGATAAGTCAGTTCAGATAAAAATATATTCAATGGAACATGACTTTTTGACTGAAATTGGCTCCCACCCCACTCCCGTGTAAGTCCCTACCAAATTTAATAAGAATCTTACTGACACTTCTGAAGAAGGTAAATGTGTAAATCGTAAACAGACTGCCGGATCACTATCAGTCCTATAACCTCAGTTGAGTGACAAGTCAGGCGAGGCAAAATATTACGTTGAACTGCAAGCCGGCTGGTCGCGCTAGCACATGATGCCCTCTTTCTGCGAACGAAGGAATTAAAGCTTACAGGGTTGTCCATTCGAATACAGGTGCGCCGCAACTGTTGCTATCGCTGAGTGACCCATTTTTATCCTCGTTTAAAAATGTAGACGCAACAGCTGTGCTTGCATGGGGGTCATATCTTTACCTCCATCATTTGCTCACAAAACATTCTATTCGTCATACCAAAGTCTGGGAAAGCGTGCTGAGTGTCACTTATTGATACATAGTTTCAAAGGGACATCATTTACAACATTCAATAATATGTAGAAACCCAATGTAGTTAACGCACACTGAAACTAGCACTCAATACCAGAAAGCAATAAAACTTGGCCGGCTGTAAGCCATCCGACAGTTACAATCAAAATGTGACATTCCGGTTTGAAAACGGAACGCTACATTCCTTGTTTACCTCGGATCTGACAAAGAAACAATACCCGGAACAAAGACTTGCACAGATCTTTATGCACGAACTTTATACTGGAAAGACCTATTTTGTCAGCATCCTAAATTGAAATCAAACCATGACATTGCGGATTTCGTCACAGGTACCGATGACCTCAGCTAGGACGCTCATCTGTCAATCCTTCCACAAATGAAGAGACAAGACAAATTTCATACAAACTGCTTAATAATTGAAATAATGACGGCTCCCGTCATGTTTTTGCCTCAGCTGATTGACTACTACTGGATATATATATATATGTAGTATACTAGTATATGAACATATGCTAATGATTTGACAGCCGGCCATAAACAGTTGCCGATTAACCCTTTTCGGAAGAATTTTTGTACTCAACCCTGATTCCCAAAATGCTTAAAAATTCAAATAGTGACTGCTCCCAGCATGTTGCCCTGAGCTGATTGACTTTAACTGGATATACAGAGAGAGTTTATATAAATATGTTGTTATAATGTGCCAGCCGGCCATAAACAGTTCCCGATTAACCCTTTTCGCTGTCATTATTGAATTCAGCATCACAATCGTCATTATGCTTTTTAATCAAATAACGACAGCTACAGCTAGCAGCATGTTTGCCTGGGCCAATTGACAAGGCCTGACCATAAACAGTTACCGATTATTCCTTTTCGGACTCATTATTGTACTTATCCCCCTCATTCTCACAATGCTTTATAATTAGATAATGACTGCTCCCAGCATGTTTGCCTGAGCTGCTTGACAAGTGCTGGATATACAAATACAGTACATATGAATATCTTCTTATAATGTTCCAGCCGGCCATAAACAATTGCCAATTAACCCTTTTCTGAGTCATTTTTGTACTCAACCCCTGGTTCACTAAATGGTTAAAAAATCAAATAATAACTGCTCCCAGCATGTTCGCCTGAGCCGATTGACTACTACTGGATATATATATGAATGTATGCCAATGATATGACAGCCGACCATAAACAGTTGCCAATTAACCCTTTTTTAAGTTGTTTTTTTTTTTAGATTTTTTTTTTACTCAGCATCCCCTTTGTCGTTATTCTTTTTAATCAAATGATGGCAGGTTCCAAGAGGTTTGCCTGAGCCGATTGACACGTGCTGCGTACACAAATATACTTTACATAAATATCTTTTTATAATATTTCCGCCGGCCATAAACAGTTGCCGATTAACCCTTTTCTGAGTCATTATTGTACTCAACCCTCGATTCGCAAAATGATTAATAATTCAAATAAGGACTGCTCCCAGCATGTTTGCCTTAGCCGATTGACTACAACTGGACATAAATATATGGTAGATATGATTATCTTGTTATTATGTGCCAGTCCACCATAAACAATTGCCAATTAACCTTTTTGGAGTCATTTTTGTATTCAGTCCCCGATTTACAAACTGGTTAATACTTTAAATAATGACTGCTCCCAGCATTTTTGCTTGAGCAGATTGTTTACTATTGGATATAAAGATATAGTATATATGAATATCTTGTTGAAATGTGCCAGCCAGCCATAAACAGTTCTCAATTGATCCTCTTCAGAGGCATTTTATATTTGGTATCCCATTGTCATTTTGCTTTTTAATCCAATTATGAAACATACCAGGAAGTTTGCGGTCATTATTTGATAAACAAGCATTGTGAGAATGAGGGGGTTGAGTATAATAATGAGTCTGAAAAGGATTAATGGCCACAGTTTATGACCAGCTGGCACATCATGACAGAATATTCATATATATATACTGTATCTGTATATCCACTACTTATCAATCGGCTCATGCAAAAATAGTGGGAGCAGTCATTATTTGGCTTATAAAAAACTCTGGGAATCAAGAGGTTTAATGTTGTACTCAGCGTGTTCATTTTCACAATTCTTACTAGTCAAATAATATCTGCTCTGAGCATGTTTGCCTGAGCCGATTGACAAGTACAGTATATACATTAACAGTATATAATAATATTTTGTCAAAATGTGCTAACCGGCCATAAAAGGTTGCCGATTAATCCTTTTCGGACAGATTTTTGTACTCATTCCCCCTCATTCTTACAATGCGTACTAATAAAATAATGACTGTTTCCAGCATGTTTGCCTGTGTTGGTTGTCAAGTACTGGGCATACATGTAAAGCATTAATAAATATCTTCTCATATTATGCCAAAGGGCCATAAACAGTGACCGTAAACCTTTTTCACACTAATTATTGTACTTTGTGATTGACACAAAGTTTGATAAATAAAATAATAACTACTCCCAGCAGGATATCCTGAGCCGATTGACAAGTATTGGATATACATATATAGTATGTATGAATATTTAGCCATAATGTGCCAGCCGGCCGTAAACAGTTGTCGAGTAACCCTTGAATCACAAAATATTTATATATACTATATATGCATAGCCACTATTTGACAATCAGGTCAGGTAAACATGGTCATTTATCGGCCTATAAGGCACTGCAGGAATCAAGAGTTTGAGTACAATAGTGACTCTAAAAAGGGTTTATCGGCAACTGTTTATGGCCGGGTAGCACATTATGACAAGATATTCATATATACTATAAATGAATCTGTGGTACTTCTCAATCGCTCAAAAAAACATGGTGGGACCAGTCATTATTTGAGTAATACGTATTGTGAGAATGAAGAGGTTGGGTACAATATTGCATCCCAAAGAGTTTATAGGCAACTGTTTATGGCCAGCTGGCACATCATGACAAGATATACATATATACTATAAATGTATATACAGTACTTGTCCATCGGCTCAGGCAAACATGCTTGGAGTAGTCATTGTTTTGCTTATAAAGCACTGTTGGTATCATGAGGTGGAGTACAATAATGATACTGAAAAGGGTTATTCGGCAATCGTTTATGGCTACCTAGCACATTATGACAAGATAACTAATCATACTATACACGTATGCCCAGTACTTGTCGATCAACTTAGGCAAGGATGCTCACAGCAGTCATTATGTGAATAGTATGCATTGTGAGATCGTGGGAAATGCGTGCAATAATAAGTCTGAAAAGGGTTAATGGGCAACTGTTTATGTACCGATAGCACATTATGACACGATCTTCACATATACTATATATGTATATCCACTACTTGTCAATCGGCTTAGAGAAACATGCTGGTAGCAGTCATTATTTCACATATCAAAAATTGTGACCATAACTCTATTAACTATAATAATTAGTCTGGAAAAGGTTTATGGGTAACTGTTTATGGCCCTATTGCATATAATGACAACATATTTATTGATATGCTATACACGTATGCCCATAACTTGTCAATCAGCTCAGGCAAACATGCTAGGAGCAGTCATTGTTTGATTGCTACGCATTTTGAGAATGAAGGGGATGAGTATAATAATGAGTCCCAAAAAGGATTAATCGGCAACTCTTTCTGGCCGGCTGCCTCCTATGACAAAATATTCATATGTACTATAAATGTATATACAGTACTTGTCAATCGGTTCAAGTAAAGATGCTGGGAACAGTCATTATTTTACTAGTAAGAATTAGGAGAATGGGGGGGGGGGCAGAGTACAATATTGAATTCGAGAAGGGTTAATGGGCAACTGTTGATGGCCGGCTGGCACAATATTACAAAACACTCATATATACTATTTATGTATATCCACCACTTGTCAATCGGCTAAGGCAAACATGGTGGGAACAGTCTTTATTTGATTATTAAGCAGACTGAGAATGAGGGGGATGAGTAAAATAATGAGTCCGAAGAGGGGTAATCGGCGACTGTTTATGACCGGCTAGCCCATCATGATGAGATATTCATTTTTGCTATAAATGTATATACAGTACTTGTCAATTGGCTCAGGCAAACATGCTAGGAGCAGTCATTATTCTATTAGTAAGAATAGTGAAAATGATGGGGCTGCATACAATATTTTGTTCCAAAAGGGTTAATGGGCAACTGTTTATGGCCGGCTACTTGTCAATTGGCTCAGGCAAACATGGTGGGAGCAGTCATTATTTGGCTTATAAAGCACTGCAGGAATCAAGAGGTTAAGTGAAATAATGACTTTGAAAAGGGTTAATCGGCAACTGTTTATGGTCGGCCAGCACATTTTGACAAGATATTCATATATACAATAAATGTATACACAAGGTCGACCATATGCCTATTGCATAATAGACATTTCATAATAATCAAGTGGTTGTCCTAAAAGATGAGAGGAACGAAGAATGTGGCATTCCACTTTCAAACCAGAATGGCAGATTTTGCATTGTTATTGCAGTATGGCTAAACGCCGGCCAAGTTTAATTGTGTGCTGGTATTGAGTGCTAGATTCAGTGTGCGGCTGCAGCTATCACGCATCCTGGTGTATCACGATGGGCCCGTTGGGCATACCAGGAAATGACTCATGCAGTTGGACTGGACGATATTGTAAGAAATTAAGCGACAGTAATGCAACTGGAAGGTACGAAAGCAAGGGGTATATTCTGTTTTTATCCAGCGATGTTGAATTAATGCGATGCGTGGACTTGAATTTCTGATAATTTCCCGTGAATCGACATTCAGTAATTCTCAGGGATATGTTATCAAGTAGCACTGAATTTCAAGCGATACGCAAACGACCAATTTCATTTCCTTGTGACTTTTCATGATGGTTTGAGCATGCAGAAATTAAGCTTGCACAGCTCTTATGCCCGGAACTGAAAATGCCAGCTGTAATGTACATAATTTCATCGAGGAGATGCATTCCCCAGTTTAGGCACGGTCGTTGTGATACTTTTGGTGCACAATTCACACGCAGCATTGACACTGATTAATTCAGAGTCCAACCAATATATGTCTTGCTATTATTGCAACTGTTTATCAGTGAAATGAGTGTCCCAAAGGGAATAACAGATTACAAATTTTAGCAAAGTAAAAAGTGAGGTTTGAAACTTGATAGAACTGTAGAAAGTGGATAGCTCTATATGTTGGGAAAAGCTGGATTGAGATTGCCCTTTGGTCACCTTAGCGTAACTTTTCTACGGGAAGGTGGTATTTCATTTGTTCAGAAAATCCACAAAATCTTGGTTTAGCTATTTTAGTTCTAATTTCGAGACAAGACTGATATGGTTTATACATAAATAAGGAACCCCCCCCCTTCTCTTTTTTTTTTTGGGGGGGGGGGGAGGGTTCGTGAGTCGACATTTACATTCAAGTACCAGCATGCCTATATGAATTACCACAGGAGAGCAGACTTCGTAAAATGTTCCAACTCAAAACATTTTCTCAGCTCCCGAAAAACAGACAAGGAGAGTTGTTTGATCACAATAAAAAATTGTCACTGAGAGAATTAAGCAGGTGATGCCGAGTTGCATACGGAACGCTAATAAACAATTGTAATGATAGCAAGACATATATTGGTTGGATTCTGAAGTAATCAGTGTCAATGCTGCGTGTGCAATGGACACCAAAGACGTCCTTAATGACTGTTTAGGCGACAACACTCTTCAGTTTAGCTGACTTTGTTCAGAACTGTTCTTGTTTAAATTTTTTACTTAAATCCAAGTATGAGTTAAAAATCAGTGCTTCAGGCACAAGTATGACAGTCAAAGTCTCATGATACCTGACACTGCTCGCATCTTTCAACAACCGAATGAATGCATTTGACCATTTATCGCGAAAGTGCAGCGCTTCATGCCTGCACTTTTAGTATTTCTGTGTACTCAATATAACAATGTCGACGCAATTAAGATACGGAAGGCCCGGCGGGCTATCAAGGGCGCCGGTATATAGTTAAGATTTGGAGCCCGAGTTGGTACATAAACCTTAAGTAGGCCCCTATAGAGGGGTAGCGTATACAACGCAATCCTATCTATGCAAACTTGGGAAAATGATGAGGCAGTTGCCAGGATGTTTAAGATGCCGTTCATACTATAGCTTGATTTGTTTAAAGAGTGTGACCCATTTTAATCGGCAGCTGTCTCATAGGTATATGTTTAATAAGACCTTAAAGTAAATGTGATGTTTTCGCTGTTCATTGTTCATTATATACCATCTTAAGGTGTGGCAAACAGTTTTGTGGGTGCTGCGGGGGTAGCTATTTGAGATTTAGGAGAACAAGTTATAAATAACTGTTTTGAATTCAAATTAGGAATATTACTTGTAATTTTGATAGATGGCTATTACTTGTAATTTTAATAGATGGCTGCAACTGCTTTCGTTATGTGCAGAATAATTTTTATTTTAATCTGATGATTTTAATTGCTAAAACATACCACAAATGGCAGCCCCCCCCCCCTCTCACACGGCGATTCGTAGTGACGCAGCGTATCCTCACTTTTAGCTCATTTATTCTACAAAAGCTTGACTCAGATTATGCTGAAACTTGGTGGAAATGTTCCTTATAGAAGGACCAAACAAACTTGTTCACAAGGTGGCGTTGCTGTGAATCCATGAATTTAAATGATTATTTTCCTTTTTCCAATTCGGGTACTTAATGGTTATTGCATACAGTGCTATCGATTAATATGCAAGTGAATGGGGATGGCAATGGTATTTCACATTTTCGACCTCCCCAAAGCCACACACCAGATCGCTTCAAACTTGTGTTGGTGGGGATGTACCCAGGGCGGGTCTCTACCAAGTTTGTTCAAATGGGCGCGGTCCAGTTTTTTTTTTTTTGGGGGGGGGGGGGGGGGGGAGGGAGGGTATGATTCTTTATCCTAATTTTTTTTGGCGGGCGGGGGGTATTTTTTGGCCAAATCTTAAAAAACCTAATTCGCCGAAAGTGCTGGGCCAATTGATTTGGAATTGCTGAGAGAGGCTTCTGGGGACCTTAATTGGTCCAACAGGTGGCGCTGTGATTTTAAAAAAAAATATGCAAAAAAAGTGTGTTTTCACTATTTCGATTACGTCTCCAAAACCCTTGGGTCAGATTATGCTCAAACTTAACAGAAATGTGTCTTGTAGAAGGGCCAAACAAAATTCACAAAATGGCTTTAATATGAATCTCCAATTTTTAATGATTTTTAAATTCGGCTACTCAACGGTTTATGCATACAATCCTATTGATTACTATGGAAGTGAATGGGGATTGCAATGCTATATCGCGATTTTGACTTCTTCTCTAAAACCACTCATCAGATACACTTCAAACTTTGTTGGGATGAACCCTGGGTAGGTCTCTACTTAGTTTGCTCAAATGGTTTTGCTTCATTGATTTTTTTTTAATGTTTTTTTTTTGGGGGGGTGGTTCCATTTTTTAGCCAAATATTAAAACATCTTCTTCTCCAAAACCACTTGGCCGATCGATTCTAAATTGCATAGGAATGCTTGAGGATAGAACAGCGAGAATTACATAGTACGTTGGTAACCTTGACCTCATTTTCAAGGTCATAGGTACACTTAGCTCTATTTAACTCTGCAGATCATCACTGGGGAACTATTTCAGCCTGGGCGTTCATGTTTTACATGGTTATTATCCTCTTTAAAGGCCACACCCAGACAGTACATGATTGACTTTGAGTTCATCCCCAATTTCACAGGGCAACTGACATGAAATTTACTGGTCACTTGGTAACTTGAGATCTAGACATTGCGTGAGTGACGTTGGCCTCATTCATAAGTTCACGGTGCAATATACATGAATTTACCTCTTCAGTGCTGTAACGTGAGAGCTGCTTGAACTGGCACCTTGATGTTGCACGTTAGTGCTCATCCAGAAAAGTCAGACTTACTCAGTACATGGGTGATCTGGTTCCTATCCCAAGTTCACTGAGCCACAAGTGTAACGAATCTCTAGATCAGCTGAACATGGGCTGTTTACACAGTGCTCTTGTTTTCTTGATGTGTAGACAAGAGCAGAATAAGGCACAACTTACTGGGCTGTGTTATACCGGGCCAACTGAGATTTTATATCAATAAAAACGCATATCAAGTTTTGCATATCAGTCACTATTTTATGCTGACAAATGCTTACATAAATCAAGATTGACAGCGCTCTTTGTCTCTCGGACCTGGAGCATCCTCGTTATGCATGTCAACAAAGTGTTTGTTCTTGTTGCTGCGCACTGTCAATAGTACACACCCATTAACGTAAGGTATACCTGCCACCCCCACTTCAACTGCACGTACAACCTCTCAATTTAATGTACCCATAGTCTCCCAGCCTAACTGGGACTGCAACACTCGTCTGGTTGATTTTCCCTTGATTCTCCAGTGCAATGCAGAGCTTGCCAAGCTGAGACAGTCTCACTCCCATCAGGGTCCTCTTGCTCAGTTGGATGGTAGTGGTCATCATTAACTTCTCCTTTCTGGTTTAGCTTCAGATCTGTTCTCGTGAGTAGCTTCAGATTAGTTGATGCTGATCTACTAGAAATAAACCCTTTCATGCGTACACGTCTGTTGACGTAACAAAGGAAACAAAAGTTCTATAATTCTGATTATAGATATGTGCTGACAACTTTTCCATAAGAATCAAGATATGGGTGCCAGGTTATGTTATCATGATGCGACAACAAACACGTTTCTGCAGTTTTTAAAATTAGTAAAATCTTCTTTACAAAAAAAGTGACAGAAAATAAAGCATGCATGTGAACATTTCATGATAATTTATCATTTGAAACCTCCTAGAACTTGACAGGAAACTAAAATTTATACACCACTCAAGGTTTAAACCCACACTTGCCAAAAAAACTAGCAGCTTTTATTATGTTTGCCTTATAAGGTATCAGGCCAAATGGGTTAACATGTCACTCTGACTTGGTTCTTCTCTTCTCAAACAAACCAATTGAAAACACAAGATGCATGATGATTCGGAAGCTGTATGAATAGCAGCTGATATTAAGGCATTAACATTTTTCGGAATATAAAAGGTTTGTTACCCACAGAAAAAGTGTTGGACATATTTCAGCAAGATCATATTATATACACAAAAAATGTTAAGGCGTATGCATAGGCTTAGTCACATGCTTCAAAATAACAAACGCATGCATGAATGCAAATACGGACGGAAACAAGAAACGTCCAATAACCTGTTCTAACATATCTTTGCATTTAGCAATGGAAACTAAAGCGTACATGTTCCGTTTTATAGGTACATGAGCCCTTTCTGTAGTGCATTGCTTTTTGTTGAATGGTATTTTATTTCTAAAAAATCAGCAGTCGAAGCCAACATGCATACCTATATTCACCCCTTCCATTTATTGCTCTGCATTCAATGGAACTAGGTGCATTTCAGAAGAGTATGACCAAGCTGTGAAGTGGAAACAGCAGTAATAGCTTTCAGCATTCAGTATTTATTCGATACTGATATAAATATGTAATTGTATGAATGGCCGTGGGTGGCAGCACCTCCGTACCTGCCGTGTGTGAAATTACAAAGATAGTCACTCGAATATTTATTGAGATTGTGTGTAATTGTCTTTCACCCATGGATCACTAAAATGCGCTTGTTTCCTTTGATATTATTTTAGAGTGAAGGATAGTTTACCCTGGTACGGCTTGAAATAGTGCTTGGCAATTTGTTTCATCTGTGGAACAGTAAAGCTGGTGACGAAAATAGAAAAAGGAGTTTAAATATAATATCTTCATTGTTTTTAGACCAAAATCGCCTCTGAATAGCAGAACTCAAAGCTTGACCTTTCCATGCGGATTCACTTTGGCAGTAGACAAGTCATTGTATGCCCTTTGCAATACAATGTAACGAACATAAATGGAATTTTCAGGGTTAATACTATATTGCTTGACTTATACACTGGAAAATACAAGAATGGTCCCAGGGATTGCAATCTCTCACTGACAATATATTAAACTGTCAGCAAGTGGTTCTATACACCAGTGATACACCAAAAAACGGCCCCACTGAAGGTGTAATATTATCAGCCAAAGCCAATTTATTGCCAAAATGAATAATGTTTTTAGCTATTATTTGACGAAATGGGTTAAAATTACCGTTATCTAAAACAAGAATTGTAACTTTTATCTTTGGTAATTGTCATCATGATATGCTACACTTTGGTAATCATTATCATGCTTTGCATTACATTGCATTTTTGTTTCACAGGGTGTTGCAATGATGTTCATAAGGCACAGTTATATTGGTAATGTGAGGTCATTTGAAGTGAACATCCTTTTGATGAGCTTCCACAGTTGGCTTGGCCTGCGAATCTTTTTAACCTTCATGCAAGGTAAGTTTCCAATACCTTAATCGGGTCGTAAATGGGACTCTCATTTGCTGTCAGGATATATCTAAAGGTTTAAAAAGCGCGCAATCGTTTTTTTTTTCTGAATAGGTGTCTAAAAGGGGACATGATTATAAAATTGGATTGGATGAAACTATTTCCAGGGTCATTTAGGACATGTTGAGCGGTGACTGACCTGCAGGTGTTAACTAACCTATATGATAGCCATTCCTGTAAAACGGTTCTTGGTGTGAAGCACTTTGTTGTATGCCCTGTAAAAAACGGAGTTCAAGATTCTTTAATAAACTTGTGTGCGAATGTCCTTCACACCAAGGTCATTCAAATGAGTTGGTTCCCTCCGAAGCACTAAGTTTTCAACTCAAAGATACTTCACCTGGTCACAGAGGGAAATATTTTTCACTGATATTCATGAACATATGGGACAGTTGACTTAGTCCAAATTACTCATGCATATCAAACACTCAAAGCATTTCTATACCTCAGGTGACTTATCAGTCAGCTAAGGTTATAGGATGGTCCTTCTCTGTGCTTGGCGCTGTCAGCGTCAATCCATCAACAGTTCTTTTCTTTTCTTTCTTTTCTTTTCTTTTTTTTTTTTTTTTTGCTTTCTCAAAAAAAAAAAACTGTTAACTGGATTCACTTGAAACGTGGTGAGCATGTACGAACATCGACCAAGTTTGTTCATATGGTCTTGCTCCAATTATTTCTTTATTTTTTTATTATGGCCCTCCCCTCCCTCGCCCCCTCAGAAGGAGGAAGGGATCTACCAAATACATTGTCTGTTCGCAGTACGTCAGTCACTCCGCTCAGTTTTCACGCAATAACTTGAATTTTTTTTTACATGGGGCATTCATATTGCACATGCATATTATCCTGCACCAGTTTTCGGACCAAGTTTGAAGATAGATAACTTTACCTCATTCCTAAGGTTACAGGGCCATTTCAGCTAATTTGGTTTTCACGCAAAAACGCGAAAGGTTTTTAACATAGGGCTTTATATTGCACATATTTATTGTCCCGAATCAGGTCTCGGACAATTTTGAAAATGGGTGACCCAATTCCCAACATCACAGAGCCTTTTTGAAAAAAAATTGGTTTTCATGCAATAACTCATATTTTTGCTGAGGGCTTTCATATTGCACATGCTTATAGTCCTGAATAAGGTCTAGGACGAATACGAAGCTGGGTGATCTTGACCCAGTTCCCAAGGTCACAGAGCCATTTTAGTGAATTTGGTTTCACAACATAACTCAGAAAGTTTTTGCTCAGGGCTTTCATATTGCACATGCTTATAGTTCTGAATTAGGTCACGGATCAGGTTGAAGATGGGTGACCTTGACCTAATTCCCAAGGTCAGAGAGCCATCTTTGTGAATTTGGTTTGTACGTGATCTGGCAATCTTTGGTTGGATTTTAAATTCTTTTTCTTCATTTTTCATCATATTTTATTTCACCATGTGGCAAAATATTCAAAGATCTTTCTTCCAGAAACCACCCAACCAATAACTTTGAAATTGCACTGGGCGACGAATGGTAACCCACAGACCTTAATTGGATGTGTCCAGAGCGGTCATTCAGCTTAATCAAACTTGACGAAAACATATCCTTTAAGATGGTGAAATAAAAGTATACCGCAGGTTATGATACTCTGGATCCCTGATTTTGGACGAATATTTCAATTTGGGTATCTGTCGGTTAATGCATACATTCCTAATGATTACTATACAAGTCATTGGGGGTTGCAATGCATGTTCACAATTTTTATTTCTCTAAACCATCAACGAAATTTACTTCAAACTTGGGGTCCATGTACCTTTGGTCGGTCTGTACCAAGTTTGTTTTGTAAATGGTCCATTGAGTTTTAGGTGTTTAATCATTTTGGGTTCGATTTTTTCGGCAAAATTATTAAAAAATAGTTGCACCCGCTGAGCCAACTGCTTTGAATTTGCAACGAGACACTTCTAGCGACACCAGACCGTAGTTTTCCAACAGTCGGCGCTGCGAGTTTTTCTATTTTTGGACGTATTTTTGTGAGTTAACCCTGTATTTGCGGCTACTCCAAATCTGACACTCGGATTGTTCTGAGACCTTAATGGGTTGTAGCTTGTGGTAGTTTTAAAAGAATTTGTTCACCAGATGGTGACACTCTGGACTCATGATTTTTAACAGATTTTCAGTTAGGTTACCTCTCAATTAATGCATGCATTCTTATTTATTACCGTGCAAGTCAATGGGAACTGCAATGGAAGATCACATTTTTACTGCCTCTCCAAAACTCCCATCCCTGGACCAGAGTAGGACTTACAATGAATGTCAATTTCAGCTGAGGACAGGCTGTTCACAGAGCGCTCTTGTTCATGTTTTTTGGCTTACTCTTGACATAAAATATCCTTATCATATCCGTAGTAATTTCCTGGCCATTAAAAACGTGTTTTGTTCATCATGCTATAGTTTGCTTTGCGCACTGAAACATACAAGACTGACCACGAGCATTGCAATCAGGTACTAGCCAATAGTTGATATACCTTAAACTAGATCTAGGAATATTTTTAATGAAGTATAATATCCAACTATATATACAGGACGAATCAACTTACTGTATGTCTACAAAAATGTATATGTCGTCGATATGCACCATATGCTCATGAATTTCCGGCTGAGTGATATGACCATGAAGATTACCGTGTGCGCACTGTTAAAATTTCTTTGCTGCACTTTTGCAAAAGTTCTATATTAGAGAGGTTTTCAATTTTCA
Source organism: Hermodice carunculata (assembly GCA_964020975.1). Lineage (NCBI taxonomy): Eukaryota > Metazoa > Annelida > Polychaeta > Eunicida > Amphinomidae > Hermodice > Hermodice carunculata. Next base: position 66,449,272 of record OZ026628.1, read on the forward strand.
TGTTATTGGCTATTTTTGTGATCCAATGAGAGAAAATATGTCCTAGCAAGAGGGCTGTGTGAACAGCCCATGCTCAGCTGACCTAGACTTTCATCACACTTGGAGCTCTGTGAACTTGAAATAGGATTAAGGTCACTCATGTTCTGATTAGGTTTTACCTTTATAGAAAGCTAGCATGTGCAACATTAAGGTTCCAGTTCAAGTAGTTCTCAAGTTATAGTGAAGAGTATTATTCAAGTATGTTGCACTGTGACTGGGGTCAACGTCACTCGTGTGCTGCCTTTATAGAGAAATATTAACATGTGCAGCATCAAGGACCTTACTCAAAACATATCTCAAGTTATCAAGTGAACAGTAAATTTCGTGTCAGTTGTCCTTTGACCTTTGGAAATGAGGTCAAGGTCTAAACATCACTGGAGCCTGACCATTTGCATACGATATGTAGATACTTATAAAAGGTACATCTCCACCAAGTTTGGCACAAATGTGGCCAAAATTATATAAGTTATAACCATCAGATGAAATTGCCATTTCCCAGTAAAAATGTTTTAAAAGATTTTCGGGAAAAAAAACATAAAGAATCCCCAAAACACTGGATCGTTACCATTTGCACAAACATGGTAAAAACCCAACCAAGGTACGTTGCCTCCAAGTTTAGAGTACATCTGATAGACAGTTTCTTCATAGAAGTCCAAGTTATGAATTACCATTAGAATGCCCATTGATTTGCATAGTGAGCAATAGGAAAGCTGCATTGACCGTACCCGAATTGGAAAAATCGTCAAAAATCAGGAATCCACAGCAGTGGCGTCCAGTGAACAGCTCTGCTTGACCCTTCTATCAGAAACATAACCAGTAAGTTTCAGCTTAATCTCAGTGACGTTTCTGGATAAGAAGTCAAAAATAGCAAAATCACACAAAAAATCACAAAAAATCGCAGTGCCACCTGGTGAACAAACTCAGAACTTAGAGTCTCCGGTAGTGTCCCTGTGCGATAGCAAAGCAATTGGGTGAGGGGTTTAGGAAAAGAAGTATTTTTTAAAATTTGCAGCAAAAAATAGCCCCAAAAAATCATAAAAAAATCCCAAGATCAATGGAAGGAAAACTATTAAACAGCTTGGTAGAGACCCACCCAAGGCACATCCCCACCAAGTTTGAAGTGAGTCTGGCTGCCGGTTTTGGAGCAGAAATGGAAAATGTGAATTGAGGACAGAAGACGGACGGATGATGCCTGTCTCCTTTGAAACTTAAAAGCTTCATACACTATTCCACCGTACGTGCACTGGTATAAACAGGTAAATAGTAATACAACTTTTATCACCATAAAGCTGACTAGGGGTGTTAGGAGGTAAAGTGTACTAAGGTATTAGCTGAAAGCCACCTCTTCCACTGTACTGGATGAAGATTAAGAAAAAACGAAATCCTGCAAAAAGGGACTACGATCCTGGTTTTCCGACTTAAGACGGACTAGAGAAAATTCTGTATCTGGGTTAAGTATACTTTACCCCGGGTACTTTCTCTCTTACCACTCTAAACACTTTTAGGAGTATACTTTGTCACTTCAAACTCCATCTTGACACAATTTGCTTAATGTTCTCGAGTTAGTGTTGTATTTATCAGGTATTTGGTCATATCTCTGGAAACATTTCAACAGAGTATTGTGTAGTTGTTGTTTTTGATAATCTTTGTGTTTTAGTTTATGCAAAAAAGTTTTAACCCTATTGAAAAAAATCGCTAACAAGTCTGGTGTTTCTAGCAATACGTATGACTTGTCCGATACAAACTCCATGTGCTTGTTTCTCTGGAAAGTTTCCTGTCAGATCAGGGTAGGAGATAATATCAAATTTGAACTGGTCTCTCTTGTCAAATATTTTTGTTACATACTGGTTGTTCTTTGTTTCTATATCCAGATCAAGGAAAGCAGCTTTTTTATAACTTTCATTTTCCAGATTTAACATTAGTTCTTTTGGATATATGTTTTGCCAATTCCCCTTTCTTTCATCTCCGTTGTTTAAAGTACACAGGTCATCTATAAATATTGTTGTGTGGGAATATGATATTCTTGCAGCTTTAAAGTTTATTTTTGCTAATTTCTCCATCCATTTTGTTTCAAAAAAATGGAAATAAAGGTTGGCCATATATTGGGCTGGACCTGTTCTCATTGGTATACCTACTATTTGTTGATAGACTCTGGTTCCAAAGCAAAAGTATGCCTTGTTGATAATATATTTCATCATTTGAGCACACTCTTGCTTCGTGTAAGATATTCCATTGTTATTACCTTTGTCTAATTTTGCTTCAACACCAGATATTTTAATGTACTGATACGTGCCACCTTTAAACGCTTTATCCAACATTGAAATTAAGACATCGTTTAAGTCTGTCAAGTTGATCTTTGTATACAATGCTGGGAAATCAAAAGTAAGAATTGATTTGTCACCATACTTATTGTCGATTTTTTCAATGTCTAATAGGATATCACCAGTGCTATCTGTAATCCACATTCTATTCACTCCTGGGTACATTTTCACTTTTTTGCAGTAGTTAGTATGTGAATTTTTGACAAGTTTGAGGACTTTAGTGAGTCGTTTGGCAAATTCTTTCGAAACATATTTCATTGCTGCAATGATGAATCTGAACGGACGACGGACGGACGGACGACAGACCCTCACAAAATCTCAGCTGACCGACAGATCAGCTGGGCCAAACTGTACCATAGTTCATCTTTGTCCATATCATCAAATCAGCCTAAGTATTTGTTTGTTAGTTCGTTCATTTTCCGTTTGTTCATTTATTTGATTGTTCCTATTGTCGTCCAAACATTATTTTGTTCATTGATCCCGCCAGGTCCAGTCTCACGTGGAGCAAATTTCAATGTTACATTCTCACAAACGTATGGCAGAGAAGACGAAAACGTCACGTTCCGCTGCAGGGTAAGTCCTCCTGACACTGTCTTCAGTCAGCTTCACTGGAGAAAGGGACCACTCCAGGACAATGTGTTTTACAATTATGAACAAAATGGCAAGTGGAAATCCGCACCCCATGGGCCATTCAAGAACAGAAATGTCAAGCCACACAACGATGACACGCAAGGAATTTACGACCTCACCTTGTTTCAACCAACGGCAAAGGATATCGATGTATACTGGTGTCAGTTTCATGGAGTGAATATAGCCAACACCGTGATACAGAAGGGCAGAATGTACCTTGCAGGTTAGTTCAAATGGTATTTCGTTGGTAAAGTGGTGCCCGTCAGTTCATGCTTTCTCTGTCAGATTATACCATCTGAATATACTGCTCTATTTTCGGGAGGTCATTTGGAATATTAAAAGTCGTTTACGCCATATTAGAAACTTCTTTAATGATTTGGAGAGGTAACCAAGGAATCGTAAGAAAGGCCCTATTTGTTTGCAGTCCAACAAAGCTTAGGATAATGAGACTTGCAAAAACGCCTATTTGGATTTGAAAAACATATATACATGCACAAATCTTGGTCAATTATCCATCATAATTGCAGTCACAGTGGCGATATAATATGAGCGACATACGATCAAGATGTTGTCAAGATGTTGTGCTTCTCCAACAGCGCAGAGAAAGGCTGCAATATTGAAAAATAATATGATTCTTTTTGGTCTTTGGGCTGAACACAATACGCACTAATTTGCCAAAGCCAAATTCCATTTTTTATTTTAGCTGATCAGGGAGACTATCATTTAGAGATCCCACAGCGAACGAAATTAAATGTGCAGAATAATACTTAAAATAAGATTTAAACTTCTCAACCAAAACCGTTAGCCAGCATTGTACCTTTGGCGGGTTTCTACCAAGTTACTAAATATGGTCAAACTTAAGTGATTTTTTAAAAAAAAAATTTTATGAAATGTTTTGTTCTATATGGGGGCAAATCTGAAAAAAACTTCTTCAAAACCGTTCAGCCAATTTCTTTGATATCACACAGGAACATTCTTAGGGACTACTAGTTCTTAATTTGTTCTATTTTTTTATATATTTTCTGTGTGGTTTCGCTATTTTTTACTTATCCACAACACTTCTTCTGATTTTTAGCGATTTTTAGATCTGCTGACTTGTCAGTCAGCAGACCTTATAGAATCTGTTTGCGTCCGTCTGTCCGTCCGTCCTTCTGTCCGTCTGTCCATCTGTCGTTAGACTTTTTATATTTTCGACGTCTTCTCAAAAACTGCTACATAGAGTGTTTTGATTTTGCACATGGATGATCCCCAGGTGGACCTCTACCAAGTTTGCGAAGGAGATGATGATGCAATAACATTTCTATTTTTTATGAATTTTTTAAATCATTTTTTGAAAAAAATTAAAATTTCTGCATCTTAAGAACTACGAAGCCAATTGCTTTGGTATTGCACATAGGGTCATCTGGGGTCAACTTGTTCTTATTTTGGCCACCAGGTGGCGCTGTGATTTTTTTCCTGTTTTTTCATGAATTATTGCCTGTTAAGGCTATTTTCGACTTCCTCTCCAGAACGGCTCAACAGAATTACTTAAAATTTTATCAGAATATAGTTGGACCACAGGCAATAAAAGTTTCCGAAAATAATACAAATATGTTAATTTTAAGCAAAGTTATGGGATATATATATATATATATATATATATATATATATGGATATGTATATGTATATATGTATATATATATATGTGTATATATATGTATATATATATATATATATATATATATATATATATATATATATATATATATATATATATATATATATATATATATATATATATATATGGCAATACAGTGCATAGATTACACTATTGTATTTACCCTTTTGACTTCTTCTCAAAAACCGCTGTATAGAATGTTTTAATTTTGCACATGGATGTTGCCCAGGTGAGCCTCTACCAAGGTTGCGAAGGAGATGATGATGCAATAATTTTTCTATTTTAAATGAATTTTTTAATTCATTTTTTTTTTTTAAATTCTTCATCTCAAGAACTATCGCCCAATTGCTTTGATATTGCACATAGGGTCACCTGGGATCAACTAGTTCTCATTTTGGCCACCAGGTGGCGCTGCCATTTTTTCCTATTTTTTATGAATTTTTGCGTGGTAAGGCTATTTTCGACTTCTTCTCCAGAACAGTATGATAGAATTGCCTAAAATTGTATCAAAATATTGTTAATCATTAGACAATAAAAGTTTGCGAAAATAGTTAGGACATGTTAATATTTGACAAAGTTATGTGATATCAGACTTTGTGACTGTAAGTGAGTGCTGCCACTGTACACTGGCAGCCATTGAAACAGCAAGGTATGTCAATTGATAATACATGTACTACCATCAGCAGAGCTTATAGAATCCGTGTGCGTCCGTCATCCGTCTGTCCGTCCGTCCGTCCGGCCTTCAGCAAAATTTATTTTAAGGACAAACTTTGCTACCACTCTACATACATGTATATAGCTGTACAAATCTAGACTGCAGTCCATGTGTTCCAATACTGTAAAAGCAGATCCCAGTCAGCAGAGCACAGGATTATCATGATCCTCTCGTATCCAATTCGAATACCTATCTTTAAATTCACCATTCCGATTGATTACAGTGCAAGTCAATGGACATTCCAATGTTTGTTCATATTTTCGACCTCTCCGCTGAACCCGTCAGCCAGATTGACTTCAAACTTGGTGGCAATGTACCTTGGGTACGTCTCTACCAGTGCCGTTCAAGTGTCATGCTCCAGTAATTTTTGGATTTTTTTATAAATAGTTTTCATTTTTTTTTGGGGGGGGGCAAATCTTGTAAAATCTTCTCAAAAACCGCTCGCCAGATTGCTTTGATATCACACAGAGCCACTTCTAGTTCTCAATCTTTTCACCAGGTGGCGCTGCAATTTTATTCTTTTTTTTCTGATTTTTGTATGTTGTTGCAATTTTCTACTTTTTCGCCAGAACCGTCACTCAGATTATGCTAAAACTTGATGGATATGTTCCTTGTGGAAGGGTCAAACAAAGTCGCCACTAGCTGACAGCCCCATCATTTTTGTTATATAATATTAACTAGCTATTTTGCTTTTAACAATGACTTAACTAGGAAAAGGTGTATAGCAAGACTATAATATTCACGTTTGGGGATCTATTTTTCCTGTGTTATTGCCCGACATGAACATAGTTAAGAAGTGGGATACAATGATTTTTGATTGACGGCAAGCCTCTGCAATGCCCAACGTTACATGACCAACGGTAGGAATGGCTTGCGATGACCATAGGCATGGAACTCTGTGTAAACGCACATGAAGATTGACATAAGCAATAAAAATCTTCTATATTTTTCTAAAGGTTTGATACTTTATCCCAGGAGGTCAGACGTAGGGTCCCTGACTGTGGCATAGTTCATTTTTGTTTTGTTTTATTTTGATTGCAATTGTCTGGAGATTCGGACGATGCGAAAATTCCCCTGGGTTAGAACAAAAGGTTTGTGTCATTTGATGTAGCTAGCTTTGGGAAACGACTTTGATACGGTCAGATTTATGTCAGGGGGAAGGGTGTATAAACGGCAAAAAATTTATCTTGGAGAACTACTGCTCGATTTTTTTTTAAGGCACGGACTGCCATTCGTCATCGTCTATAGCAAGCCAACAGGACCATAACGCATAGGTCTTAGGCGTAGCCAAGCCTCCAGTACACGTAGTCGAGGCTCGGCAACGCGTAGTCGAGTAAACCAATTAGATTACAGTCTCTACTACGTAGGCGAGGCTCGGCAACGCGTAGTCGAGCCAGCAAATAAGATTACAGTTTCCACTACGCGTAGTAGAGTCTCGGCAACGCGTAGTCGAGCCAACCAATAAGATCACAGTCTCCACTTCGCGTAGTCGAGGCTCGGCAACGCGTAGTCGAGCTAACCGAGAAAATGTTCTTCTAGAACGCGTCGCCGAGCCTCGGCGAGGCGTAGTGGAGAAACTATGCCTCCCATAGCGTGTAGCCAAACTATTCAATCACTGGTGCTCTTGTAAACTGTGTTAGACCTGTTCGACTACGTGTTGACATTACTGGTCTTGATGAGGCGTAGCCGAGGGAACCAAATAAATTTGGTTCTCCACTGAACAACGCCCCCTTGTGCTGTCTTGAAAAGTAAAATTTGATACCCGTTCAACTTCCGTTTTGAAATATGGGTTACAACCATTCGGCTATGCGTCGTAGAGACCGTAATTTGATTGGCTGCCTCGACGACGCGTTGTGGAGAATTTCAAGTCTCGACTACGCATTGAAAAGAATATCATGGTTCCGCTACGCGTTGTAGAGACTCTAAATTGATTGGCTGTTTCAATATCAGTAATGATTGTAAGGACGTAAATGATTGGTTTGCTTTTCTTCATCCAAAAGGTGCCATAAGCTGCTCCACTATGCGTAGCCGAAGCTCGACTACGCGTAGTGGAAAACATATTCTTGGCAACGCGTGGTGGAGACTGAAATCTGATTGGTTGGTTCGACTACGCGTAGCGGAAGCTCGGCAACGCGTAAGACCAATGCATTATGGCCCTCTTGGCTTGCCATAATCGTCTGGCTGTCCATCAATAAATTCACATTTTGGAATTCTCCAAAAACTGTCTGTCAGACCCATTTCAAATTTGATGGGGATCTACCTTTAGTGGGTCGCTACCATTTTTCTTCAAATGGTCATTCTCAAGCAATTAGGGATTTTTTATGACCTTTGTTGCTTATTTTGTGGAAAAAATCTTTGAAATCAACTCTGAATCCACCAGGCCAAATGCTTCAAAATTGTATAGGGACCCCCAGACCTATAATTAAAACATGTGGTGCTGCATTTTTCCACATGTTTAGCAACTGTAATGATAGTGTTAAACAAATGTGACTTTGAAATCATTCTGAAGTTACAGGATCACTTCAGTTCGAGCATGCAAAGTCAGCAGAGCACAGGACGGTCACATTGGTCTTGATCTGTAGAATGTCATAAATTGCTGCAAAACAAAATTATAATAGGTCGCAGCCAAGTTCTGTCGTCAATGGTGGGGTCAATAGACCACTTTGTGTTCTGAATGTAGAAAATTAATATATCAGTTTGGTCGTGAAGTGACAAGAGCTGTAGACATTTGCATCGTAAACGCAAACGTAATTCTTTTACCAGGGAATTATGTTTAAGTCAGTTATTCTCTGTAAGTACTTTAGTTTCTTTCAGTTAAACAAACGAAAGATCCGGATCCAGTCATTCTCAGCCAAGAAGGTCATATCCTTGCTTCATCTCGGTGCAACCGATCACAAGCCATAAGTCTTCCGTCTTTTCATGTTGTTCTTCAATGCAAAGCAAAAAGGTCAAGACCTGTATCCAAGATAACATGGAGTACAGGTCAACCGCTGAATCAAACGCAATCATGTGACTCTACAGACGCGTGTGAGGTAACAAGTATGATCAATGTTTCTCTTCCTGAGCAAACCAAAATGGATATCAGCTGTATGACAGATATACCAACAGCCGTTCCAGGAAGATATATCACTAAGACGGTTAAGGTGTGTGTGCAGGTAGAACCAGGGCGCGGGAACCAAGGTAAGGACGTTTACACAGGGCCTACTGATATCCTTGGCCTACGGTAAAGTGATATCCAATAACTTTGCAAATCCAAATTATAAAACAATATCAAATATTCAAGACACAGTCGAGGCCCCACTTTGCCAGGCTTTCAAAATGACTGGGGTTCCTGTAAAGTATTCAGCTTTTTGCACCGCACAAGCATTTGCTGAAGCTAAAGGTGTATATATATATATATATATATATATACTGCTGAGAATTTTGAACACGTTGTTTACCGTCAGAACGAAAAAAATTGTGCGCCATTTTGGTAAAAATGCGGATGTATACACATGAAAACGCACACACACACACCAGCACATATATATATATATATATATATATATATATATATATTGTATTTGTGTCTTTTGCCAAGACCCACTTCCTAGTATTCATTACCCTATTTTGAAGTCTGAACTCTTTACTCTCCATAAACAAAACTGTCCCTGTCTAACCTACATACATATGGAAGCACTATTGTCCACATTGCACCCGTTCCTCTGTAAAATTTTGACATAGGCTGTATTAGCCCCCCAAAATTATGGCGGCTTCAGCGGGCAACTACTCAACATGTTTCGGATATGTATATATATGTATGTATATATATATATATATATATATATATATATATATATATATATATATATATATATATATATATATATATATATATATATATATATATATATATATATATGTGCTGGTGTGTGTGTGTGCGTGTGTGTTTGTATATACATACATATACATGTAACATACTTTGAAAAACAACATCCTATGGCATTATTTACTGCAGAAATGCTGTTTTTTGCCATGTTCAATACTAGTGCTTTGATGACCCGTTTTAATAGCTATCATACACATTGTGTTTCAGAGTCTGGGTCAGATAATGATACACAAAGGTTGCTTACATAAAGATTTTTGCTTTTTTCCATAAATAATACAGATGTAGCCCAGCTCATGCAGATTTATACTGCGCCTTGCCACTAAACACAAGATCTTATGTATATTATTTATTCACTGTTATTTTACCATGTTATATTTATAGCATGCAGATTGGTTACCTTTACTAGATGTTTGTAAACCACAGCAGACAATGTCACATAATTTGTTGAGGGAGTGGCGCTGCAATTTTTACCAATGGTTTATGGATGTTTTGTCCATTTTTGAAGTTTTTAATAGATCGCCTAAGCAGGATTTTTCAAAACCACCTGATCCTCAGTCAATCTGGAATTAAAATACTCTTAGTTTGCGAACGTGGTTGAGATGTGTTGGATACTTTGGGACTTATGTGATGTTAAAATTAGTCAAATCAAATATTTTCCTTCCTCCTGCCTTCATGGACGAGGTTGTGTATCCTTATTCACGTCCGTACTGAGACATCAAGTATGGAGAAACACGCGCTTATTGCAGAAATTGTGAGAATTAGTCAAAATCGGCTGTTGGGATAATCGCTCTGTGACAGTAGTGACCTTCAGTAACGGACTGGTGGCTCGAATATCATTTATCTATATATTTGTTTGCCATTTCACAAATATAAATGAGATTTGTGTGGCATGAGTATGATGAAACAGATGATCTGCTCTTAGCACATGGACTACAATAACATCATCAACTCGATTGTTCTGTACTATCAAACCGTTGGCTGCAAATGCATCTGTGATGTTTTGATTCAAGCACTTTGCATAATTTGTTTATTACACGTGCTGTGTAGTGGCAAAATAAGCTGTCTTGATTCTAGTGGACCCAAAGTTGAATGTCTTATCCCAGACAGACTGGAACTGTGTGGCACATGTAGCCTATGATGAAGAGTGGTCATGATCAGTCATGTAGTGTCAACACTATGGTACCAACTCTATAATGGGCTCATGTATTATTCTAGTTTATATGCCTGTGTCAAGATTTATGGCTATTCGTACGTTCAATAATTAATTCTACACATTTGAAGTGAAGAATCAGAGAAAGCTTTCATTTAGCCACCATGCTGGAAACGGCTGCAGTTTTTATTACCTCAGCTGACGAGTCAGCTAAGCTTATCAGTGGTTATAGTGTGGTTGTCGTTCATTTCTCCACAATTTACACACTCAACTTCTCCAAAACCGTCTCTACAAGTTTGGTGGGAATGTACCTGGGGGGGGGGGGGGGTCTCTGCCAAGTTTGTTCAAACAATGATGTTTCATTGGATATTTTTTTAAACTTTGGTTTAATATTTGGACAAAGTCTTAAACAAGTCTTCTCCAAAACCACTCACTTGATTGCTTTGAAATTTCATAGAGACTTTTCTGGGAACCATTAGACCTTAATTTATTCAACAGGTGGCGCTTCACTTTTTTTCTTGTTTTTTTTACGAATTTTTGTCTGCTAAGGTTGTTTTCCACTCATGTTTTCTAAGTTTTTATTTATAATTCGGGTACTTGTTAGTTTTGTATCCATTCCAATTGATGAATGTGAGACATAGTGGGGACTGCGATTTAAATTCACATTTTCCACTTCTCCAAAACTGTAAGCCAAAGTCACTTTAACTTGATAGGAATGTAACTTAGGTTGGTTTCTACCAAATTTGTTCAAATAAAGAGCAGCAGACAATGTCACTAAAAAGCATTTTCTGGAATGTTAGGCTGCAGAAAATACTTGATGGTTTGCTGCCGATGACCATTTGTAAATTCGTTTGGCTGATAAAGGCCAGAATAGTCTAAACGTGCCCATCAAACATGATAATAACAATTGAGTAAAGAAAAGAAAAAATTGAATAGTGCTTAAATACTACTTGCACCACCATTTATTGTTGTTGTTGTTGTTGTTGTTGTTACTAGTATTCTTTAGGGGATAAGAACTGCATACATATGCGGCACTGTTGTGCTACTTTGTATAATGTAACCTGCAGCTTGGCCACAGTAGCTTCGGGTGCCTATGGCCTTTATATGAAGCCACTGGTAAAGCAGGGATCAATGAATGTAAATCCCGCCACTGCCGATGAAACTGCTCTTCCCACAAAACATCTGTGTTTCTTCACATATTCCAACAGGTAGCAGGCCACAGACTACAGTTATAAATCCTTCTATTTTTCATATTAGCATTTTTCAGTCTAAAAAATCAGCATTTTGGTATTTTAAAATTCCATGAACGGCATTTAACGGATAAAAATGTCAGAAAAACATGGATGGATTTTTGTCATACAATTCCCAGCTAATTGAAATACGAAACAACACCTGGATGTCAGTTTTATACAGGTGTATGAACTGTGCTCTTGCCAGGGTCACATCATTGTCCTTCCCCACCATAAAGTTCCCACCTGGCCTGGAAGACAGTGCACCTATATGACCACCAATGAAGCAACTCTGTGATGCCGCAAACTTGACTTAGCTTACTTTATTTAAACAGTAGCTACAACATGCTGAAAACAAAGTATTTTCACAATTACGGACTATCTCCGTTGGGATGCCCAACCAGCCAATCACAACTGTGGTCTGTAACCAGCAGTTGTCCCACCTATCAGAAAGTCATGGTCTTTCAGATTAAGCTCTCCTTATGCAGCCCCTTGGTTCTTGAAAATGATCCCACTACCCCTGTACCTCTGACCTTGCAGCACCCCATTCATTCCTGGCAACTAACGCTGGGAAACACCAGCCTGATACATGCTAAGGACCCTGCCATTGTTGCTCTCAGAGAGATGTCAATAACCCATACGCTGTACCATTATGGATTCACGTTGCTCTGTGTGTTGCCAGTGGCCGCTTATATAGCCCATATGCACCCCCAATTCGAGACACACCTTTATGGGTGTTGTCGCATTTTCAGGACATTTTGTTTTGGTGTTACAACTCAGGCATACCCTTAGCTACCCGGTCCATATTACATAACAGTTCATGTGATCGACGCATTGTGTACATTTTCTATGAGAAGCCCATATTAAACCAGTGTGGGTGCCTAGTTTTCTTGGGCCAGGAGGGCATACTTTTGAACGTTATGAAATGCATATGCACACGGTTTAACCCAAGTTTGCATGAGCATCACTCTGGTGCATCTAGATGCCGGCCTTTGTTTCTTTCCTGTAGTACCTGCTCTTTCCATTATTGTACTTCCTTACATTTAAGTGACCCACGCATTCAGCAGTTCCTGCTTTAATTTACAAAATTCTACAGCAACATAAATATCATCCCACTTTGGTTTGATTCCACATATGTTTGACGACCCATAGGTCTACCAGTGACTCACCTGAATTCACCCCACCTCGATCTTTTATTGTTGATACAGGCGAGAAAGCCTATTAATTTGGAAGCTGTGAAGCTACTGTGCAGTGAGTCTGGCAACTTTGAATCGATATTACCCATTTAAGTTTTTCACAAGTACATTAAACCTATACATTTTCTGATTACCACATATCCATAGATTTGTATCCATAGGCTTGTTTTTAAAGGATTGGAATTTTTTGAGATTTTATAGCAATCTTTCTGACTTGGTAGGATTTTCCCATTTTTTGAAGAGAGGTCACACATTTTTTTCAAGTTGAAATCAGAAGAAATTTATAATATATATCTATGTCCAGGATCGAATTCAATGGTTAGTCCTGAAATAGCATAAATAAAAAATCAAAATATTCTTAATTTAGTCCTAACAGGTTGTTCATTTTATTTCTATAAATTGCTCCAAAATTCATGGAAGGGGCTGTCAGAAAAGAAAATACTGCACTGCTCCTGGATATGATATTTTTCTTTTGATGTCTATTAATTTTAATGTGATAGGGCAATTCGTACATTTATGAGGCAAGATACCAATTGCAGAGGTTGAGCAAAAAACAGTTGTGAGAAAATCGCATTGAAAAAAAAGTTGCCATTTCTTACGCATTTATGGCTGTAATATGACACATACCCATTTCTTCTGTCCTGTGTTTTAATTATTGTGTGAAATAAACTTTTAGCTTTACCTCTCTGATGTTGTCATTAAAAAAAGTATATTTTGTGGCTTAAATATCATTGTTTTTAACATGGAAACTTGGCTTGCTTGGGTCTGGTTCACATGCGGCTTCAAATATTTGGGGACCAGGAAGTGGATTGTGCTAATTTGTTTTTTAAATCAATAGAGAATTTCAAAGTAATCATAACAATGATAGTGATTAGTCTGAACTGGCCCATTCTTCTCTCCACGGCCAATAGGTTCCTGTGAGTGACCCTTGTCAATGGCTCAGTTGGTTTCCAGGGGTCATGGACTAATGACTGTGCAAACATTAACATGGTTCAATATCTTTCCCATGCAAACAAACCCATGTGCCCAGCACTACTTAAACTTTTCAGTGTAAACAAAAGTTTTGAGATCATGTAAACAAAAGTTTTGAGATCACTTTTCTCATATAAATTTTGTGTTCACACTTCCGATTTTTGGGATCATCTGGTTTAAATATCAAACAGTCCAAAAATATGAAAAAGTGATTAAAGGTTATCCAAAGGTGCTGGCTTTAGATCTTCCACCTTAAGGATATGAAGTCACTTGTGGAACCACATTTCTTCACCGCATAAATATATTTACTTTCTATTGTTATAGCTGTGCAAAAACACTCCGAGACAATTTCCTCTTTGATTATAATATATACACTTCTGAATGCATAAATGACCAATCTTTGTTTGATCTTTTTACTATGCATAAATAAATCAATGTCTTTTGAGTCTTATACACGTCCTTGTAAGAGACACGCAGCCGCCTGGAAGGATGTTCCAGAAACTCACTGTGTAATGAGTACTTTTCTGCTCTGAAATGAAGAGATTAGCAAGAGGGTTAATTAAACCATATAACTATATATGTTGTAAAACAAGCACAAGCACAAGCAAACTGATTATGTTCCAGATTCTGAGACAGGAATAATGTATATTCTAAATACAACATTGGGTATATTACAATTTTCATGGGATATATTACTACAATCATGTCTCTTTTGGCGATGTTCGTTAATAGTTAGTTGTAAATTTGACTTGTTTCCTACTTGCCTTTTTATTTTTGGAAATAAAAACTACGTTTAAATCAATACATTTTTTATATTTCAGATACGTTGACAGTGGTACTTACAGTGACTATAGTTTTGGTAATTGTGGGAGCTGTTGCAGTGTTCATCTGTGTGTGCATATGGCGTTCAAGAAAGAACTCAAAAGGATACAGCACACCACGCACTGCCAGTGTCGCATAGATAAGGCAAAAAAAGGAACAAAAGGAAAGTAATCAGTCACACTCTTGAGCACTTTCACCTGAAACATACTGTGTAAACGCTTAATCATATGACAGTGTATCTCAAATTTGCTTTACTGTTTTCTTCTTTTTAAGACTCTAGAGGTTAAATCATTACTGGATAGATAAAACATGCCATAGAAAAAAGAGCTACCCATTTAATTTAAATCAATGACGATCTTGGGTATGCCTTGAAGGATCTCATCTGCGAATACAAACAACTCTTTCAAAAGTATTGATCCGGCAGAGCGATAACAACTATTCCTTCTCCCTGGTTCCCTGTCACATTGGAGAATATATGTTTACCATCAGGTCCAGACTCAGAGATGAATGTAGCCGATGGGCGCGGATTCCCCGTAACCAGTAGATCGGAGTGTGTGTGAAAATTCAGGATAAGGCCACTGTAATACACTGATGTCTTCTGGTTCAAAATATTAAGGATATTTATGTTATTCCCACAATGACTTTCCCGGGCGTCATCATACAAGACAAGTATGTAATTGACGCCATAGTAGCGACATGTAGGACATATTTTACACATGTACCCACATATACATACAGTATATAGTAATCTTTGCTTGTGCCAAAGAGATCTTTTTATTTATAATTTTTAGAAGGTGGCAATTCCTAGCAGTGGAAGAGGGAACTGTATGAAAGTGGAGGATACACGTTGTCATTTTCAGTGTGCCTACACGTAAAAGCAGCAGCGCCTAAAACATCCCAATTCTGTTAAGTTATGTTACCGTTTTCTGATATAAAGCAGATAAAGATGTTTTCATATTCTAGTCAGCAGGATTTTGTACCAAACCGGCTTCATTGACAGTGTAATTAATGATATTCATCCTGCATTCAATACGGCCAAGTTTGCCATTGTGAATATCCGGTAAATTGGCAGTACGGTTGGGAAATGTCAGCTCGTTTTGATCGACTACACTTCATAACTGGTAGAAATTATTAAGTTTCGCTTAATATCATAGCAGTGAAGGAGTTTTGTGTTTTGATTTGAATAGCGAGTGAAACTCTTGTATTTTTCATGTTAACATCACCAGTGGCACAGCACTTGGATAGGTCCGCCTTAATCAGCTGTTTTGTGTAAACTTTGAAACACAGGGTAACCACACATGGGCCCCCTACTGGCAAATTGTCTGGTAACTCCCTAATGCTAGAGGCAGGAAAACACAAAAAAATATTCACTTTCGGGGGAAAAAAACAATAAGTTCGCACATATGATAGTGTCACAATTTACATCAAAATTGAATTGTCTTGACACTAAAGGGGGGGGGGATAAATGACTGACAATTGATAAATTCATAGATATCAAGTTTAGAAACAGGTATTTTGAAAATACTAACATGCACCTCGAACACAAGAGAGTACTTGACAGTTTGGCGTTAGGGGGCGTATGTGCCAACCGGTGTCCTTGGATTAATTATCATCTGATTATTTCTACAGAAGGCCCTACTGTGAACTTATTTATTTCGGTTGTGCATTGAACCAAATGTGCTATGTACGTCAGGTGTTCAGTTTCGTCATGTTGTAAACATGTACGCAATGTGGATCACGCTGGGGTTCATAATGCAATGGGATGCTGCTTGTTCATGGCTTGGCCAAATCCTCAACTTGTCACTCGCAAAATGGACGAAAGATGCCACCAGGCATTTCTAAAGTTATGTATAGTTTGTAGGTAGCTGTGGTGCACTGCTGTTGCTGTTTCGTTTGTACGTGCTGCCATGTCATTTTTTGATGTGCAGTCCTTTTTCACAACGTCATACAGTTTTTCCTTTTATATGAGCCCAGTTGCTGTGTGTTTGTCTTGGTTCAATTATGTCCGTCCTCATGGTCTTTTGTTTCGAAGTTTGAAGTGAGTGAAGAGGGAAGTATTGGATTATTGTAATATTTTAATTGGAGATGTAATACAGTTACACTGTTGTAATGTTTTATTAGCCTTTAAGTGGTCAGTTGAAATGTGAATGCAGAAAATTTATTAACTCCACTATATTTGGTCTATATCATTGTATCTTCATAAATTAGTAAATTAAATTTAAATCCATGTATAAGATCTATCGCCCCCCCCCCCAAACTCTTTCAAAGATGGAAGACTTATGTACTCAGGTGCCTTCCAAAAGTACATATTTAATATACTTTTGAGGATTTCACTAAGCTGCCTCGAGCTTTCAGTGTGAAACTTGTATACATGTGGATATTAAAGAAAACCAGTCATCACTCTTACTCTTCTTCTGTTTTTTTTTTTGGGGGGGGGGTGGTTTTTTTTTTTTTTTTTTTGGTTTTTTGTCTTTTTTTGAAGTGAATCCAAAAGCTCTGAGCTCAAGAGTAACCCCTTGAGCTATGGTAAATGCCCTCTAGATCCTACAAGCAAGACTGCTAATGATTGCTTGGCAGCGAATAGTTTATAGATGAGAAGAGACTGTCAATGCTTGGAAAACATTTGTGTCTTAGCTGATCATCGTCGATCGAAAGTGATTCAAACCACCTGCTCGAAAAATAAACAATAGGAGCTGTTTACACACAAATATTCCATGTATGTACCTTAAAATATGGCAGGGGATGTATTTTGCCTATATATAAACATCCACAGATTCAAGGTTCTGTCGGCTGCTGGCCATCTAGTTCAGCTGGATTATACTGCTACATACGAGGAACATAACACGGACTGTGAACTTACCCTGTCTAAGAACTAGGGTAAATTTATCTGTATGGACAGAGATGCAGTTTGATGCAACTTCTACAGTGCAGCATGATCAGCCATGGGCTGATGTGATGGCCAGTGGCAGTGGTCGCCACACCAAGATTATTCTTTATCTTGATTAGTCCACACTGGAAATTGGAATTTACCTCACAGATTTCTACTGATGTGCCTGAAAACCACAAAGCAAATGGACTGTACCTGAAGCTACATATGCCATTTCATATAAAATACTACCTGATCCAGAGAGTAATTAAGGGAAATGTTTGGGTAATGATGTTAAAAAGAAAGAAGAGAGAAAACAGGGACCATATATATCTAAGCAGTAATGCTCTTGCATATGGGTCTGCATTGACGCTTATATTGAAGACTAGAGCACCTACATTGGATTGTACTGGAACACATTGTACCAACTACTATCTTGTATGTACTGCGCAGTGCATACCAGTGTTTTATTATCTGAACTCTATTGTCAAATGCTATAGAGATTGTTCAGTAGTATTAACACCAGTGGATTGTTCAGTAATATTAATGCCAGGGGCGGGATAATTAATCATCAATTTCGAATTGAGGAATTTGAGAGATCAAGTCGAGCCTCATCCAGAGCTTCTAAAAAAGAGTGACCCCATAAACTCAAATGGCAATGCACAACTGCAATATTTTTAGAAAAACAAAAACCCAAAACAAAATACATATGAATTAGATCCAAATAGACCAGCCTGGATACCTCCTTCGAGGAAAGATGACTTGGTGGACATTGCTCGAGCTCAAATAGCGTCTGTCAATTTAAGTCTTTTAACAGTTCCTGCACCCCTTATATTCAACAGAGATCCACTGGCCTATCCTGAGGGGGAAGCAGCCTTTTCAACTGTAATTGAATGCAGGGGAATTACAGTTAAGTAACGAATGCATTATCTAGAGTGCTATTTGGGGGGACAAGCCAAGGAACCCATCAGTGGCCAGTTCAAGCTGAAAACAGAAAATGCATACAAGGCAGCAAAGAAGGTATTGCAAGATTGTTATGGCAGCTCTGATGCTTTCACTCAAGCGTTCAGGGCCAAGTTAGACTCTTGGTCTAAAGCATATAAGAGAGATGGTAAAGACATCTGTCGCTTCTCCGACTTCTTGGAACAGTGCCAAGTGGTCATGAATCTGATTCCAGAACCCCAGATTTTGTATGATAGTCACGAAAATCAGAAGTTTTACACAAATTATTAGACTAGAGCATTACAAAGCGGAGTAGGATTGATGTAAATGCCAAGAGAGACAGAAGTAGCTGCCCTTCATTCACTGACTTTGCTAAGTTTGTTTCTAATGGAGCAGAAATAGCTTGTGATTCAGTTGGATCTTTGGGTGCAATAGGGGGTGCACCTGAAAAGGAAAACAGAGAGGAAAAGAAGCAGAAGTAAAGGAGGGAAAGGACTTAAAACAATCATGAACGCAGTGCAAAAATATCGCACCCCACATCAGTGTACACCTTTCGCGGGAAAGCCAATGTCAGAAAGGCTGAATTATCTCAAAGAAAAAGTATTCTTTGCTTTGGGTACTTAGGTGCCAAATATCTGTCCAAAGATTTGAAAAACTGGAGTACATTTAATAAATGTGAGAAAAAATACCCTACTTGTCCACATCATGAAGACAAACCAGTTAACATGGACAAAGAAATTGCTAACAAAGACAAGGACACTAAGTACACAGATTCCAGACCACCAGGAAAAAAACAACAGTAATACAAAGTGTGCTCACACTGAACGAGTTTCCCCAGATATCCATAAGCCTGTGTCTCTATGATTGCATCAGTGTGGTTTTCTCACAAAGACCATCCACATAATGAACATCTTTTGCATGCTATGCTAGACACACAGAGTGACACTACCTTTATTCTAGAGGAAACTGGACATAAACTGGAAATCAAACCAGAGCCTACATGGTTGAATATATCAACAATGACATCAATATCCATGGAAGATGGCAAATGTCTCCATGATCTACAAGTTCGCCGGTTGAATTCTGCAACTTTGAATTCACTACCCACCAAATACTCCAGGCAGGACATACCTGCCCATTGGTTACACATACCCACCTCGGACACAGCAAGGAGATGGCCACATCTTTAGAATTTACAGAATTAAATTCCACCATTACAGAGATGTGAAATAGGCCTACATATGGAATATGATTGCCCCCAGGGCCTGGCACCAAGGAATTTTATAACAGGAAATAGAGATGAGCCATTCAACCAGCAGACAGACCTAGGCTGGTGTGTTGTTTGAAGGCAACCTGTGAAGAGCATGAAATTGATGAAAGTCGACAATCCTTGTTTTGCATATCAAGACAGGTTACAGCCCCACAAAAGCTAGGCACAGAACATAGCAAAAATTGAATATATTATGTGCACTGCACAGAAATCAAGGGGGAGATCTTACCATTGACTATAACTAAACCTTTTTAGAAACAAACTTTCAAGAAAGGTCAGATGAAGAGAAAAGCATGACACAAGAACACATAACATCTATCAGAATCTTACAAAATGGCATACATCAAAATGACCAGGTCTGTTATGAAATGTTTCCACCAATCAAAGATTCTAAAACATGGAGAGGCCAAAGAAGTGACTGAAGAAAAAGAGGCAAATCAAGTACAGTATATTCCACACAATGATGTGTATCATCTTCACAAACCCAACAAAATCAGAGTAGTATTTGATTGCCGGCCCACATACAGACATGCCTTGAAAAAACATCTACTTCAAGGTCCTTACCTCATGAATTCTATTGTAGAAGTGTTATGTACATTTCGCTAAGGACCTATTGCTGTAGTTAGAGATATAGAGAGGATGTCCCACATGTTTGGAGCTGCACCCAACCACAGAGAATCCCGGTTTCCATCAAATAATGAGACGTGACAGAACTACTGGTGTTGGAGGAGGCGTGGCTCTCTATGCATCATGGTCATTGGTGGTTAATCGTCGTCTTGATCTGGAGATTCCTGATCTAGAGCTCATGTGGGTCGAACTCAGATTACATAATTACAAATTTCTACTGGCTGTTGTCTACAGGCCTCCAAATTCCACAGTCAACTTTTGAGACAAGCTTCAAGACAGTGTGGACAATGCTAAAACAACTAATATTGATTAAGTTATAAATCTTGGTGACTTGAACGCTGACCAAAGTACCAATCATGGCAATAAAGTATTAAATTTCTGTACCTCTAATTTATTTAATCTACATATTAACAAGAAAACTGGAATCACTGAAATTTCATGGACATGTCTGGACCAAATCATTACAAATATTCCAAATTTTGTTTGTAACGTGAAAGTGTCCACACCTTTAGCAAATTGCGACCACTGTCTTGTAAGCTCAAATCCTTTTTTCAGACGAAAGAAACCTCCAGCTCTCTCCAGGTAAGTCTGGGACTACTATAAGGCAGATTTTGGTACTTTTAGAGAAAACTTATTGCAATGTAATTGGGATGCCTGCTTTGACCTCAACGATATTGACACTTTATGTGAGAAGTGGACCGATACATTTTGGTCAGCGACAAAGAATTGTAACCCGAGTCACACAGTTACAATAAGACGAGGTGATGCACCATGGTACACGTCAGCCCTCAGCAATGCAAAGTGAAAAGTGGAATGCATCTATGCACGGGCTAAATTGAATCATCCCTCTGGCCATATTTCAGGGAATTAAGAAACAAATATATTGAGGACTTAAGACGTGCGGAAAACAATTACTGTGCCCCCCTGGCCGAATCTATTAGTAATACAAAACAAAGAAAAAAAAGCTGGTTGGACACTGCCAAATTCTTTTTGTACAAAAACAAAGTCTCTGATATTCCGGCATTAATACACGAAAACCAAACTTTCATGGACAACGAAGCAAAAGCTTAACTTCTAAATGATTTCCATATTAACCATACTAAGGTTAACAGCACAAATTTTATACCACCGGCACAACTGAATAACATTCCTGACAAATTAGAAAACATCACTGTCACCAGCAATGAAGTATTTTTTATCTTACAAAGCCTTGATATTTCTAAAGCAAACGGCCTAGACGCTATAAGTGCACGCTTGCTCAAAGAAGAAGCTCCATCTATATCAGATTCTTTGGCAATACTGTTAAACATTTCCTTCACCAACTGTAAATTTCCCAGCCAATGTAAAAAGGCCAACGTTGTTCCAATACTCAAAAAGGGATCGCCAAACCACCGCAATAACTACAGACCCATATCTTTATTGAATATATTAAGGAAGGTTTTCGAAAAAGTAATTTTTAAATACGTGTTCAATTTCTTTCGTGATAACGTCATTCTATCAGAATTTCACTCTGGTTTCGTACCAGGTGATAGCGCGGTAAATCAGATTGTGTTTTTATATCATCAGTTTTATTAAGCATTAGACCTACAAAAAGATCTAAGAGTGGTGTTTTGCAATATAACTATAGCTTTCGACCGAGTCTGTCACCCAGGGCTCTCACACAAATTACACAATTCTGATATAAGTGGACCTCTGTTGCCGTGGTTTGGCGATTACCTAGATGGACGTATGCAGAGGGTCGTTTTGCATGGAGTATCGTCAAGGTAGGGACATGTCAGTGCGGGTGTCCCTCAAGGTTCTGTTCTAGGCCCATTATTATTTCTTATGTACATAAACGACATTGTTAATATAGTACAATCATCTATACGGCTTTTTGCCGATGATACAACACTTTTTATTAGGATAGATGATGCCACTGCGGCGACAGGTGTCAATTCTGATCTGCGTAAAGTGGAGGATTGGTTGCGGCAGTGGCTAGTGTCTTTAAACCCCAGAAAAACAAGCAGCATGTTTTTTTTCAAAAAAGCGCAACTCTCTACAATACCCTGATTTACTATTCATGAAAGAAAACTTAATGACGGAATCTGAGCACAGACACTTGGGCTTAATCTTCCGTTCCAACCTTTCCTGGTTCAGTCACATAAAAGAACTAACGACCAAAGGAATGAAAATGATTAATATTATCAAATATTTACAGTTCCGTCTTGATAGGAGGTCCCTGGAAGTTCTCTACCTCTCGTTTATAAGACCCCTTTTAGAATATGGTTCTGTGGTGTGGGACAACTGCACTTCGCAGGAATCCTAGCAATTAGAAAATATTTAATTAGCTACAGCTAGAATTATTACTGCAGCGACTTGTGGAACTAATCACCATCTATTATATGAAGAAACTGAATTTGAACAACTTTCGGTACGATGCGAAAAAAGCAAATTGATCCTATTCTTCAAAATTATTTGCGGGTACGCGCCACAATACTTACGTAATCTTATTCCTGATTCTGTCAACAAAATAAAAAGATATAATGTAAGATCAGGGAGGAACATATAATTTTTTCGTTCAAGAACAAACTTATTTAATTCGTCATTCTTTCCTACAGCTATACGATTATGGAACAATTTACCCAAAGATGTGAGAAGTTCTGAGGAGCTGTCTGAGCCAAGATAAAACTGAATCGGGATATAAAAGGCTTAAACAAACTATTTTATCGAGGTGAAAGAAGGTTTGCTATATCCCATGCGCGTTTGCTCATGGGGTGCATCAAGCTCAATTTTGATCTTTTCAAGAAAGGCTGGACAGAAACTCCCATGTGTCCTGTGGCAATGGTAGAGAGAGAATTTTCATTATTTTTGCGAATGTCCCTTTTATATCACCTCTAGAAATGTACTACATACTAAAGTAATTCCTTTTGCACCCTTTACAGTGCTAACAGGTACATATTACAGACATGGCAGGTAGTGTCTCTTGTGTGTCTGTATTGTTTGTATTGTCTGTATTGAACAAGATATGTCACATTTGTGTGGCCTAGTCTTGTAGACTGGACACCTTTTTGTGAGTCGGTATGAAAGGTGATTGTGTATGATGGTGCTTTGACCACCTTGTTGAGAAAGAAGAGTATCAAGCTGAACACTTGCATCCTTACAACCTCAATGTATGAAGTGATGGCCATTGTTAACAACTGACCTCTGACAGTAGAAAACCTCAGGGAGTTCAGTGACTAGCAAATGATTTCTGGAATCGACGGGGAACAGAGTATTAATTATTGCAAATACAGCAAAGGTGGTAGAAAACCAGTAGCAACCTGACGGTAGGTGATATAGTTTTAGTCAAAGCAGATGATTTGGTTCGCTGCCAGTGGAGGCTGTGTAAAGTATTAGGAGTTATGGCCAGTAAGGGTAAGCATGTCTGCACAGTAAAGATTCTAATGGGTGACCCTAACCTCACTAAGGAAAGTAAGTGTACCTCCAAACCTACCGCTTTGAAGCGTCCTCTTCACAAACTAGTTGTTTTGCTACAAAAAGTATGTCCATATTCAAGATAAGATTCTACAACTCCTCTGTTTACCCAGTATAAAATCACAGCTTGATTCGGCAGGGTGGTGTAATTGTCATAGTAGTGACACGTAGGACATGTTTTATATATATACATACATATGCCAATCTTTGCTTATGCCAAAAAGATCCAATTAATTTTCTTAGGCAGCTGCCGTGCACTTGCAATTGCATGTGCATCCATGCGAGTTTTGGATGTGCTGTCCCTTACACAACGTCATACAGTTTTTTACAATACAATACATCTCTGTAAACTTAATTGTATAAAGGTGTCTTTATGCTGGCATATATTCTTGACTTACCCCCCTACATACATGTACATAGAGGAGTCCTGTACTTGGATGTATTCTTATTTAGCTTTTAAGGGATGGCATGTATTCCTACACAATTAACAGTGGAGTCCCATACTGTCATTACATATTACTTAAACATAAGTTAATGTCAAAGCCCCCCCCCCGCCCCCAATGCACACAACCACACATGCACCCACACTGGTACATATTTTCATGTAGTTGCAGAGTGGTGTCCAGTATTAGGCCCATGCAAAACAACTTGCTGGGAGAGGTGTAAGTTAAAGTATATAGGTTCATTGTAAAAGCGTCACATATGAATACATTCTTGGTTTTTATATACATGTAGCCCTTCTACTACTGTATATGTTGCTTATTTAATCAGCTGTTGCATCATGTCAAATGTGCAACATGCTTTTACCCTCTAGTGGTAAAATGGGGAACTTTTAAAAACCACAAGCAGTCGATGGAATCTTGTTTCTTTGCTCCACACCAATGTTATCTTTCTGTGGTGCTGCTTTTTTGCATTTCGATGTATCTTCTTACCACTCGTAACAAAACTTAACCTGTTGCGCCATGGTCTTAAACACACATAATTTTTTTAATCTCTTTCAGTTTGAGTCTCTTGAAAGTACAACTTTCTGATAAAGGTCTGTGGCATAGTATAAAATATGGGTCTGTGTGTTAGACTGGTATCAAGTAGGTCTCATTTGCATTATATTTTGTAAAGTGTCTGCCTTGGTACATGCACATCGCCACTTTATTTTGCCATTGTTGTCTATAATTTGCCCCTCAGGAAACATACTGTGACCAGATATTAGGGATTCTTTTTTCCTAGTTTTTTTTCTCTGTATCACAGTTTTGCTTCTCTTTAAATTGAACTATAATGTAGTTCCAATGCAAGTGAAATGGTTGTATACATTCTTGGATACACAGAAGTTAGAAGTTGCTTACTCATCAGTTGCATCATACCAAGTGTTTGGCACTGACTCCCTCTAGTGGTAAAATGTGGAACTTTTAAAACCCAGAAGCAGTCAATGAAAGTTTGCTTGAAGCCATTGTCAACTTTCTGTGGTGCTTTTGACAGCACAATTTGATGCATCATGTTAACACTACAGACTAAACCTAACCGGTAACTGGTTTATATCTAATTACATATTTTGCACCTATTTCAGTTTGAGTCTTGTGTTAGTATTACATTCTAGCAGTGAGGGTCCATACCTAGAGTAAACATGACACAATGTATTTGTTTATGTGGTAGACTGGTACATGCATTGTGTGTGTCTACATTGTATTACATGCTGTAATGTGCCCAGACATCATGGAACGTTTGCTTTGCTCTAAAGTTTTGTCTCTTTTTAAGGTAGCGAGATACAAATGTTGTGCAAATCAGCATGGACAACTTTACGGCCCTGTAACTTTTAAGCTGTTCACATGAACATTGTAAAAGTATGCATTTTTGGATTTTTCTAGCTCTGTACTATATGTAGGGAAAAAAATCGGGAAAATACTGATTGTAATTGTTGAATAAACAAACCATGAAGAAGAGCATGTCTTTTATCTCAGACCCCAGCGCTCTTAGCTAATAACTTTTTTAATGTATACAACAAACTTGTGACAAGTATGCCACTTTATTGGCAATATATCAAAATTCAAAAGTATCCTTTTATTTGGCTGTATGTATTTTATTTGCGTAAGGGCAGGCATTCAAACACGGTGGCATCACTTAATCAGCTGAATGCATTGAGCATTGACATTCTATACAAAGTTAAAAACCAACTAGTAGGCGCAGAGAAAAATAAAAGGACACTTTTAAACTCCACACAATTACCTTTCCAACCACATTTATTTGAAGGAAATCTGCCGGAAAGTTTTAGTGAAATAAAATTAACGAGTTCGAGTAGACGGCCTTTCATCTTTGTTCAGGGACGGCAATCAAAGGTTCACTTGTCATTTTTGAACCGGGTCTGAGAACAATAACTCACGCAATTTTACTCAAACACTCATGGATTTTTGCATAGTAAGACTTCAGAGTATGTTTGAACAAACATGATAACTGTCACTCATGTTGTTTCCTTCTGAAAAGTTTAATCGCGTTGTTTATTTGCTATTTGCGATTAGATCACAAAACATGGTTTCCCTGTCAAGCGTACCGCTTTGCTCCGCTTCATTTTGATTGGCCAATCGTGATGACGCGAGATGCCAATCATCGTCGTGTAGCCTCTGCTTGACGATGGCACGCTACATTTCAATAGCATTGGTATCACAGCTGGTTTGCCGCAGTTTTGAAGGCTTTGTTAAAAAAAAAAAAAAAAAACTTATCTTCAAAGCATGGCAAGTTTTTATATGATAAGGGGCTCCATGGGGTTTTTGTAAATGCTCTATGTAAGTGTACTGTTCAACATGGTAACGTTTCATTAGGTAGGCTCCTACTACCTATATATGGTACTTTCAAAGGATCAAATAAAATGGAATGTTTTGTCACAAGAAGTAAGCTGTACCTTTACTTACCCACAACAAATACAACGATATCGAAATTAAAATGTATATTTGATCAAATTGCCTCCCGATTAGTCAGGCTAACTGATAGTTTTGGGACCGGGTTAGCGGGTCGGACCCCACTATAATATCTGAATTGTACATACCCAAGCTCAGTCATTCTGTTCACCAGAATCATTTCTTGCGTCGGTCGTAGCATTTGTTCCTGGCTGCATCGCTGTTTTTGCCTTCTAAACTTTAGGTATTTTGAGACTGATTGTGCTAGTTTAGCGATATACTCCTGACGAACGTATAACTTAAGATAAGACCACCAATGCAATGAGCAAGTCGCAAGTGCGGGTTCTGAGCTAACAAGAACTTCAAATACAATTTGGACAAAGGCTTTAATTTTTCCGTTGTATTTAAATGTAACAAGAACTTGTGCGTGAATTGTTAAATCTGATTAGAACTATTGGTTTCTTTGGGTGAGAAAACAATCGCTGCCACATCGGTGATGAAAGACGGCGTTGAAACAGCAATGCCTTTGAAGTAGGATTAGGACGTGCAGTCATGTCATGATCTCGGCTGACTGTATGGCCTGTCTTCAACACTTTTCTTCGGATTAAATGTTAAAAACTCAACATAGCATAAAGGAAAAAAAAACAAAGTACATGTACCAAGAGCGACCTAATGCATTAAATGTATGACCATATGGTTTGGGAATCACGGCGTCAAGGCATCAGCGTCATCGCTAGAGCGGACACAGCGGTGGCCATTTTTAAACGTTCCTGCATACTTGATACTCTAAAACACTATTAATCCAGCGTCAATTAGATTTTTGGCTTATTTCTAGATTTCTAAGTCCACTTGTTACATCCTGTAAAATTAAACCTGCAATAAAAACAGACTACAGCTTGATTAGTCTGCAACTCAATGGTTCATCTTTTCAGAAAAGAGGTCCTGGGTTTTGGAAGTTCAATAGCAGTTGACTGAAAGATGAAATTTATGTTGCAGAAATGAAAGATTTAATTAAGGAATAATCTGATAAATATATAGATTTAGAGAACAAAAGCGTGAAATGGGATGTCATCAAGTGTGAACTTCGAGGACATACAGTCTCTAATTCAAAAAGAAAAGCACGCAAAATCAAGCAGGAGGAAATAGACTTGAATAAACAGTTGAAATTCTACATTGTGATTTGACTTTATCACCCAGTGATGAAAATAAAGATAAAATACATCTTATTCAAGCACAGTAAGATGATATTATTAATCATCAGGTTGAAGGAATTATGATTTGGTCACATGCTAGATAGTGTGAACAGGGTGAGAAGAGTACCAAGTATTTCGTATCTTTGGAAAAATGAAACTATGAATCAAAATATGTTATAAAATTAATGACAAGTGATAAAAAGGAAGTTGACGAATCAGAGGTGTGGGGTCAAATATTGAGACAAACTCAAAACATGTCCAACTCATCAACTTGTATTATGGAAGGCCCAGATACACAGTGCGCCAAGGGAGCAATGACAAACATAGCTCCAGTCTTGCCCAGTAGGCAGCATCACATGTTCTGTCATATCAACACAGGAGCTCTGTTGCCCCCATCTCCTCCCCTTCAAAAAGTATGTGCTAGTCTCTTTTCTTAAACTACAAAAATGTTCATGAGTAATGCTTAAAGCATCTACTAAAGGTTGTCCATCTGACACTACTTTACATTAAATCATGAATTACCAAATCTTGGCTAACCACAACAGTCTTGTTGCGTGAACGCTCATTGTTAGTTACAACTAGAAACTGTTCATTAATTTTATCTACTTTAAATACTCCGATATAATGATGTGTAAGGAACTTTGGACCTTGCGGAACCTTTGAGGCCACAGCGTCCTCAACCGAGAACTCTCTATCGGTACCTGTATGAGTTCTGGTTAGTGAGTCTTTATGCCTTTTCTTTTTGGCATATTTTTGTCTCTCATGGCACATTTGCCACAATACATCCATTCCCCGCTCAATGTCACCATCATTGTCCTCCTCCCCCTCGGAAGTGTCTGCAATGTCTAATAACTGCGTTACCGGGCTCCATCGACCAAACATGGCAAAATATGGTGGAATGCCAGTAGTACCGTTTGGCATAGAAATTTGGGCCAAAACTACCTGTGCCAACACAACAGACCACTGTTTCTCAGTCTCTGTAGTTTTGAGCATTGATGTTTTTAGCGTTCTATGTGAACGTTGTACAGGATTAGCCTGCAGACGTACAAGCGGTGTGAAACTCTGTGTCATATTCCAGGACTTCACTTATTGAACAAATAAATCCGACATAAATACGGACCCATTATCTGAATGCAAAGTAGTAGGCGGGCCTAGTATGCTTATCAGGCGATTCATTATGGATATCGCTGTATCAGTGGTGGCCATACGCATTGGCCAGGCAATCACAAACCTATCAAATCATCTTTATACGTAAAGATATACTCATAACCAGCTGACGAACAAGCTAGTGGACCTACAAAATCACAATGCACTATCTGCCATGGACGGGAAGTAGTAACTGTGACAGACACAGGCCCTTTAGGCACAACATGAGGTCCAACTAAACAATCTGTACACTGTGAAATATGGTCCTTCACTTCTTTCAGAGTAATATTGGCATCCACCATTTGTGCTAATTTCAATATACGGTTCACACCAAAATGTCCCAAGCTGTGAGCGCACTCAATGATTTGTTTACGTTTTTTTAGTCCAAATAGTACAGAAAAACATGGTCCATATTCATTAATTCCAAACCCAACAATGACAGCAAAGAGATTCCAGACTTGCCAAAGCATCAACATTTCTTTTCTAATACCAATGTGAAGAATCAAATTTCACTCCTGACTTGAGAAGAGTGACAGCGAATAATGGTAATTCAATCTCATCACTGTGAATAGGAGCACGACTAAGTACATCACTGGCAATATTGTCTTTGCCACTCACAAATTCAACATCATGTGGGTATTCAGCTAATTCCAAACTCCAACGGGCACATTTTGGAGACCTAGACGAATTTATAAACGTTAGGGGGCAACGATCTGTACGGATTTTGAAACGCCTCCCAAACAGGTATTCTTGGAACTTAGGCAATGACAATATAATGGCCAAAGCTTCAGAATGAATTGCAGAATAGTTACATTCTGTTTTGGCCAACAGTTTTGAGGCATAACACACTGGCTGCTCTACACCATTTTCGTTGGCCTGTAGCAAGATTCCCGATAATCCGGTCATACTTGCGTCCATTTGGACGATCAGTGGGTGTGCCGTGTCACAGAAATCTGGATATTTCAGCACGGGATGCAAAGTTATCTTTGTCGTTAAAGTGTCAAAAGGGGTTTGCTCTATTTCACTCCATTGGTATTTTTGTCTATTTACCACACGGTGTAACAGAAGTGACATATCCGCAAAAATCAGAATGAAATGGTCAAAATATCCACACAATCTGAGAAATGTATGTATCTCATCACATGATCTGGGTAATGGAAATTCAGGAATGGCACGAACCCCTTGTGTCCTGTAGTAACACCAGAACTTGACAGCTGAAAACCAAGGTACTCCACTGTTTCCATGAAAAAATGATACTTATTGGATTTAAGCTTAAGTCCAGCACTGGTCAATTTCTCAAACACCTGACGTATTATTTCCAAGTGTTTTTCCGAAGTTTCCGAGTGTAAACAGAGGTCATCGAGATACAACAAAACATGGTCATGTAAGACACCACCAAGCACAAAATGCATTAAACGTTGTGGTGCCGTTTTCAACCCGAAGCAAAGTCTCTTGAAATGGAACACACCATCACTTGTTTCAAAGGCCGTAATTGGTCTGGAATTTGGTTCTATTTCGTACTGGTTATAAGCGGCATTCATATCCAAGACCGTGAAATATCGACTGTTATTCAACTGCATCAGTGCCTCTGTCGGTGAAAGCAGTGGAAAAACTTCATCCTCTATGTTTTTGTTTACACAACGGAAGTCCAGACAAAATCGGAAACTATTGTCTTGTTTACGAACCAACACAAAGGGTGATATGATATTGGAAGTACTAGGCTCAATAATGTCTTCCTCAAGCATGGTTTTCACTTGCTTGCATATTTCTGCCATGACATTTGGATTATATCGCCTATGGTAGGACGGCATAGATGAAAAGTGGGCATCTGGCTTGACTGGTATGGTGTACTGGTAATCCTTAACCTTGCCTAGGCCATGAAATTAAATGTCATATTCTGACAATAAGTCCAGTAATTGTGCTTAATATGGTTGTTGTATTGGACCAATGCTCCATTTCTGGTCACAGCTTTGAATATTACTGTTTATGGTTACTGTTTATGGTAATCTTGTCTTGAGACATGACACTGTCGTCAGTGGGAACAACACTGACATGTCCAATATGCTGGTTTTTATACACAGTTTTTTAATCAACTGTAGGGTTCATTATTAACACATGTGCACTGTCTGTATGAGCAATTGTACGGCCAACCAGTAAACCTTGTTTACATTCAAAATTGTCATTATGTTCGATCAGAACTGGTCCCTTTACAAAGTTCTTGTCCGTGAAAATACGTAGAACTTTTTGGCTTCTTGGAGGGATAACTGTTGTGGTTACTGCACGTACTGCACTATATTCATCACCAAAGACAACTTCTTCCTCTGAAGGCTTGAATGTGATTTCTTTAAATCTGCTTTGAAAGTCCCAGCCTAACAACAGTGTTGAAACATCAGACTGAAGCACATGGAAAGTTGTATCTGCATATGTTTCCCCATTTATAACAACTGATGTTTTAAATGTACCATCACAGTGAATAATCTCACCTGTTGGGCCTCGCAGAGAAGCATTTGAACTCTCGAGCAACACACTGTGTGTAAAACACTTAGATAGTAAATCTGCACTGATGCAGGAGACACTTGCACCTGAATCCATGATTGCTTCTGTTTCCAAACTACCTATTGTCACAAGTACAGTGGGTGACTGAACTTGCACTTCACCTTCTACAATAGTTTTTATGTCTTTTCCACCTGAATTTGCACCACACTCTTTGGCCAGGTGGCCTTGGCGCCGGCACTTATAACACATCACATTCTTTTTCCAGTTACTATAGCTAGTACCAGTAGCATTGTTATCATGACTGTTATCATAGCTCTGGTCTTTTGACTGTTCATCACGTTTTTTCTTTCTGCAATCTGGAATGTTATGTCCTGGAAGTTTTCAGTAAAAGTGATTGACACGATATACACTGGCTTGCTCAGATTTTTCTGGCTGTTGACTGGCTAAGCGCCGTGCTGTATGAGCCAGAGTTTCAAACTTGGGGGTTTTTGGTTGCTGGCACATGACAATGTGTAACTTTTCCTTTACTTTTTGTCAACAAAGTCCTTCATAGAAACGCTGACCACACAGTTCCTCTTTGTTCTGTTTAGCAAATGTACAATAAGCAACATCCACTTTGACCGTCAGTCTGTGTGCAAAGTCATCAACTGACTCACTTACCTTTTTGTTTTAACTTGGAAAATTCTGTAGCTGACGTCATTTTTATTTCTTCGGACTTATCAAGTTTCTTAATCAAAGCCTCTTTCAAAACATCATATGAAGTTCTTTGGGCCACTGGTATTTCTCTCAGGACCCTGCTACACCATCCAGTGGGTAGAATCATGGCTAAGCCATGCAACTGCTTGGACTCTGACCAGTTCAGACCCCATGCCTTTACCTCATAAACGTCTTCGATATACTGTTTGAATGTCATTGTGGCTGGGTTGTACAAAGGCATTTTGAACATGGGCACTGTTGGTGTATCCGCCGAAGCCATCTTGAATATCATGACTTGAATATTGCGGTATGTAGGTCACCACTGTAAGGCTCAATTTGTCAGTGTTCCAATTGTAAACAGGCCTACTCTCACCTTTGGCGATTCCCCAGGTACTGACACACAGTAAATGAGTTCTTTTCACGAAGACACACGCCACTGCCACCAAATATGTGGGGTCAAATATTGACACAAACTAAAAACATGTCAAACTCATCAACTTGTATTATGGAAGGCCCAGATACACAGTGGTAAACAGCGCGCCAAGGGAGCAATGACAAAAACATAGCTCCAGTCTTGCCCAGTAGGCGGCACCACATGTTTTGTCATATCAGCACAGGAGCCACAGAGGATATCATAGAAGGGGGGGAAAATTTATGAGGAATCATATCATTCTAATAAAGATTCGCATCTGGTGGATGATGTTCCATTCAGTCAAATCTTTAATAACCGAAATATTCCAACTTTATCTGAAGATGAGAAGCAAAATTCTGAAGGTTTAATAACTAGGGTTGAATGTTTAAGTGTATTAAAACAGTTAAAAAAATAATAAGATTCCTAGCAGTGATGGGTTCACGGTTAAATTTTACAAACTTCTTTGGTCAGGCATAGAGCATTTGATTATGGAGAGCTTCAACTATGCCTTTGAAAACGGCCTACAATCAGTAGATCAAAGACGAGGAGTAATTTCTTTAATACCTAGAAAAAATAAAAACTTACCTTACTTGAAACATTGGCGCCCTCTCTCATTATTAAATGTGGATTATAAATTAAATGCAAAAGTGAAGGTATTATGATTAGAAACATATTTGCCGAAGTTGGTCAATACAGACCAGACTGGTTATGTTATTGGTTGGGGTTGCACCTATTTTTAGGGCACTTTTGAAGCATTTGCCGCTAGCCTATTAGGGGCAGATATATTGGGGAGATTATAATGCAAATTTCAGACATTATTGAGTTAACAAGCTTGCTTGATATGCCAGGTTTGATATTGTTGATCGATTTTGAAAAAGCATTTGATACCTTGGAATGGCATTTTCTTGATAAAGCTCTACAAGTATTTAATTTTGGTGAATTTTTCCGGAAATGGGTGAAAATAATGTATACAGATATAAATAGTTGTGTCATAAACAACGGATATACTTCACCCTTTTTCACTTTACACAGGGGTGTTTGCCAAGGCTGTCCTTTATCGTCATTTTTGTTTGTACTCACTGTTGAACTGCTAGCTATTCATATTAGGGCAGATCCACATATAAAAGGTTTTACTATAGATTCAGAAGAGATAAAATTGAGTCAACTTGCAGATGATACCACCTGTTTTGTGTTGGATGAGGAATCTGGAAATGCAGTGTATGACTTTTTGCAAAATATTGAGGAGTGTTGTGGTTAAAAGTTAATTTAGGCAAAAGAAAATGTATATGGATTGGTAGTACTACTGGAAAACAGCTTGGCAACATCCCTGAAAAATTGGAGTTCTGGAGATATTTCTACTTTAGTAGTGGAATTTCTTACTAATGAACAAGATATGCAGTTCAAAAATTTTGATGACAAATTTCAGTTAATGCAGGATGTTTTTAATATTTGGAAAATGCGAGGCCTGTCTTTAATTGGGAAAATTTTAGTGGTGAAAACATTAGGCATTTCTAGATAAGTGTACAGCACCTCTACAGTACCCCGGAATTCTGAAATGATTGAAAAGGTACAAAACGAAATTGATATGTTTATCTGGGGTAGCAGTATTCCAAAAGTTAAAAAGAATGTTATGTATCAAAAGTCATGTAATGGTGGATTAAAAGTTCCAAATTTTAAAATGAAAGTTAAACCATTACTTATTACATGGGTTAAACGTATACTGAGTCAACAACAAGCTAAGTGGAAACACATCATTCAATAGTTCTTTCCAGGTGTGAAAATCCATTTGTTTCAAAGCCGTTGTTCTATTGGTTCAACTTGGACCGAGATTCCATTTTTTTACTCTCAAATTTTGATTGCCTGCAATGAATTCAGGTCTATTTTCAACTGCTTTCAGCAGTTTCAGTACGTAAAGAAATGTTGTGGTTTAATGAACACATAATAGGGCCGAAGAAACCCATATTTTACAAAAAATGGTATAAAAAGTGTATCAAATTTATTAATAATATTGTTGATGAAAATGGTGAATTTCTTTCTCTTAAACAGATAAATGCTAATCATGAATTTCAGCCAAATTTCTTAGAGTATTTTCAAATACCTTCAGCTATTGCGCATAGTCGGAAGCAAATACTGAAAAGTCTTCGCAACATAACTCTCAGGAACATTACGCTGAATTTTGTATACATGGTAAATTTAAACAAATTGAGGAAATGCAGTGTAAAGATATTTATTGGGTATTATTAGAACATGAGCCTGTAGCCGAACCTACTTGTATCAGGAAGTGAACTGGAATATTTTTCGAACTTCCTGCACTGTATCATTGTTAACCAACATTGGTTACATATAATGGGTATTGCAACTGATAATATTTGTGACGTGTGTAAAACACAATATGTCATAAATTTTGGAACTGCCCCTCATCTAATCAATTCTGGAATGAATTGTCTATTTTTGGAACACATATATGCATGATGTAATCTTGATCCAACAGGAGGTTATATTTGGTCTTTATGAACACCCTGATAACATTGCATTGAATAATTGTATTTTGTATGGTAAATATTATATATACACACAGAGATTTGGGTCTGCAAACATTAATTTTATACATTTCTTACATTTGTTGAAAAGGACAATTTCTTTTTTTAAATACATAAGTGTAATTAATGGTAAACTGGAACAGTTTCAAACTAGATGGGGAGCTCTCCAGGAAGCTTTTAACAACAAATTGTCTTAGCTACATTGATTCATCACAGGTTTTTTGGATTAAGCAAGATTGTCTTTCATTTTATTTCTGTTCATAATGCTACACTTGTTACTAACAACAGTCTTATAATATATATGTACATGTATGTGTATTACATATTTTTTGTATGAGAGGAACTCAATAAAGAATTTTTTTTTAAATTGATATAGTTTTTCCTGCCTTTTATATTAGCCTCAGTTGCAATGTGTTAGTCTTGGTTCACAGTTGTCAGTCTTAACAATATTTTGTTTCCGAGTTGAAAGTACGTAAACAGGGATGTAGTTGCTTCATTACAATATTGTGATAGAAAAAGTAATATAGTTCCAGTTTTGGAGTGTTTCATTGCTGTTAAAGTGAATAAAGAAGATTTGTTAAATCGACTGTATTAGGTCTTAAAGCAAGATGTCTATATCACTGTTTCTTCAAAAAATAGGACATTAAGTTTATGTCCATGTGCAAGAGTTACCCCCCCCCCCCCACCCTTCCCCTGCACCTGGCAAACTTTTTCAAAGATGGAAGACTTACGAACTTTGGTTTCTTCCAGAAAGTGCAAATTTTATATACTTTTGAGAATCTCACTAAGCTGACAGGAGATTTCACGGTGAAACTATTATACATATGGATGCTGCAGCATACAATTCATCAGTCGTGCTCATTTTCTGCTGTTTTGTGAAGTGAATCCAAACATTCTAAGCTCAAGCATAATCACTTGAGCTACAAAACCTGTTAATGATTATAGACCTATTCATGATATCTTACTGCTCTTTGAATCATGATAAACTGTTCTGTATTTATTTTTGTACTGCATTGGGCTATGGTCAATAAATTACTCATTTCTATAGACATGTATTGCATGAACGATTTGGCCATATAGGTCCAACTCTTTGCCTTCTTTCTGAGCAAGTGTGGTTTTTGAGCTACATTGCCCTTCATACCAGCCCTTACCAAACAATTATTGCAGGGACCAATACCCTTCATTTAATTTCATATACAAAAATAGCAAACAAAAAATATAAACAAAGTGCACATTTAAAGAGGATTTTGTGAATTTTTGGACCGTTTTCGGGGGTACAAACAAACATGTTGACGTAGGTCAGAGAAAGTTGTAGTTTCCTGCCTGTACATACAAGAAAACATCAGAGAAACAGATCAAGCAAAAAGTCATTATTTTATTACTTTCTATGTCTTGCTAGACTGCAATATCTCTTGAAATTTACTTTTATATGAATAAAATAAATCACTGTTACAAACAGAAAAATCTACAGTCTTATGACCTTTGGAAGAGACTTTTCCCACACCATACCACTTTTATAGCTAAAACAAAGACCAACACAAACGCACAACATTACCAAATAAAAATTCTGGAAAAAAACTGTTTTCCGAAGCTTCAGACTTATAAGTCTTATCCGCCTTTTCAAAATACTACCAGAAAAAATAATTCACAAAGATTGCATTAATTTCTCAAAACAAAATATATTCTTTGCCAATATCAATTTGAATTGCAGCATAACTTATCAACAACCATGGCTCTGACATAAAATTGTAGATAATATTTAATACAGCCTAGACAGTGATAATGATGTACTTGGAAAATACATTGACGTAGTCAAAGCTTTTGACGCTGTAAACCATGATTTTCTATTTAAAAAACTACAGCACTGTGTGTTACAATGCCCACCTTTTGAATATTATCAGAACTCAACAAACTCCCATCTGTTTACAAATTACATGTGAGTCACCCACAAACAGGTCAGCACAATGGTTCTGCAGTGACCCTGCACAGTATTCTTTGAACTTACTGACCCAGCACACACTGAATGATTACAGTGACCTGTAGAATTGAAAACAAACAGCCACATACATTTTTATAACATATCCCCCTCCTTGGAGAAAGAAAAGTTGGACATTTATGGAAAATTTTTCTTCCCAACTGTTAATGTTACTTCTTATGTACTCTAACCTACAATACACAGTGATTTCCAACAAGAAATATTTACAGTTTTTACAAAGTGGCATTAACATTCACATAGATTGATTAAACCATATCTTCAACTGTTTCATTGTAATAAACATACAAGTGGTTCTAATTGACACAGTTGCACGGTTCATACAAGTCTCATCAAACTGATGAAAAGTTCTACTGTCAACAATACAAACTCCTTTGCATCACATTTGGAATTATCTCCTGTTCAATCACTTAAACATTAATAAATTTTTACATGCAAGTTGTGTTTATTTCCAGTGAACTTTACACATAATTACATTTTCTAGATATTTGCATAAATATGTCTATAAACTACTCAAAACGTATAACTCTCCATTCATTTACTTGTATAAATAAAGAAGGTGCCAGCAGTGCCATAGCAACCGAGGTGGTTACACAGAATATTGACTTTACCATGGTTCAACAAGCATACTGTGATGCGTTGAAGATCAAATCATTGAGACAAGTCTTCTGTGATAAACAAACAAGAGGGCTGTGTAAACAGCCCATGCTCAGCTGATCTTGACATTCATCACACCCGCAGCTCTATAAACTTGGGAAACGATCAAGGTCACTCATGTTCTGAGTACGTTTGACCACTATAAAGGAACACTAACATGGTCAACATCAAGGATCAAGTTATAATGAAGAGTAAAATTCATGAGTAAAATTCATGTATGTTGCACTGTGGCCCCAGAAACGAGGTCAAAGTCATTCATGTACCGTCTGAGCATGACCTTCATACAAAAACATTAACATGTGCAGCATCACAGTACTTACTCAAAACAGATCTCAAGTTATCAAGTAAACAGTAAATTTCATGTCAGTTGTCCTGTGAATTAGCATTAGAATGCCCATTGACTTACATAGTAATGAGGAAAGCTGCATTGACTGATTAGTACCCCAGTTGAAAATACTAAACATCAGGAATCTAAAGCAGTGCCACCTAGCAAACAACTTTGCTTGACCCTTCCACAACAACAAATCCATCACATTTCACCTTAATCTGAGTGACGGTTCTGAGAACAAGTGAAAAATAGCAAAACAATATAAAAAATTCATGAAAAAAAGAAAAAATAGAAAAAATTGCAGCGCCACCTGGTGAACAAATTGGGAACTACATGTACCTGGGAGTATCTATGTACGACATCAAAACAATTGGGTGAGCATTTTCAAAGGTGAAGAGTTTTAAATGTTTGCCCCCAAAAAGAACAAAAAAATTCATAAAAATTCCCAAAATCAATAGAGCATTACCATTTGTACAAACTTGGTAGAGATTCGCCAAAGGCACATCCCCACCAAGTTTGAAGTAAATCTCGCCAAAATTATTTAAGCTATAACCGTCACAAGAAATTCCCATATTAAACTTTCATATTAAAACTTTTGTAAAGATTTTTGGAGAAAAAAAAATCATAAAAAAATTCAAAATTAATTGGAAGATGACCTTTTAGACAAACCTGGTAGACATCCACCCAAGGTACATCCCCACCAAGTTTGAAGTTCATCTGGATGACGGTTTTGGAGAAGACGTCGAAAATGTGAATTAGCATTAGAATGCTCATTGACTTCCATAGTAATCAATAGGAAAGCTGCACTGACCGATAAGTACCCAAATTGAAAAAATCGTTAAAAATCAGGAATCCGCAGCATTTCCACATAGTGAAAACTTTGTTTGACCCTTCTGCAAGGAACATATCCACCAAGTTTCAGCTTAATCTGAGTGACGGTTCTGGAGAAGAGGTCGAAAATAGCTATAACATACAAAAATTCTTAGAAAATTATAAAAAAATTGCAGCGCCACCTGGTGAACAAATTAGGAACTAGGTGTCCCAGAAAGTGTTTCTGTGTGATATCAAAGTAATTGGGTGAGCAGTTTTAGAGAAGAAGATTTTTTAAGATTTGCCCCCCCCCCCCAAAAAAAGAGATTTTTAAGTTTTGAGTAGTTTATATCTGTGAGCGTGTGTATGTGTGTGTGCGTGTGTGTGTGTGTGTGTGTATTCACACACAAACCACCTGGGGAATCTAAATCCACCAAGCAAACACATAAGTAGCAGACACAGATTTTTTTCTATCAAGTGGCAACATCATGTCTCCAATCACAGAACATAAAATTATGCAAATGTCTCCATCCATATTCTTTTCAAGTGACATTTTTACACAACAACATGGACAGTATTACTTTTACAATAATCTGATAATCTGAACACATTCATATGCATAATACTTATACAGTCTTCACCCAATTCCTATCTTTTCAATGCAATCATCCACTCTTGGGTTCAGGTAAACAGGTATCTCAGAGTGTCACTTAATCATA
This sequence comes from Hermodice carunculata, assembly GCA_964020975.1. NCBI lineage: Eukaryota > Metazoa > Annelida > Polychaeta > Eunicida > Amphinomidae > Hermodice > Hermodice carunculata. The sequence continues at coordinate 66,488,901 of OZ026628.1, forward strand.
GAGCTTACCTTTTTATAATCAAAGCAAAAATTGCATTGAACTATCAGGTTTTGGAACCAATACAATAGGACTACTCCAGCTACTTTGGATTGGTTCTATAATATCATTTGCCAGCATGTAATTTATTTCTTCTCGAACTGCAGCCAATCTCAGAGGATTCATCCAATAAGGTTGTCACTTTATTGGATCAGCATCACCTACATCTACATCATGACATAATATTGAGGTGCGACCAGGCTGGTCTGAGAATAAATGTTCAAACTCATGGATAAGTTTTGCAAGGTCAGTTTGCTGTGCAGGCTCCAAATGACTGATCTTGCTGTCAAGATTTTGTAATATGTCAGAGTACTGCGTTTTTACACTGAAAATAGAACTCGTCTTCATTTGAAAATGGATCATTCCCATCATCCCATTACATTTCCATCATTCTTCAAAGTAGTGGCACTGACAATTCCTACTGGTGTTCCTCTCTATGGTATTCTTTTAACATGTTGATGTGACACAGCCGTTTAGCTTTGCTCCTATCTGGTGTAAAAATTATATAATCCACATCATACAACTTTCTTTCAACCAGATCAGGACCACTGAATTTTGCCTGAATTGAATGCCCTTGCACAGGCAAAAGTACTAACACCTTGTCTCCTGGTTTAAAACTTCTTTTCCTTACTTTCTTATCACACCATGTTTTCATCTTACCATGTGCATTCATCAGATTTGCTTGTGCCACCTCCCAAGCTTTTTTCAACTTTTCTTTGTATTTGGACACACACTCCACAATAGGTTCATCTTGTGTCCCCACCAACCATTTTTCTTTCATAAGCTTTAGTGGACCTCACACTGTACGTCCATATATTGGACCAAATGGACTGAACCCCAAAGACTCACTTGGTATCTCTCTGGTGGCAAAGAATAACATATGTATACCTTTATCCCATTCATTTTCATTTTCAAGACAATAGGTTCTTATCATATTCTTCAGTGTTTGATGATGTCTTTCTAGAGCTCCTTGTGTTTCTGGCTGGTAGGCTGAGGATTTAATCTGTTTAATACCTAACTGGTGGGCAACCTCCTTAAACACTGCTGACATGAAATTTGAACCTAAGTCACTTTGTATCTGTATGGGCAGTCCTACTCTAGTGAAAAATTTCATTAAAGTATAAATGATCCTGGGAGCTTTGATGTTTTGTTTTGCCTGAAGATACCTAGTAGCTGAATCCATGATAGTAAGGAGAAACTTATTTCCCGCTTTTATTTACGGAAGTGGTCCAACACAATCTATAATAACCCTGCTAAATGGTTCTTCAGGAACTGGGATACTTATCAAAGGAGCAGGTTTTATTTTCTGATTGGGTGTTCAAACCACTTGACATGTATGACGTCTTACAAAATTCTGCCACATCATGATGTAACCGGGGCCAAAGAAGTGTTGTAATACTTGATCTTGAGTCTTCCTCATACCCATGTGGCTTGCCATAGGCACATCATGAACTGTCTTTAAAACTGCTGCTCTATATGATGGAGGAACCACTATTTGATGAATGATTCTCCATTATTCATCAGTGGAAGCACCTGGAGGTCTCCATTTCCTCATCAACACTCCTGATTTAATATAATAGCAGACCAAGTCTTTTCGTGCCTCTTCTTTTGTTAAAGCTGTACTTGCCAATGTACTCAACTGAGGGTCAGCTGTTTGCTTCCTAATCAGTCTATATCGACTCAAATGAGGCATTTGACTCACGTGATCATTTTGGTTTACCTGGTCAGAGAGGTTACCATCATGGCTTACCTCTAGACTCAAGTTACCCTTATGGCTTACTTGGTCCTCCAAGTTACCAGCAAAGAATGTCTCTGCCAACCCTACACATTCATCATCCTTGTCACTGGCTTCTTGTTTCGAAGCTTCAAGAGCCATTGACCATGTCACAACACAGGCGGAAAAACTGCCAAGAAATTCCTGCTCTAGATGCTCCATGTCCTCTCTCGTGACTGGCCCATCCGTTAAGTATAGTACCTGTTCACCTTTCACATTATCCCCTGCTATATCATTCCCTGGAAGGAAGGTCACACCCTCTATCGGGAGATTAGGTACAAAACCTACAATCACTTGTCCGATTTCGAAATCAGACTTTAGGTAAACTTTATGAAGCGTTATGTAACTGTTATGTAATTTCCCTAAACACCCTAAAGTAATACAATGGCTTTTTCATAAGTTTCATCCGAAAAAGGAAGCACATCTTCCAACAGTAAAGACTGGGCAGCACCAGTGTCCCTGGGATTACATCTGCCTTTTGGTCAACAGCATTTGTTTTTCTGTGACACCAGCCCTTCCGATTTGATACTTTCATAGCCATCCAATGTGGACGCAGCTACCCTAACAGGTGGGTTTTCTAATTTAGCATGGAGATTATCAGAATGTCCATCAGACATTTTTAGAGGTGGGCGCCCATTTATGCTGGCTAAACCAACTGGTTTCCCAGTATTATTTGTTTTTCACTGGAATGAAAAACACTCAGATTTGACATGACCCCCTTTTATGGTAGTAACTGCATGTGGGTCCACTAAAGCACGTCTGCCCTGTTTTCTGATTAGCAGGTTTATCAGACTGATTACAATTATTGGGCTTTTGTTCTTCTGATTTATGATGGGGGGGAGAGGTTCCCCATTCCCTCTGGTTTCTTTCCAAATTTAGAACTGAACTGACCATGTTTGAGTTTTCCAAAGAAGCTATAATGTGTCAACTCATAGTTATCTGCCTTCCATTCATCCAGGTAGGTCTTAATTTCTTTCACAATGCAACCTTTAATATCGGCTACCAAAATAAGTTCCGGTAATTTGTCAAAATCACCTTCTACTTTCCTGGAGGCACACCATCTGTTAAACAGATTCTCTTTCTTTCTGGGAAATTCCACTTTAGTTTCACCTGGTTCCTTTTGGCTGTCCCTGAATTTTTGTCTGTAAACCTCAGGTACTAACTCATATGCTTTCAGAACAGCATCTTTCAACACATCATACTCGATCTACACCTCAAAAAACTGCTTCCTTCTACCAAATCGTACATTAAGGACACCGCAGATTTCTTTCTCAAACTCTCGCATATTAACTTTGAAGAAAATTATATTCTTACAGCCATAGACGTCACCTCGTTATATACAAATATGCCACATCAAGATGGAATTGAAGCCGCAAAAATCGCCCTGCACAAGAGACCGAATTCACATCCACATACATGGCTTGTCCTACGGCTAATTGACTTTGTCCTCAACAAAAAAGCATTTGAATTCAACAAACAGCTCTATGTACAAAACTCAGGTACAGCCATGGGGACAAAGATGGCACCAAACTACACTAACCTATTTATGGAACAAATCGAAACGTAAATTTTGCAGGAAGCCACATATTTGAACCAAAAGTTTGGTACAGATTCATAGACGATATCTTCCTAGTATGGAATCACGGGGGGAAACAGTCTACACGATTTCCTACACCTTTGTAACAACATATATCCAGCGATCAAATTCACGGCAGAATCATCAAGAACAGAAATTCATTTCCTAGACGTACTCATTAAAAAAGTGGCAATAACATCGAAACTACAGTATACAGAAAACCTACTGACTGCAACACTTTTCTACATTTTAACTCATGGCATCCCAAACACAGCTTGACAGCAATTCCATACAGCCAAGCTCTGAGAATTAGGGGAATATGTTCCAACCTTGCCAGCTACGATGCACAATCAAATATCTTATTGAACAACTTGACATCGAAGGGCTACGCAACAAAGATGGTCCAATCAGCAATCAGAAAAGCAAAAAATAAAGACCACAACAGGCTCCTGACTTACAAACCCAGAAAACAAGAAGATCCCCCTCTGATCAATCTCGATACAACATATAACCCAGCTTCTCCACTTAACAGACGAAACATATAAAAAAACTGGAATATATTATCATTACATGTATCCACACAGTCAATTCATAACGCGGCATTAGGATAGTACACAAAAGAGCTCGAACAATAGGTGACTTAGTCACCCTAGTCCCGGCAGCTGACCTTGCAACAAACCATGCACAAGGTGTCCGTATTTACAGAAAACGAACACTTTTTAAAGTTCATTAACCAAACTCAGCTGCAAGATTCATCGGGAAATTTCATGTCAAACGAAAAATGTCATTTATTTGATAGAATGCTCCAAATATAAACTTCAATACATAATACATAGGACAGACATCGCAAAGCCTGAACACCAGAACACAGAAACATATATCAGATATACGTCCACAGAAAGAGACATCAATAGCCGCGCACTTCAACAGGCCTTACTACAACGTTAGCGACTTACACGTCACAGGCATAGAAAAACTACGTAACAACGACACCCCAACCCGATTAGCAACAGAATCCATATGGATACTAGAACTCAAGAGCAAACAGCCGTATGGTTTAAACATCGACGAATAACAATATAATCCAGTGTAGGCCTATTACCTGCGGAAAAAACTACAAGTATCCTGATACTTTGAGGCGTCACCTAAAAACCCCCAGTCTGGAAACATTACGACTCACCTGTCACATCCGTTTAGTAAATTTTTGGAGAACAGATAATTTCAACAGGCATAAGAAGATGAAGCACCTGGATGATGACGTAAACCCTGTTACATTCAACCCCAGGTCCGTGGCGAGGACACCAGACGTATATAGGAACTGGGAAGCCACCGGTAAACCCCATAGATTCAGCAAAATTAAAGGCGCAATTTTCAGGACAATTTTCAAAACACCGGTAACTAAAAATAGACTGCCAACTACATAACAAAAAAGTGAAGAAACCAAGCGGGCCCCTGAAAAGAAAGGCGACCATATATCAAACAAGTACGACCCATTGGGTTTAATCCACAGTGATCTATACCTATCGGACTCTCACAGTGATAGTGAAAGTGGAACTCAAGGAGAAGAAGAGATCATAATGAGTGAGGGTGTTGAATATGTTTTGTTGGACTGAATTTAAGCTTTTCAATACGTATTACATTGGACTCTAATCCTCATTTCTCGAGTCTAAGTCTATAATCACAAACTATATAATGATAGTATCTCTCTTTAAGAAAGATCAAAACCGGGACGTCCATGATATATATTGTTTTTACACACTGGTTTAGATACAATCCTCGAGGAATACATCACAACCGGGACGGCAAGACGCCAGGACATATTTATACATACAAATAATGAGTGAAGACAATGTGTTGGTTTAACATAATTTTTATTACATAATCTCGCATTATTTAATATTGTATGGCATCTCTGGTGACTTTTGACCAATACCATTTTCACATAACTTGCATTGCAAACCTGGAGTGGACTTGACTATACGTCATAATAAGTTGGTCATACTCACGTCAAACTTCAAAGATACTTACGAACTTTGACCCTGTACTTCAGCCAATCAGAATAATTTTTCGGTCACCTCTATTTTAATATTATACCTGTAGAATTCTATAAAATCTGAGGAACCTCTCACCCCTGAGGAAGCCTCCATTGCAGAGGCGAAACGCGTCCGGGAGGTTCCTCTCATTTTTACTTTATATCTTTGAGATTAGCTGGTGATTTCTACTTCTAAGTTGATTTTAAATAGATTTCGTGAGATTTTAGACATTTTTTGGGTGACGGCAAGAAGATTGATACAAGTTGTTCAAAATTTTAAATTCCTACCAGCATGTATATGCTAAAACAAAGACCCATGCCTGCAAAATATAAGTATTACATGCCTCATGTAACACAATCATAATTATTGTAGGGGGACGGGAATTGCTGGTTTCTCTCCCCTCAACCAAATAGTGCCGATTACTAACACTTATAAATGTCGACCCAACAATGACAGCAAAGTGACTGAAGATTTAACGAAGCATAAACTTTTACTGCAGTCCTAGACATTCACCATAGCCTTACCACGTTTTGGTCACAAAAGAACTTCATGATGGACCAGGTTTCTGTCGAAAACTAGCTTCCTCTGATCATTTTAAACCTTTTTATGAAACTTTCAATTTTCAATGTATGTATTTGAAGGCCGTCTAACTGTTGTCAACCATGACAACAGCACAGTTTTTATTTTATACCCATGCCAACTTCACCCTGAACTCTTTCCAACATTATCCCCGAATCGTAAATTCAATATTAAAGCGGTTATAAATTTGATGGAACGAGCTCACAAAGCCATCAATTTTGTTCCTGATACTTCTGAAAGTTTACCAATATGAGTAATAATCGCCAGCGTTTATGCAACTATTTGTAATAGACTAAAGTTTCGACACCCGGTTTTGGCCAGTTTTTGTGGATTTTTTTAACAAACACCAGCTACTCCGGCCTAAATTTCCCTAGCATCCAAACTTGCTGTGTGGGTGAAACCGCATGCGCTGTCCCCTAGGCCTGTCGCAAAATTACTAAAGTGGTCCCCTTTGCGGCCCGACTCTACGGCATGGACCAGGTCCATTTCTACGGGCTTTCGAACTAATGGACCTTAACGTAATAACGGGTACCCGACTGGTTGGTCTTCTGACCAATTGACCTTCGGACCAAAGGCTTTCGGACCAGTGGGATTTCAGAATATTGAGCCTTCTTACTATCGTGCCGTCACTGGTTATAAGGACATTGGTCATGAAACGACGATCAGTTACTTCTGAAGGATGGCCTCTAGAGAAATAATATGGAAAATGTTGGAAATCATAGTATGATTGTGACTCCCTAGTCTGGCACAATGTTCACACATTACGGTTTTATGTGGCAAATGCAGATTCATACATTTCCCCCATAGTTTATTATGCATACCATTGCATCATCGGTATTCAATGACGGTGTGATCGGTAAGATGAATACCGGATGGGAGCACAATTTGGCACGGAAATGTACCTTCCAATATCTGTATACTTCTTCTAAGATGTTACTTTGGGGTACACAATAAGTTTGTGGCAAACTTGCGTTTTCCTTTGGGATGCAGAATCTTTGAAAATAGTCATCTCCACTAGAAGGCCCACCTGATTGTCTTCCTTTATATTTCTTTTGTAATATTAAGGCATATACTTTCAGACCTAGTAGTCCCGGAACTGTGTATCAGTCAAGTTTTACAATAATTCTACGGTGCCATGTGTAATTGTATTTATCGATGTGTCTTTGTGCAAATTAAGTTTTAATTTCAGAGTTAAATTATCCCCTTTCAGTGATATGAACTTACTGCTGGCTCAAAAGGCATGCGGGCTTGTTGGTCTTTAATCAATGAACAATTACTCCCCTCATAAAAGGATGTTTGTGTTTATTTTATGGTAGCAGGAAACTCAAATTGGTGTTTTGGGCCTTTTTTATTTTTTGTGACACAGGTTAGCTTGATATACTATCTATCCATTCTTAAACTCTGAAACAGCATCTAAGTTTTTTAAGTATAAAAACCACAAGAAAAACTATGTAAAGTTTGCCAACTATACAGTCACAGTATTTTGGCTACAAAAGGTTCTCGCGACAAAGCCTCCTCATCAATGGTCACGTGATCTAGTAATTTGGCAGCACTGGCTGCTGGTGATCCAGTGGACACCCAGTGGGATCAGTACCACTTATGACGGTAATTAACAGTAGGCCTAGATATTATAATAGGGTAGTACGGGTATTGATAAAACACATGTCTGTCATGTTTTTAGGCAACTTAGACCGTACAGTGAATCGGTCATATTTATTCTGTGTATCTGAGCGTGTCTTTGATGCTGACTGTCCACTGTCATAGGAGGTCAAAAGGTAAAACAATTACACAGCTGCATCGGCAGTAGGTCTTAGTAAAGATAGGGCTAGTTTCCATAGGCAGTGTTTTTTTAAAGCCCCATTAAAAGTCCATGAATGGTTTCCTCATCCAGAATTTTTGGCAGGCATTTGAACTTGAGTAGCAGAAAGTAATGCACCGACAAAGTCTTGATTTCCGATGTATACGAGCATAAGCATCTGTTCAAGCCAAACTTCAGGCTGCGGCTATCGCTGACCCACATCAACCGGACCGCGAAAAAGTGTTCTTCGAACTTACAAATCTGAACAGGTAGGCCTACCAACAACAGCAATAGACCTACCCTACCCCACAAATGTGTCTCGTGCATCTGGTAAATTAACCACCGTCACAATAATTAAAATCAGCATCATCCATTGATATACTTTCACCCGTAAAATGTTATCAGAAATTGCCCTTTACTCTAATTAGTAATACATACACCATCGATCGTATTTAAGGGCTTATAGACCAGGTTTGATAGCTCTAAGCATAAGGTTTTTTGATTCATTTGTGGGATGGAGTGTAAATGAACAATGTTACATGCATGCCAGAGAGTGAGTTGCCATTTTTCTCTCACTCGGGGGAATCATTGTTGTTGGGGAAAATCACCCGTGACCGCCATTTTCCCCATCAACAACGATCCCGAAACGGTGAAAAATGATAACTCACTCCCCAGCCATATAAGATTTTTTTTATCCTGTGTTTAATCGGGTATTCATCGCATAAAATATGCCGTAGGTGTACTTTTAACGCCACTTGCCGTGTCGTGTTTGCTTATGTTCGTCATAGCCTACTTATTCAACGTCATGTGTGACGTTAATTCAAATATCCCTCGCACACATTCATATCCGTCTACATGTCAATGCACTACGTAGCAGATCCACGTAAGTAATTGACTTCGGCTACAAAGAGTTGCATGACAACAAATCTTGTTGGCTTACATGGAATTCCATGGCTATCTTTGAAGTAAATGTTAAGTAATTGTGGTTGCAATGGCATACAGTGGGTCAAATGTTTAACGTCCACTAACACTTTAACAGTTCATTGTTGCAGACTGGGGTTCTAACTGACTAAGACTCCCTTTGGTTTTGGTTTCAGGTTTGGCTTTGGTTTCAGGTTTGGCTTTGATTTTTCCTTTTTAATTGTCGGGGTATCCTCATGTGGCGGACCTGGTAGCGTAGGCACATTCTCAATATCATCATAAACCTCATTGACCTCGCGACATTTCCCTAGCGTTCTTTCGGGCGTGCCGCCCTCTGCTCGGGTAGCAGGCCTTCTACCAGTGTCTGCGTTTTGTTCACCAAAACTAGAATCACTTAAACGTTTGTGGAAACTAATTCTCTCAAGTCTTGAGTAAGGCCTAGTCATTACTGTCTGCCGTGAGACCTCTACCAGTGATTTGTATTTCTTGTGTAAAGGATTTTCGTCATCCAGTGACTCTGTTGTTTCTGGCATAAGTGGAGCGTCTGTGTACCTTGTGCGGTGCCCGGACAATGGAGGTAGCGGTTCTAGTGGCCTATCAGCCATTGATAACTCCCCTTCTGTACACGTGCCATAGTCGTAAGCACTCGCTTAACAAAGGAAATGATATACTCTGTATTTGTTCCTATATTATATCAAAGTAGCTAGAAAATAGAGTACCAAGCCATGGTCTGTGTATTACTGTATAGTTCTCTCTCTCTCTCTCTCTCTCTCTCTCTCTCTCTCTCTCTCTCTCTCTCTCTCTCTCTCTCTCTCTCTCTCTCTCTCTCTCTCTCTCTCTCTCTCTCTCTCTCTCTCTCTCTCTCTCTCTCTCTCTCTCTCTCATTTGTAACAATGGTTAAACAGTCCACACTGCCATATTTAGTGGGGTTTTTTCTCATACAATTTAGAGGTCTTCACACTTAACAGAACGCCAAACCATTCGATGAAAACACATGCAAAATGCTCAATGTTACGGTGTGAAATATTGAATAGTCATAAAATGAAATTAAACACCTGTAAGACGTTTAATACTACAGTTTTTGAAACATTAAACATTAGGTTCATTGTGGCGCAGACATGCATATCCTATTCTCTTCACGCAGTTGGCAATGAGAGACAAATATAACAAGTAATATTCACTAATAAACTGTCATACGTCACCTGTACCTTTGCAGCTTTTCCGGAAAATGACCCAACTTCTACTGATAACTGCTGCTAAACAAAGCAGCAAAACAATGTTCAGTCCAATGATTCCATATGCTAACAAACTGAGGTGATTCCATCCAGGTACACCTGCCAGGAAATAAAACAAACTTAAATGGCCACTATATTTATTACTGCATATGACCTTAGCCTGTTTTGTTCTGCCCGAAATTTTCCAAAATGTGTTTCGTCTTTACTCTCTTTTTTGATGATTGTAATAGTGTTTTTCGCTTTGTCAATAAGGATCCCGGATACGCAAGTTTGTAATTCTTGGCCCTGACAATGATGGCTATAGCAGAACTGCATTTTGGAAATTTTTCAGTGCTGATTTTTGTTTTGTCATACATCACCTTGGATATACATGTTGCTATTTCTTAGCCATATCATTGATGTGTATAACAGAGCTGCTATTCATGAAAGTTCTGAAAGTGCTTAATATTGAACCAATAAGCTGTATTTTTCCCCAAAACTGGGCACCGGATCCTCTTCACATTTATTGGGGTTCTACTTTAGGAGAGTAACTGCATGCGTGTTTAAATGGTCTTGCTCGACTGGTTTCATTATTTTTTCACAAATCTTATGTATCTTTTGGCAAAATCTTCGAAATTGTACAGGTATACCTCTATGGAAGTTGCATGTCCAGTAATTAACAAAACCAATGGTTTCATGAATAAAAAAACCCTGCGTTTCGTGAAACAGAACACACGCTTTTGTTATGAAACTTTTTTACGTGAAACCTGGGTTTCGTTACCAAGCCCGGAGTTTTGAAACGAAACCCAGTGCACAAAACGGAGGGTTTTGTCACAAAACCCTGAGTTAACTCTCTTATAAAGTATTTCTTACAAAACCCAGGGAACCGTAAAACAGCCAATGGATATGTAAGCAAAAATGTAGGTTTTGTGTCTGCAGTTTTCACTTATAAACAAACCCAAGTGTTTTGTCAATTAGTCCATGAAGAATTTTATTATATTTCTATTATTTCATTTATCAATGAAGCCATGGCTTTGTCACTGAACGCTGGGTTTCTTTGTGATTCTCAGATTCTTGTGCATGCAATGTTTAGTAATCGGCAAACCGGGGTTTCTTAAATTTACCGGTACATCTCATTGCGCTGTAAATATGTAGACAGCAACGAATCAGATATAGCACTTCTTTCCCTGTGCAGTTCCTGGCAATTGACTTGAAACTGTTTCACGTACAAAGCCCTGGGATATGTATGACAAAATCCTGTGTTTTGCAGAATAACCTAGGGTTTTGTTTTGACACTACCTTGGGATTTGTTGACAAGAGCACACTGCCAACACAAAACCCAGAGTTCGGCTTACAAATCCATGAATCGGTTTGTGGACAAAACAAAAAAACTCATTGCAAAACCCTGGGTTTGGTAAAACTGTGGTCCAGACTTGAGTGGCCCCCATCAAGCCAGATACTGGTAAAAACCGTCCCCTAGCGCAGTTAGTCACCAGCGGCGGAACGTGGAACTACTGGGTTGATTCTCAGAAGATTGCGTATAGGTCATACCATGGCGATTTCCATATTAGGCCTTATTTCATTAATTTGACACCGAATTTTCTATTTCAATCAAAATCATTTCCTCTCTTTGAATATCTGGATTGCCGAAACCCGAAATGTCACAATCTAGCTTTCCATTTAAAAAATGTCATATGTATCTGACGACATCATATTGCATAAGATCAAAGCAGGGGTGATACACGCCCACGGAACTGGGCATTGGCGGTGGCAGCAACCGACACTTTCAGTGTATTTTTATCACATTCCAAACGCATCATGCTTAACCTAAATAAAGAGTAATCTGCTCACAACGTCCTGTGAACGGGAGAGTAATAGGTTAAATACAGAGAAAGGAATATTTGGCTTTCATTTTCTTCCCGTGAACCAGAATGATGGGTACAACGTAACGTCGATATAAGACCAGGATTGTTGAGATTACTCTTATTACCTTTTGCATTTTGTCACCACGGATATATTTTGAACAAAAAAACAAATTTTATTGTGTAAAATGTTAGGATGTATTAAACCAATATTTTGGCAAACACACGGTTGTTAGTGCAACTTCTTAACACCTGACTAGACTCTTGATGCTACCAAAAATATTAAAAGTATGAATTTAGTGAAACTTTCAACAATTGTCTTGAAAGTAGTTGACTCCACACGCCAAGTTGGATTTCCAATCAGACCTAAACGCAATAACTGGTGTGGCCATCAACTCGGTTAAATTCACGTGTGTATGCTTGCCTTCCCGCTGCACTGCACGTTGATCAGATATCAAACACAGGAATAGACAAGACCATAATTATTACCTGTACCTACAGGTCATTTAGGCCTTTTTGGCTGCTGCACTGTATACTTTAAGCTGTAAAACTATTATTGTAGCTGTTGTTAGCCCTGTTCGCGACGTACATGTACTTGCTGTGCTACAGGTGCACTCAAATATTGTAATTGATATTTTGACAAGTCTGTACCTGCGTGGGCTTTCCGGACCTACTTACTTGATCCACTGTGCATGATAGTCTGACCACTTATTACTGAACGTGTCGTTATTTGTACAGCATAGGCATACTTACCTGAGCGCAGACTCCTGGACGGCGCAAGAGACTGAGGGGAGTGAGGGCGCCAGTCGGAGTCTGACCCAAGTGTACCAGCCTTTGAATTTACCGCTCCAGTCACAATAGCACACACAAATCTTCGTTCAAATTCGAACATTACTCTGCCATCTAGTGTCCTACGCTAGAACTAGTTTATTGACCAATTTATCTATTTATTTGAAGCACGCCATCTGTCGCCGAATATGTATCAAAGAAAAGCGAAATGGCTTTACTAGAATGTTTTTGATTGGTTCACTGGTCGGCATATCTAGCTCACTGATTGGTTTGACGTAGAGAGTTGAAATCAACGCGTGATTCAAATGGTATACTTGGGTCAGACTCCGACTGGCGCCCTCAGTCTCTTGCGCCGTCCAGGAGTCTGCGCTCAGGTAAAGGCATACCTGTCTCCTGCTAGCTACGAGTAGGCCTAATCATCTGAACTCGCGGTCACATGTTAAGAAATTGAAACCCGTCTAAAGCTACTCGGTACGCTATTGTTATTAAATAAATCTAAATATTATTGTTCAAACTATAAGTTGTCTCCTTTCGTAAAAACAAAAGGCTGCAGCAAAATGGGAAGGTACAAACTGCCAACTTAGTATCTTTCTTTATGTTGACAAATTCCAGGGTTTTGTGAATTTCACGCTGCATTCCCTGGCGTTGCAAATATAATTGTAAAGCAACCGATCAGAGATGGCATTTCATTTTCTGTGAACATCCTGGCCATTGACTTGAAATTGTTTTATGTACACAGTCCTGTGCTCTATATGACAGAACGAAGAGTTTCGTAGCAACAAAGCAAGGTTTCTGACTGAAGACCGCTTTTGCTTATTTGGATCATCACGAAACCCAGCTTTTTAGAACAAGTAGGCCTATGCAGATGTGTGAAAACCCTGACTTTTCTGCACAAAGGTTAGGGGTTTTAACAAAACCCAGGTTTCGTGTTGAAAAACCCACAGATTAATAACGAATCCCTTGGTTTTGTATCCCAAAACGCATGGTTTTATATAGGAAACCCTGAGTTGTGTGAATCATTGGACGATAAAACTTCCATATACTGCTGGGGACCTCTGCTCTTGAAATTGTTTGACAGGTGGCGCTCTGACATTTCCACTTTTTAGAATTTTTTTGTCTTTTTTTTTTTTTTTGGCTTTCTTTTATTATATTTTTTTTTTATTTATTGCTATATTCAACTTTTCCTTAACAGTCGTTCAGACCACCCTTACACTTGGTAGAATTGTCCTTTGTGGAAGTACAAAACAAAAGTGTTCACTAGTGGGAATGCTGCGAGTTCCGCATTTTAACTGAACTCATTTTTAATTCATGTACTTGCCAGTTACTTGAGGGGCTGGTGCACTTTGTGACTTTCATGTAGAAATAAGAAATTGTTTCATTCGTTTTTCAGGGAACACTATCAAAAGCATATATTTTCTGGAAGAAAACATTTGTCTGAGCATAAATTTACTATTAAATTTCAGATTTAACCATTTCAATAATTTCAATTAAATTGTAAATTAAATGTGCAAAATTTATATATAATGAAAAAAATCATGTTCAAAATTATTGTGCAAGTTAGATTGTAATATGAAATGTACATTTTTCTCTCTTTTATGATTTTTTGTTTATTTTTTATTTATTTTTTATTCTTTATTAATTTTTTTTTTATTTATTCATTTTTTTAATTATAATATTTTTCTTCGTGTTTTAGTTCTTTTCGACTTCTTCTCCAGGACCGTCACTCAGACTAAGCTGACACTCGGTAGATATGTTTCTTGTGAAAAGGTCAAACAAAAAAGTTCACTAAGTGCCACTGCCATGGATTCCTGATTTTTAACGATTTTTTTTTTCAATTGTGGTACGTACCGGTAAGCGCATTTTTCGTATTGACAACTATGCTACTCTATGGACATTTTAATGCTTTATATCATGTATATTTTCCACCAAGTAGCAGTGTTCCATTTTAAGTTCTCAGTGATTTGTCGATTTTCGTGTATTTTTATTCATTTTTGTTTCTTTTCCTATTTACCTCAGCTAGCAAGTCAGCTGCGTTTATATTATAGTCCATCGTACGTCCATCCGTCTGTCCACAATTCGCATTTTTGAATTCTGTGAAAACCGTCAGCCGCATTTATTTCAAGCGTGTTGGAATATACCATGGTTGTGTCTGAATCAACTTTTTTGATTGGTTGTACTCCATGGAATATTTTTATATTATTTGTTAACTTACTAACTTATTTATTTATTCATTCATTTATATATTTATTTATTTATATATTTATTTATTTATTTATTTTTATTCATTTATATATTTTCTATTTATTTATTCATTTATATATTTTCTATTTATTTATTTATTTATTTATCTATCTATTTATTTATTTATTTATTGGAATTTTGCATTTTAGAAGATTTGTTTTTTTGTAAAATCTGTAAAAAAAAAAACACTTTCTCCAAAAATGCTCAGCCAATTGCTTTGAAAGTACATAAGGACACTTCTGGAGCCCCCTAGACCTTAATATATTCAGTAGGAGAAGTTGTCATTTTTTAAAGATGCTGGAGGCGTGTGTTTGTTTGTTTGTTTGTTTGTTTGTTTGTTTGTTTGTTTGTTCTTTTTTTGGTTAAGGCTACTTTTACTTTTATAAAAGCGTCACTAAAATTGTTTTAAAACGTAGTGGAATATAGCTGTGGAAGGCTTTAAACAAAGTTGTTCACTGAGAAGTGATATATTGTGGATCTCTCATTTATGAGGATTTTTTCAAATGCGGTCATTTGTCGGTAAATGCATGAATTCCAAGTATGTAAGCCAGTTGAAATTGCAATAGAAATTCACATTTAAAACTTACAAACAGTCCAAAACTATTACTCAGATTCACTTCAAACGTGGCGAAAATGTACCCTGGGTGGGATTTTTAAGTTTGTTCAAATGGTCATGCTTCTGTGATTTATTTAAATTTAGTTAGTTAGTTAGTTCGTTTGTTCGTTCGTTCGTCAGTCCGTCCGTCCGTCCGTTCGTTCGTTAGTTAGTTAGTTACTTAGTTAGTTTAGTTTAGTTAGTTAGTTTAGTTTAGTTAGTTAAGCTAAGATTGTTCTGAAATGTGGAAATATAGCTTGTCAGAAAATTAAATGAAAATGGTCACCGGGTGGTGATACTAGGGATCCCTGATTTTTAATGAATTTTTCAGCCAATCTGGATACCTGTCAGTTTAATGGATGGATTCCTATTCACCACCATGTAAGTCAACGGGCGTTGTAAGGGAAACTCACATTTGTACTTCCTGCCAACATTCTCATCT
The DNA here is from genome assembly GCA_964020975.1 of Hermodice carunculata. NCBI lineage: Eukaryota > Metazoa > Annelida > Polychaeta > Eunicida > Amphinomidae > Hermodice > Hermodice carunculata. Next base: position 66,504,761 of record OZ026628.1, read on the forward strand.
ACATTAGGGTGGGACATATTGTGGGTTGAATGTCAAGGTCAGCTGAGGACGGACTCTTGATGCAGCCCTTATGTTTCTCTTTTCGCTAAGTCGTGAAAAAAAGTATTCTCCAAAACTGCTTGCCAAATATTCCGAAATTGCGTTTGAACACTTTTAGGTACGAGTAGATCTTCATTGGTCAATAGCTAGCGCTGTTTCTATGTTTTTTATGAATATGCTAATGCTTTCGGCCTTTAACACAGCTCTGCGAAAACTGTTGCTCAGTATCTGCTGAAATGTGGCGGACGTGTACCTTGTGGTAGGGTAAAACGAAGTTGTTCACTAGGTAGTGTTGCTACGGGTCTCTTACGTCATTGCAGTTTTCAGTGCGGGTTTTTATTGGTTAATGCTTTCATTCCTGTTGATTACTACGCAAGTAAACGGCGACTGCAGTAGTATTAATACTGCCAACTTCTCTTCGGTAATCAGCCACATTCACTGCGAACTTGACAGAGATGTACCTTGGCTCGGTCCCTAATGAGTACAATCAAATGGCCATGCCCTAGTGAATCTTAGGCATTATTTCATATTTGATATATTTCATTTTATCTTATTTTATTTCATATTTTAAATTTTATTTCCGGGAAAATTACTAAAACAATGTTATTCTCCAGAACCACGTGGCCAACTGCTTTCATGAAAACCCAAGACTTGAATCTGTGCGACAGATGGCACTGTTTCTCCAGCATGGTTTTACGTCTTTCCCAGTAAATCTATTTTCACCTTCTGCAGTGCGAAAGCACATTTGTTTTCAAAAGTGTTTCAATTTAACCGTTATGTTTACTTTAATCAATTTGTTTATTTGATGAGGACATGTCATTAATGTGTACAGTTCCATGACTTCGCGTTTTGATGGCAGCCGTTGCAGCTGTGTAAATAGATAATATTGCCCTGTATTTGGGAAATGTTGTATCCTAGCTACATACATGTAATCACTATTGAATGTGTAAGGGCACTAAGCTATGGCGTTTCTTCTAGGGTTGTTACTTTCGACTTTTAGTGACCTTGAAAGGTCAAATTGAGGTATATAACGGAGAAAATCAACACACACACACATATATATATGTATATATATATATATATATATATATATATATATATATATATATATATATATATATATATATATATATATATATATATATATATATATATATATATGTATTAATTATGCCTGGAGGATTTAATTCTACCTTGGTAGGGATGTATTTTAGGTGGGACTTTTTGGAATATGTTTAAAATGTATGAGCTGAACATGATTTCTGAAGTAACAGAAAAAACTGTTTCTTTTATGCAAAACTGATACTCAGGTTGAGATGAAACTTAAGTCAATAAGGACTTTTTTGATCAGAAAGTTAAGTCAGCTGAACATGGGATGTTCACACAGCTTCTTCAGTTTATACAGTAATCGAATGGGTGGGAGCAAGAATGTACGAAGTGACTTTGAACCCCAGTGCTATAAAATACCAAAGTTATATGAAATTGTATTGTAATTGGTACTTTCCAGCATTGGCCTTCGAAGTCACTTAGAATATTCTTGCTCCCACCCATTCAGTTAAGCTCAAAAATTCCCATTCATATACATTAGTAATCTATGGACCATGCCCTTCGTAAAAATCTTGTTTTTTTATATAAATTGTACCAGTGTATGCTGAGCATTTTATTTACTCAAGCTTACAAATGTTAATAGATTAAAGATTGCCCTGCCCCATAGAGGTTGCTTGGAATCTAGTGATGTCCTTGCTGAAAGGACGACTACGAAGTGACTGTCCCATAATTTATAATAAATACACATAGAGGGACATGATAGCTTGAGGTGTGCAAAAAGCGGAGAGGTGGACTTTGTCTAGCTAGCAGGCAAGGCGACACACCACAAAATTAAATCACGTGGTGAAAGATTTTTTTTACAGTTTTACTGGAATGACTTACCTAATAAAAATAAAGGCCATGTTTGTCATTAATTATTGCATTTCATAAAAAAATGTGAAAACAAAAAAATCTCCGTTTATATTTTAATTCAAACACCATACGTAAATATAGAATTTATTGCTGCTTATATTTTACCCACCTTTAATAATAATACAATGAAACTGTTCCCCTTTTCTACCATTCATGTTGCAGACTCTATGATGTTCAGTAGCATTTTTATCGGCCTCTCGAACCTCCAGATTTATGTAAGACTCATAATGATCATGAGCCCATTCTATATGGAAGCCTGTACATTCTTTACACGAATTGAAAGCATCACCTTCTTTGAGAGTCATCTGACATGTACCTGCAACATTATGTCAATGCATCAATTAATCCTGCATCTAAATCTCTGATAACTTTTGACACTTGTCAGTCAGTAATTACGACTTATCAAACATAGCATTTTTCTATTTTTACAGTGCAGAGTGTTAGAGAGTTTATGCTTGCTGTCCAAAATGAGATTACTTACATTCTTATACTCGTATTTATTGTCTTTTTTTTTTTTTTTTTTTTGGTGTCATGGCAGTAAACTGAGTCCAGCAATGGAAAGGTTTTTTTCTGCACCTTCGGAAGTCACCAACGTTTTGCAAATGATCATCTACATATTCACCAGAAACGGTAACTGAATTAATATGAAGTCAGCGTGGTGTATGGAGTGAGACAAGTTTTGTGGTTCATTTTCACATCAACGTTTTGGCTCAAGAGAAAAGTATGCCTGAAAATCTCCCGACCCTCCTCTGACATGCTGCTCCAAAGAAAATTATGTGATGCTGTTTTCTGTGAAAAATTGTGTTATGTATGCTCGTTGTGAATGGACAATATACACTGTAAATGGTACAATATGCTACTGTTGCACTGGATATGGTCATTGCATACTCAACAAATAGGCCATCACGAGACCACAGGTAACGAAATAGATTATCTGAAGCCTAGTCATGGCTTTGGCGCAACATAGATCTCGGTGGTGCATTTCTCACCTAATCCGTGTTCAAATTTAAACCGGAGCATCCCAAACATGGAACTACTTTCGGTGCCAAGTGCAATATATGCATACACAATATGCAATCAGTTGGCCAGGGTAATATCGGACTATGTAGGATGCACAGAGAATCGAATATTTTGGCGGGATTTCCCTTCGGCCAGGATGTTTAAAAAAATATCATGTCTGATACACTGTCTGAAATTGCAGATACAAAACCACATTAAAAGCAAATGTGTACACTAGGACTAAAGTGACCCCAGCACCAATAGATGGGGACTTTCCCTGTGTTTGTGACATTTCTGACGATGACACAATGTCTGAATTTATATGTACCTGGAGTTTGCACTACACTGTAACGGCGGGTCTGTCCATTTAGGTGCCAAAATTCAGTTTGATAAAATTGTGTATGTCTGGGACATGCGCTTGTGCATTCATAATATATTAATTTTAATCTGAGCACACTACACATATTGAATTGTGTTTTATTGACTGCGCCACATATACAAAGTAGCAATTTGTCACACATGATACATACAGTACAAATTTATGTTATAAAGCAAACGTCACAAAAGCGACAAAAACAGATACATACAAAGGAATAAAGAAAAAAAAATCTGCACATGATACATAAATTACACCAGGAAATAAAATTGAGACAATCATTTATAATTACATTATTATGGTAGTCATTCTTGATAATTAATGTGCCCTTTGAGTAAGGAAGTATCACGTTCGTGAATTTCCACACGTTAAACTAATCAGACTTTCTAAATATATTAACTGATTTTATTCGAACTATAATTATACATGTATGACTTTATTCGAGCGCAAATATTAAAACGGCACAGTAAAAGGTTAATGCATTTGGTCAAGATTCATCCCCCTTATTTTTTTTGTCTATTTCCATATAATTGTTTTCCATGCCCGCATATTGTGCTAGAATAATGCGATTTGTCCTTTTATAATATTATAGAAAGGTAACAGTTCAATTACCATTCACAATTCTACCCTGTAGTCCCTGTTTGTTCAGGAACAAATCCTTCCAGTATGCAGCATATAAGGGATAGAGAGTTGTATGGAGCGAGGCAGACTGGGCTTTGCCTTCTCCGTATTGTACAGTGCGCTTACAAAGTGGCAGGGTACTGAAAGCTTTCCAACATCAGTCACGCTGTTAAAATCATTAATATAATACAGTGGTGATTTGTGGACCAAGTATAACACAGACCAGGTGACGATATACGTATAAAAGGAGGATAAATTTATCTGTTCAAAATAAAATTACATTTATTGTTCTGGTCATCATTTTGTGTCCTTATACAACTGTGCCAGAAGAGCGCACGATGGAACAGAACCTAACAACACAGATTTAGATTAGAATAATGTCAGGTGTATGTATCTTGCAATGCAAATGCACTATAGCCCTTTCGTTTGGAGTTTGGATCTAGATATCTTGATAATGAAGACGAGGAGCGCACTTTGTAATGAGAAAGGGCAGACAGCAAAAGCATGTTATAAAACTATTTTCCTCGACTTACAATGTCATATTACTGCATGATGTAATTGTGTGCTGGCTAGGGAGGTGTACGGAAGGGTAGGAACCTTCTTGGAACATTTTCACATTTTTGTTTTTCATTTGGCTAATATATTGATATTATTCTGCAATATCTTGAATTTCTTCTAATGTAGTCTTATGTAGTCTTACTGTTTGTTCTATCGTCAGCAAATATCGAGGGAAATCACATTTTCTGTTTTTGGTCCTATTCTTAACACACATAAAATAAGAGGCTTCAGTCTAAACATTTCAGCTGTAAAACTATAAAATATAAAATTGGACTAACCCCCCCCCAAAAAAAAACCTCTGTTGTACATCTCCTGTGCCCTCGTGCAACAACACCAGAAGGATGCAATTCAGGTCAGAATCGTTTGGTGAGCATGAAATTGAAGTTTCCGCATGTCCTCATTGGTTACATTTTCATTCAACAAAAAAAACTGATTTCCAATTACATTGTATTTGTTATAAACACACGAGAGACATTTTTCAATCAATAACTTTGTCTTCCGCCTTCATAAATGACTCCAAAATGGCCATGTATCTGAGTACGTACAGATACAAATATAATGTCAACCGTTGGTACCGACAAAATATCCACGTTTCCCGCCGTTTCCTTCATCGGTTTCCACCCTCTGGTGCAATTTCTGCTTCACAGGCTTTACCGTGTTTTTATGACACTTTATCGTTAACTCTATATGATTACATGTGTTGATTTAATCCTGGTAGTGGTTGTATGTCCACGTTGTATCCATTACACCCTTTGCGTGGCCACCTTATGGTCAAATTTCTGCAGCTAGAAAGCAAGCCACATTTTTGTGAGGCTTTACCATTTCTCAATGAATGCATATATGCATTAAGCCCTGGTAAAGTGTATGTTTTATGCGTTACCTGGATTTTTTTTTTTTTTTGGTTCGTTTTGTTTTTTGCTTTTTGTTTATTTATTTATTATTTATTTTTTCTTTTTGTTTCCCTTTCATGGGGCAATGTCTACTGTCAGGGACTGTGGCACTTTTCAATCAGGCTTTGCCGTTTCTTAATGAATACATATACACAATCAACCCTGGCCCTGTCTGCAATTAGTGTAAACTTATATTTTATTTCAGGAACGAATTACACATAATTTCACAGTGTTTTCTCAAATCTGAAAACAAAAACAAAACAAAAACAAAAAAATGATTACATACAAAGACTGCAATATCATTATTTCAGCCAAATTATGAAGTTATATATGCCCAGGTCCCCATAGATGTGATATGTGCGAATATTACATGACTTACTGGTTTTTAATATTTAGAAGTTGTGTTAGCGGGTGTAATACTGACATACAGTAATAGATCTTCAAAATTTAATTCCAAACAAAGAAATGTCGGCATATTTTGAGATTAGATTTGACGTATGTGCCCTAACTGTCCAAACATTAGAATTTTAAGCCATATTTGTGATTATGGTAATGGTAAATATATGCTAAGTTATAGAAAAAATGGAGGAAAAAAATTTGTTTCTAGGAAGCACAGTGAATGTGTAAAACATCAAAACTGAAAATTCTTCCGACAAAGCAATTCGTTTGTGACACGATCTACACATTTCTGTGCAAAAAAACGTAAAAGAAATCTTGCTTAAAATGTTGTCTTAATTTGAAAAGAAACTGTCATCAACTTATGGAAACTTAAACTTACAATCAAACGCAACAAGCATCTCAGCACATTAACAACTTTACGATATACCCAGAATTCAAAGCGACATGGCAATCCGCGTAAATTATGGACGCAGTTTACATTAAGGACACCGAACATAAAGATCAATCTGCAAGGTACCACTGAGTTGGCCTGGAAACAAACAAACACATTCTGAAAACCACGGTCCGCTTTGCCAACCTTCAGACATGCTGTATGCCTTTATTCTTTCCAGACGTCTAACAAGATTTTTATAGTAATTTGGCAAATCTGTAATTTGAGGGGTAAAATGTCTTCCTATATCCTCTTGATTTAAGGGAGTATTGTCATATATGCTTAAATATCCAGCCTTATATTTCAGTGATGTTCCAATGTCAATATACAGAGTAGCATTATCTAGTCATCTTTCCACGCTGGGACCATGTTATATCGGTTGAACATGTTTGGGGCTCGTCGTTATGGCAAAGACGTTGTAGAAAGTCATATTTTGAAACAGATTGAGCATGTACGCTCCCCATTTGTTGTCAATTATAATGAAATATGCAAATTTTATAACGCAGTAATATCCTTATCATTGGCATCTAGAGCTTTCATAAGGAATAAGCGCACTCTTACAATGGAAAATAATATTTGGAATTGTGACTACATGAACAAGTTTTAGCTTCGCTAAAAACGATTATTGTTCACATGAGAGAATGTCATATGAAAAATTCTATAAACATATATTATATATATATATATATATATATATATATATATATATATATATATATATATATATATATATATATATGTATATATAACAAATTCGTGAACGTGCACTTACTTCGTGCTTGTTATAAACTTTGTTTTCTGTGCTCCATTCGGTCCTCCTTTCTTGTGCACGCTTTTGTTTGTAGTGTGCGTACGAAAACTGCATAGGGACTTTCTTCGGCTGATGCATCAATAAAGGAATTCAGTGGCGTAGGAACCGGGGGTGCCCGGGGGTGCCTGTCCCCCCCCATAACCCCCCTCCCCAAGTAGGGTGCACCTTCCGTGCACAGTTCATCACTTGCCCCGCCCCCCCCCCCCCCCAATAGTTCAAAGCTTCCTACGCCACTGGAATGGGTTATTATCAAGGGACATTACCATGGCCATCAAGAAGTCTGATCGGTGACACTACCAAAAGGCCAAACGCCACATTTAAAAAGATGAACCCAGTGGCATAGAAAGTTCCCATAGCTTAGTCTGGTAAGCAAGCAAATGATAACCACAAAGCGTGCAAATCAAGCGTACAAAATTAACCCTCTTTACCTTGCAGATGAGACATCGTCGGCACGAACAGTATGAAGTTCAACACAAACAATGGCCCCATTTTTGCCAAAAAATTAACGTTTCAGCGTATTTATCGGAGACAAATATGGTTATAATAACAGCACAAAATATTTACATGTAACGCCTTATATCTGTGTGCAGTTTCATGTGTTTAATCTCGAAATGATTCTTAAAGTTCGTTTTAAAATGTTTTGCGTGTGAATAAGCCGAGTCACACTATAAAATTTAGTCTACATCTTTAGTTGACATAAGCTCGCGTTTGTCTCTATTGTTCCCTGGGCCAACTCGAGATGTTCTATCACACCACATATATTATTGCATTTTGCCAAGGTTTTGATACGTTGCCGGTCTCACCCACCGTGACGTATGCAGATTTGCACGGACAATTGATCGATAAACAAGGAAATGCAACCGAAATATATTTACAATATATATATATATATATATATATATATATATATATATATATATATATAATTAGTTGATTTAATAATGTTCTGGACCCGTAGTTTTTCACTGGTCCTCCCTCACCGAAAATCTGACTATTTTACATAGATTATGACGTTTGTAAGACGGCGTGACCGATATGCACGTTAGGAATGTCAGATTAGTTGGAAAGTGGAGACAAGTGCTGTTCAAAAGTTCCTTGTAAGAAAGAAGCTGCAACACTTGCAAAGGCACGAAGAGATACTGTTTACAATTTTGCCCAACTGATCCAATGTTTAAATTCTTCTGAAGGCCACAAGACCAACCCATGAGAAAGAGAAATGCTGCGGGGATGGAGCTGCTATACAGCTGCTCTACCGTTGCAATAATGTTCACAGCCACTCTATTCCTCAGAGGCAGCTGCTGCACAGCAACTGTCTCTAAGAAATGTTGGATACTGTCAGGATGCTGCGACTATTTTATACTGCAACTCCCAGACAGAGCAGCGGTACAGCAACTCCAGTCTTGGTCATATGCACTGCATGACCTATAATCATAGATATTGCAAAGAGAGCAGCTGTACTGCGACTTCAATCTTGATCTTGAAATTGAGTGGCAGTATAGCAGCAGTTCAGCTGCTACAAGGAATGACGTTATAAGTCACATGACTGAATCAATTCAACCCCATTCCTAATAGTTCCTTCCAATTTGAACTAACGGTAAATTTCAAGGTAGGCATCTATATTTGCTAATTCTGCTATCAACCTTTCTTTAAACTTACAGGAACTCCACATATTTGTGTATGAAGTGACATGGAGGGGGGAGGACAGCAAAGTTTGAATACTGGTGATGTTACATGAAGTTAGTATCTAGATTTGCTTTTCAATTCATCCACTTTCCCCAATAAGCAACAATTTTACCATACGTGTCTTATTTTGACGCAAAGCATGGTTTATGAAGCATATCAAAGCAGCTCTTAAAATCCAAGTAGCTATGGTAATGCTTCAGAGGATGTTAGCTGAATGTTTCTGTTTTCCAGAATGTTCACATTGTCTGTAATATAAAAATATATTAATATTACTGTTCATGTATAAAGTTGAAGCTTGAAACCACCATCACAAGAAAAAAAAACTGAAGCCACAGCATGGAGTCGCGCTACCGTGGCTGTACAACATTCTTATATGCAAATGAATGGAGCGGCTGTACAGCCACTCATTGAGCTCCTGTACAGCGGCTCTATTGGTGCCTGCCAAACCGCTCTCTTCATTTGCATATAAAATGCTATACAGTGGCTGTACAGCCTCAGTAGTATGACTCCATGTTGTTACTCCAGTTTTTTTTTCCTTGTGGGGAACTTTTTCAAAGTGTGACGCTGATGCCATTATAAGGGAAGCAAAATGGCGTCCCCATAGTTTACATTTTATGCGTTTGATTTCAAGGAGTAAAGAAAACAAAATATTTCATTAAGTTGAAACAATGTAGCATTTTCGAACTGATTTTGGGCAAATGAGGTATGGGCCGCATGGGAAAACACATAAAGGCCAGGAGTCGCATGAATAAAGTGACCGATGCATGCTAGGCGACTGGGTTGTGACGCGTCATGTTTGGAAGTTTTTCGGTTTACTTATTATTAGTTTTGTCACATTAATAGACTATTTCAATTTCTCCTGTTGGTCGAGGCACCATCACGTGTCATGCTATAAACAAGTGGATCCACTGCTTTTGCTGTCTCGCAGTCACTACGCCCGGTATAGACCTCGCGTGCGGCCAGTCCAGACCTCTTGGACGATGCAAGCGTGACGGAACGAGATGCGTCATCATCAACTTTCAGCCAATCACATTCTAGGATTAAATACACTGCTGGGTACCGCCTACCTTGATTCAGTGGGAACATGCCATACCAGCTCTTTTGGATAATTTGGTAAGGATATGTCTACTATGTTAATCTTGAATCTTTGACACTAACAATTGCACAGATGCATATGACAAAACAGTTGCAGTCTTTAAATTCGGCCCGATTTAGCCATATCACTAAATGGTTGTGAGATATACACCACGCTGTACAAAATACACCACTACCTGGTAGCCATCCCCCCGCCCTATAGCTTGTCCCCATAATCCGCCCTACCCGCCCCTCCCATAGCCATATGTTTCAAATTCCCCACTGCCGTGAAGATTACCACAAATTCTCCTTTGTTTCCCCAGGACAATTCGGGACTGGAACGCCCTCCCACCCGATATTCCTGCTGCCGCATCACTGGGGTTCTTCAAGGCTCTAGTGTCCAAAACAATCTAAACGCAACATTACACACACTTTAACCACGAACCACTATACCTACCTCTAAGTTTTTGATATCCGTGCTTCCTAACTAACTTATCCCACAACTAACAGCATGCGCAACCACGACAGAATCTTCACTATGTTGAAGGCGGGTCGTTTCATGGAAGAAGAGAAGAAGATATTGCTAGATGTAGATGTATTTAGCGATATAGCTAAATAAGTGAATTGGTGCATGCAGGGTAATTGCACTGTGCCAGTATAGTGAATGGTGTGAAAGAGCGAGCATCTGCTCCTCTAGGCCTAACTGGTCAGTTTGGTGACAGAATTAGTGGACAACATTCAGCATCTTTGCAGCATTATAACCGATTGAAAATTCTAGGGAAGACGACCAATTCTCCACAGAACACTTTAGGAGGATGAAGCCATGGCAAGTTCCTTCAAATTGGCCGCCATGGTGGGAAAAATAGGTCAGGAAGCGGAAATACAATTAGCGATATTGCTATATATGTTATTTAGCGATATCGCTAAACGATTTAGCGATATCACTAAATCACTTAGCAATATCGGTTAACCATTTAGCTGTAACGCTGCACCATGTATAGCTTTTGCTAAGTCGTACACATTTAGGGACAATGGTCTCACCACCCGAGACAAAATCTGAAAAAAGGAAACTATAGCTTATTCGAATATTGCATATTGGGCATGCGCATTTACAGCAGACGCTACATTTTCCCGCTACTGGTCATGCGCACTGACAGCGGACGCGATATTTTACTGCCATCATCATGATCAAGCAGCCATAAATCATGGCGACGGTGAAATCGAAAAGTGAAATAAATATTGTTTTGAGGATCCGGCTTTGACATACCAGACTTGACTTGTTTACTTCAATAAGAAATAAAACAACACTATTTTAATATAATGGTGCAAGGCATTTTTTTCAAACCTCAAAATGAATGTCTTTAGATATATGTTTTAAATAACGTGAGATTAATGATTGCTATACTGCTACTTGCGTTTTTCGGAGATTCACTGTGATATGTTGGCAGATACCCGACTTTTTCAATAACAAGTTAACCAACACTTTATAATGAGTACAAGACAATTTTAATACTAAAAAAAATAATGGCTTGAAACACGTGTTATTAACAACTTGTGGAATTCAGCTGAATAGTTTTACCACCACTAGGTTTTTGCAGGTGTACTCTCCACTGTGTGTAAAATTTTGAAAAATGCAAAGACTTTTTCAATGCTACATTACACAACAATGTTCATTATACACATGCATGCAAGACAGTTTTATATACTCAAAAAAGAAATCGTTTTATACATACATTTTAAATAACAGTACGAGAAAGGGTTTTACCACCACTTGCTTTTTTTAGAGTTTTACTGGTCGCTGTGACATCAATACACCATATTTCCACAAATGGGAGTTGAAAACTGTATTTTCGATATACAATAAAGTGAAAGTAGTGAAAAATGCTCATAGAATGTTTGTTTTCACTGGAAATGGTAATAATGTACTCGATTTGATTTGTGTAAATGTTACTTTTGCCCGATGTGTGTAATTCTTATATTTTTCCTGTCTCTTTCGCACGGCCTTTTCCCTTTCTCTATCACTTGGCCGATGAAAGATGCTACCCAAACATATAAGGTGTTGTAATCGAAACGGCTAATATAGCTTTAAGATGAAAGAGAAAAAATCGAGAACACCTTTATAGTTAAGTGAGTCATGTAGCACTGACGCTCTCCGCTATGGGCAGCATCACTGTCCATTGTGGAATGACGACATTTCGTCACATGGCGAGGCCTATTTACCAGGCTGCGGCCTGAATATGTAATGTAATTTCTATTTGTTTGGTTTCCAACCCCGACCCTCCGTCCCCGTTAGTCCCAACTTCTGATGTGCAGTAGTGTTGTAGGCCTATACCTATACATTTAAAGGTCGTATGACAGAGACAAAAATGAGAATAAACTCCCTTCATATGTCTTATATGTACTTGTTTTGATCATAAGTGTATACTTTGCCCAAAAATATTGTGAACATTGTCATTTCACGATAACGCGTCCCACTAGAATAAAAATGGGAAAGAAAACCAGAAGAGGATGCCCGTGCCCTGAATGTGTATAATGTAGGCCTATAACATACGGAGTGAACCTGATCGCCGTCAAGTCGACACATGATTCAGGAATGAAAAGACTAGTCCATGCCCGACAAAGGAGGGCAAGGCCGTCGCCAGTCCTTCAATGGCGTGGGAAAACCGAAGCCTTTATTGGTCTACTCAGACCTACTGTCTTCCGATTGGTTAAATTCCATGTGTGTTGATATTTGCGCCGTATAAATCAGTCAGATTTAAGGATAATATCCATATTTGGAAACTCATTCGAGGTAAGGGGCCATGCCAGTGAATTGTCACGCTTAACGGCATTAAACGTTGGGGGAGGGAGGGGCATCACCTGTGGATGTTAATTTGCTCAAAGCGTGACAAACAGCATGAAAGTGGGAAAAAATCAGAAAACGAAGCGAGTTCCAGGTTGCAATATACACACAGTATGCAGACGGTGCCACATTACCATCCCTTTGTAATCCTAATGTTACTGGCACATTTATAGAATCTGTTCGACTGAGCTTTTATATTATTAACTTTATTATAGATATATGCCAGCTGTGTCTTTAAACAAGAACAGGGGCTCTTATCCAGCACTTTTAAGAAAATAATTTGAACAAATGTTGCAAAGAGGTTTCTAAGAGAATAATTAAACCCTAGTCAACAGTTTTCCTTGGTGCATTCTGAGTATTAAGCATCCTGAGTGTGCTCAGGAAATGTGTCGACTATTATATAAAATGAGGTTTTAAGGGTTAAAAAAATGAATACTTCATACACACACCTTGACAAGTATTTTCAACTTTGATTTGTTTCATTCTAGCTAAGGCAGATTGTTGTGGACTCACGCATTCTATGCACTCCACACGCCTATGCACAAGCCAAGATTTCAAAGGGGGGCGGGGGGTAGGTGTATTTTCCCCTGGTCGTAGCGTAACCCGGGCCAAAATGAGACACTTAAGGACTAAAACGAGAATATCTCCTCAATAAGAACTAACAAGTATCTGAATGTTCCTTATCCCTGGGAACTACGCTGACTTCATCTAATTATATTATGGATTCATATCGATACGATAATTTTCAATGGTTTTATACGCCCGTTTACAAGAGGGTATCAGATTTGACATTTTGTCAGCATTTCTTTAAAAATAATCGATGCAAAAGTGTATTACCTATGTAAAATTAAAGTATAGACCAATATGCAGGAACCGTATTTTTTGTTTCTTTGATGTGTAGTTTCCAACATACAATGATGTTTATTGGCTTAAAAAAGCAGTTTTTTACCCGAATGACATCAAATGCAGCCACACTTGAAAGCTTGTCACTCGGGTTTCCACGTGAATGGGACAGCTTCAAAGGGGGATTCAAAAGCGGATTAGCCACGTGACCCGAAGGTGCCATCACCTTGACCCTAGCAACATTGTTTGCATATGGCGCCGCTTGAACAAACGGGTTGCAGTTTCACAGCTTGCTCTACTCAGAAGGAGCCCGGTAGGCAGGAGTTGCTTACTTACTTCTCATCACCTTGGATCAAAGAACAACATGGCTTTATTAACGGCATGGATGGGACATTCGCCATTCA
>OZ026628.1:66518888-66643165 GCA_964020975.1 Hermodice carunculata
GTATGGGATGCCCATGTGATCTAAATATAGATAGCCCCAGGGGTGACAGCTCAAAAACGGGTGAAAACTAGAATGTTATATTATAACAGATATGGGATGGATTGTTTGTGTTTTGGTATGCAACAGTATTGATCAGAAGATAAGGTTACTCAATGGAAGCCATTATTAGACCTAATTAAACAGATAGACATGTGCTTCTGGAATGCTCAGTGTCATTATTATTGATAAGAGAGGGTTAAAATTTTCAGTCAAAACGGGTGCGCAGCTTAGTGTTTTCTTATAAAGTTACATAACTCCCATAGTGGAAATTTTTACTCTTTAACAGATCTTGCGTGCGTGATAAGCGGCACCACAGTCATGATTAACAAATAGATTAAAATGGCTGCACACAGATACACATCAGATCATGTAATATATTTAATCCTTTGTAGGTGTTTAGAATAATTGAGAAAAATACCAGTTTTATCTTAAAATATTCGAGGAAAAAATCTAGTTGAATCTGATCAATTTAAAAAAAAAAGTCATGCAAAAGTTGGACTCACCATTTTTCATTGGTTCTGCTATAACTGCAAACTGTGAGTGTGAAGCTAACAAGACATTGAATTACGCGGTGAGCACAGTGTTTTGATGATGACCAACTTAGGGTGAGTTGCGTAGAGGTTATCCTTCAAAATTATTTTCACAATATACTCAACCATTTTGTGACCTGTACGGCGACAACACAGCACAGGCCCTGGCCTATATTTACAGCAGCTACGGATAGGATATCTGCGTTTGTCACTTCGGCATCTAACTTGTTAAGTACAGCATCCAGTTTAACATATTCTCTGTGTGACTCACAGAGCAAGGCAACTTTTCAAATCATAATGGATATCTTTTACCCTGAGCTCTACCTGGCCTGTTAGCTCCGTGTGTTACTAAAATGGAACAATACAAAAGACATAGCCGGCAGCAGGTCATTACGTAAGTAAATAAGTCAAGACATAATTTACACAGCAGCTACGAAGCGTCTGACGGTGTTGGCTAAAAGCATTGTGTCACGTTCATAATACATCACCACTGAACTGTGAAGAATTTCATATGTCCCTTCAAAATTAAGTTTTCCTTCCATATCGTGTCTGTAATCAGTACTAAAATGCCTTAAATTTTGCTCAGGGGCCTTGTCACTTGCCACGTTGAACGGCATTTTGCTTTTGGGGGAGGAGGGTCGTCGCCTATTGACGTTTATTTGCCCAAAGCGTGACAAAGAATATGAAAGTGAGAAAAAATTCAGAAAACAAAGCAAGTTTCAGGTCGATCTATATTGTAATGTGTGCACAAAATACAGATGTTGCCACATTTCCATCCATGTATAGTCCTAATGTTACTGGCACATTTATATAGGATCTGATAGACTGAGCTTTTATATTATTAACTTTATTATAGTTATATGCTAAAAACTGTGTCTTTGAAACCAGAACAAGGTCTTTTATCCGGCACTTTCAGAGAAAACAATTTGAATGAATGTTGCAAAGAGGTTTTAAGTGAATAATTAAACCACAGTCAACAGGTCTACTTGCTGCATTCTCAGCAATAGGCATCCTGAGTATGCCCAGGAAAGCTGTTGATTAACATATAAAATGGCAATTTAAGGGTTTAAAAATAAGCGCTTCATAAACCTAATTTGACAAGGATTTCTAACTTTTATTTGTGTATTTTGGGTAAATGCTGGGGGACTCCAGCATTCTATACGCCTATACGCAAGCCAAGATTTCAAAGAGGGATGTCATTCTGTATTTTCTCCATGTCCCAAATGCTCAGTGTGAAAATGTTGAATAATTAGTTGTAAAGATGTATTTTTAACACTGTGACAGTAACAAAACTGTAAACCATATCGCTTTCGTTTCTCTCAGCGACTTTCGTAGCAAAGATGATAAGGCCTAAACCCATGAGATAATTTTATATTCAAACTCTACGTGGAAAAAGTTCCATTCAAGTACCAGCATACCTAGTTTAAATTCAGTTTCAGAAATCAGGGTCTCCGCCAACAGCTTTTCTCGATGCACTTTGCGTGCAGTAAGCAAAGTGTGCACGGGCAAACTGTTGACTCAGTGCAAAATGAGAGATATTTGTCTTTTTTTGTTCTTATAGATGAACTGTAATACATATATGCATGCCTAATGTTTGCTCTCTGGCTAGGCCAGAAGCAAAACCCGCGATCGAATCATAAATATAGCAGGTGAAAACTTGCTCAACATAAATAAATAAACGTTGATTTTTACAGTAAATCTGTTCCCCCGATATCGGGCTTCATGATAAATAGGCCTTATAACAATTTTAATAAGAGAGGACCATCCTAGGCCTGTATATTAATTAAAGGTCAATTCAGCGACCCTCCTCCTCCCTCCTTTTCCTCCCCCTCCTCTTCCTCTCCCTCCTTCCCCCTTCTCCTCCTCCCTCCTATCCCCCTCCTCCTCCTTCCTTCTCCTGCTGTTCCATCAGTAAAACTTTACAACCAGGACTAGTGCAGACTGAGAGCTCAAAGTCTTGCTCACAGGTGAAGATGTTGCACTACTGCCATAGGCGTGATATAACATTTAGCCAGTCTGACAACCTAAAGAGATATCAATCTTCTGCACATTTAAACATATAACATGGTTCTGGCCATCAGAGTACATTTCAGCCAGCTGCATTCTCTCAACATGTGCCACCCCTGATGCAAATCACATGACCACGCACAACCATTATAGGCCATCTGGTAAACACTTTACGGGACAGAAACATATTTTAAACTGAAGCATCCCTTTACCTTGGACATCACTGCTCTACCATATTTTGGTAAATCAGTGTTTACCAAACAACTTTTGGAACAGAGCCTGACTGATCAACTGCCTCACAGAATTATCAATATCTGGTTTTATGGACAATGGCAGTCACTCTACGAAGAGATGCAGAGAAACACGCCTGCAATTGAATTCATCAAAGGTATGCCACAAAATTTGGAAGATGACAGCTTTGTCGATACAGGAAGGAGAAATGTGGTGGTATTTGATGATCTGATGAGTCTGTTGGCAAAGATACAAGATTCCCAGATTTATTTACCAAAGGGAACCACCACTAGAATCAGATTGTTATTGTATTGATGCAAAACTTCTACGAAATAAATAGAGTGACTATGCGACGAAATTGTCATTATCTTCTTTTGTTCAATATGCCAGCAGAACAACAAGTGGAATCCATGAGTCGGCGGATGTTTCCTAGTATACCCAATTACATGATGGAAGAACAGAAGAGAGCCACAACCAAAACTTATGTGTATCTATAAGGGATGGACTTCAAGCTAGACACACTGGAACCTGTCCGATCAAAGACAGATATCTTACTTGCAGACAGAAAGACACACAAACTTTCGCAACAGATATTAAATCAAGTTGAGCCACCAATACAAACTGAAGAGAAGACTGAAAGTATTAAGTGGAAAGCTGACATACTGAGGCACCTACCCTTGGGGATAGCCACTGCAGACAAAACTCCTAGATCCCCCCAGATTACGAAGAAAAGAAGAGGTAGACAACTCTCAATTAACTCCAGATATGGTGTCTTGCAATTATTGTGGCATTGTGTTTGCCGACGTAGATAAATTACAACATCACTTGGCCAATTTTTTTTGAGAGGCACATACAAAAAAAAAAGACATCACATGGATGACAGTGGTGATGACGATCATGATGATGATGACATTGGGCCAAAATGAACCGAAATAGATTGGGTTAGCTGGAGTGATGAAGAAGGTGAACGCACTGAGATGAAAACGGCTGAAGACGATGGAGACATCGGAGTCTTCAAGAATGTGCTTGACAGAGTATTTAATGATTTGATGTGTACAATACAAAGATAGACTTCTACACAGAAGCAAAGAAAACGCTAGAAGAAGCCAAGAAGCAAGTGGAAGAAGATTTGCCTCCCAAGTACAACACATTCCTGAGGGGCAAGTATGCTAAATAGTGGGAGGTCGTGTATACAAACAAAGTACACAACAGCATCAAGACAACCATTGATGATTTGATGGATAGAGAGAAAGACATGGATGGCAAGAAGCAATGTAAATGGCTTTAAAGAAGAGGAAGTTATTGCTTCATAAACTGATCCAAGAGTATGAACCAGAATAAGAGGAATCTGATGAATCATATGAAGAAGAAGCATGATTTGGGGCTTCAATGTGTTGAGATATTGTGCTGCTGACCAAAATGCTGCTGAGATATGTGTTCTGCTGAGGATATGCTGCTGAGATATTTACAGTATAGCCCACACATAGGTTAACCCCCGTGCTAGCACTATTTTCAACCATCCTCAAACGTGCTGGCATAAAATCTGGCGCATGCGTGAAAAAATCTCATCGCCAAATGCTCATGCTCAACAACCAAACATGCCAGAAGCATCTGGCGACTCGTCATTGGCACAGTGCTTTTGGTGACAGGCATAATGTGTTTGTCCAATGATCGGCCACAAAGTGCACATAGCGCATGGCGCGATTGACGATGAGCATTATGCGTTCGGCTTTAAGCATAATGCGACTGGCCATTCGACATTTGCGTTTTGTCCATGAAATACCAGTGGCCTTGACTTGCACTTTTTTGCCTGGCTCAAAAAGCATGCGTGCATGTGCCAGCACGGGTTTTATGGCATGCGAGTACACATTATAAATGGGAACTTATGTGTGAGCTGTTCTTTATGCCTCTCAACTAATGTGTTGATCTCGAAGGATGTTGACTTCTAATATTTTGAAATGAACATGGTGTTGACCCAGAAATGTCGACCAAAGCATAATGATGACCTGCTTTTTTGCTAATAGCTATGAGTGAATTTTTTCAGAACACATAAGTAGAGTGAAAAAAGAGGTTACACGAGTCGGACTATGTGGTGCAGCAATACTATAAATGGAGTAGCGCATGTAGTCCAAATCAACGCAAGCTTCTGGACTTTGTAACCTAGTGACGTCAAAATATCATCAGAAACAAACAAAGGTCCAAATGGGTCCCTTTTTTCAATAACATGGCCAAAAGAAAGATTCCTAACTCCTCCACAGGGTATTACATCGTGGATGAAAACCCAGAGTGGAGCAAGAGAACCAAAGAGCCCAACAAATCCGTTATTAACCTGATCAGCTCTGTGGTCCAGACATTAAAGCAAGCTAAAGCCACTTTAAATGATGGAAGAAATGAAGAAAGAGCTTGAGAAGCCATCTTATTAAAACACAGAAAGAGACAAAATTACAGCTGGGGAAAAAGACCACACAAGTTCAGAAAGAAGAAACGATATGGCATTCCAGGAACCCAATATTGGAAATAAATGGTCAGATATAAAGAGACTGGAAATATTTCTAGTACTCAGTGACAATGAGTTGAAATTATATGTAACAAAAAGCAAATAAATCGTGCATTTTATAATGTTTCAACAGAAATACTATCATCTGTGTTTTTTTGTGAACATAGGAGTAAGTTTAATTTCATTTTCCTTTATTTTATTTTGTTTCCCTTTATTTATTTAAATTTTTATATATTTTTATTTCATTGTTATCATCATCATCATCATCATCATCATCATCATCATCATCATCATCATCATCATTATTATTGTATTCTCGTATTTTATTTTAAGATAATTATTTTTTCTCCTTTGTTTTTTGTTTGTTTTTTTGGGGGGGGTGTTTTTGTTTTGTTTTGTTTTGTTTTGTTTTTTGTTTTTGTTTTTTTTTTTGTTTTGTTTTTTGGTTTTACCTGAAATGGTTTTTGTGTCTTTTATTTTTATTTAGGTTTGTTTTAATCCTATTTATTTATTTATTTATTTATTTATTTATTTATTTATTTATTTATTTATTTATTTATTTATTTATTTATTTATGTATTTATTTATTTGTTTGTTTGTTTGTTTTTTTGTTTATTTATATATTTATTTTTGTTTTGTTTTGTATTTTTGTTGGCTTTGTTTTTTTTCCCAATCTTATCTTATTTATGAATTTTGTTTTCTTAGAGAATATCTGAATAAAATATATTCATATATTTGTAATCTTTAAACATGTTTAAATGGAACAACATATTAAAAGTGAATGTATAAAATGATGCTAATGATTGGTAAAAATATTACTCTTGCATCTGTTATATAATTTGACTTCTAATAATATATAATATATATATTACCGGGGTGTTTCTGATTTCAGAAATGTCCCCATCTTGTGTACTGTGAATTTTGGGATCTCGAGGCGACCCCTCATTTCTACCTGGATGCGGACCATTATTGCTAACTCAGTTATAAACAAAGATTTGAAGAGGATGTAATCCTGTATTGTATTGACCTATTGAAACGGAAATTATGCATTGAATAGCAAGCATAACAGGTAGTCTTCGCTGAAACATCGGGGTCAATATGTGCAAGTTTGACGAAACGTTGACCGAAAACAGCCTAGTATAGCATTTGTTTCCCTACGCTACAGTACACTGCAATCTTCGACCAGCGATCGGGGAACTTTGCAGTGTCGTTAAGCAAGATTTTAGTCATTTTAGTACTGATTACAGACACGATATGGAAGGAAAACTTAATTTCGAAGTGCCACATAAAATTCATTACAGTTCAGTGGTGCTGTATTGTGAACGTTAGACATGATTTTTAGCCAACACCGTCAAACGCTTAAACCGCAGCTGTTGCATACATGTAAATTTAAAGATTAAATGTATTGCATAATCTGATGTACATCTGTACGGATCCATTTTAATCCCTTTGTCACCAATAAATGTACGTTGTGCCGCATCATGCAATATCAGCTAATCAGATAAGGAGTAAACATTCCGGCAATGGGAGTTATGTAATTTTATAAGAAATCACTTGAATGTGCACCTGTGTTGGCTTCAATTTAAATCCTCACTTATCAATGATAATGACACATAGCATTCCAAAGACACGTCTCTATTTGTTTAATTATCAACGGCTTCCTGTTTGTTACTGGGGAACCTTTACTTTTGATCAATACTGTGGCACACCAAAACACAAACAATAAATCCCATATCTATTGCCATACAATATTCCAGTTTTAGCCCGGTTTTTAGCTTTATCTATCTATCTATCTATCTATCTATCTATCTATCTATCTATCTATCTATCTATCTATCTATCTATCTATCTATCTATCTATCTATCTATCTATCTATCTATATATATATATATATATATATATATATATATATATATATATATATATCCCATGGGAATCCCCTGAAATATTTTAGACCCACGTGAGGCTGTCATTTAACAATCCAATAAGGAATGATGCCTTAAAATTGTTTAATCCCCTGAGGAATGGGGGTCTATCATTTTTAATCCCCTGTGGAATGCAGGGCTGTACTTATTTTATCCCCTATTGAAACGGAGGCTATCATTTTTAAGCCCCTGTGGAATGTGAGGAAGAACAGTCGTCCATAGTTGTATTATTTCCCTGCAAATGTGAACTGAACGGAAACGAATTATGTTGCTGCTGCTGTTGCTGCTGCTGCTGCTGCTGCTAGTGGTGGTGGTGGTGGTACGCGCATGCTATGTACGACTTTAATATGTCCTTGGCATCGGCAAGTGTGAATTTTACCATGTCGTCTACCTGTTCATATTGCCTTGACAGCTGCAGTGGGATGATACAAACTTTCATTTTACTATTGTATTTGTGTCTTTTTGCCCAGAACCACTTCCTTGTAGTCATTACCCTATTCCGTAGTCCGAATTCTTTACTCTCCATTAGCTAACCTGTCCCTGTCTAACTTATATGCATATGGAATTACTATTATCCATATTGCACACGTTCCTCTGTAAAATTTTGACATAGGCTGTATCAGCCCAAATAAATTAAAGGGTCTTCAGCGGGTAACTACTCAACATGTTTCGGAGCCTATTACCCGTACATGTCTCTGAGTAGCGGTTCCTTGTCTGAGCTAAATATTCAGCAAAGACAACCCATATGATAATGAATAAATATGAACGTGGCAAATGATAAATTAACTGAATACGTAAAGTTTTGCTTATAACTGCAGAGCTTCATTATGAAAGAAGAAGACCTGTCGCATGTATGGTGCATGTCGCGCGTGTAGATGGCGCTGCAGGAGACTTCCCTTGGTATCCACGGGTGGCACGAGAAGCCACCTGGAATAACAATCCCTGCGTGCCGTCACTCATTGATTGAACATGTCATGTGACACAGGACGCAAGTGCAGCCACCATGCAGAATAGTGTGTCTCTCATGCGTTTTTGATTCTCGTGGTGCTTGTGATACAGGCAGGGTAAAATTAAAATTGTCTGCTTGGTATCCCATATGTTGTGGTCCAGCCGGGTATCGAACCCGGGACCTCTCGCATCCCCAGCCAGCGTTTTGCCATTACGCTAAAAGTCCGGACGTTGAGCCCTGGCCCTCACTGCACTCCTTCCCCTTTTCTCCCAAGGACCAAGGAATGCCCAGTGATAGCGCCGAACTGACGCCACAGGCTGCCTCCCTGGCTCCCAGCCACGACGAGCACAACCCCACCAGCCGTTGTCCCTCCGACTCCCAGCCGGCCGAGCCCAACGACGAACCATCCTCAGCCCATCCCCAGCCACCGCGGCCTGTTGGCATGCGTGCGTGTTCACTCTGACACCAGTGTTGTGGTCCAGCCGGGTATCGAACCCGGGACCTCACGCACCCCGAGCCAGCGTTTTGCCATTACGCTAAAAGTCCGGACGTTGAGAGCGAGGGCTCAACACTGCCTGGCCCTCACTACACATATATAAGCTTCCTTGTAGGATATTTTTTTATTATTCTTTCTCCATATACATGTGTATCTGGGTCTCCATATTTACACAGAACACAAGGAAGATATCAACTGTTGTTGAACTAACTTTGTGCATTCTGATATTATCCCGTCATTTGTTTGCATTTTTACATCAATTTATTATGAGTGAAGTAAAGTAAACAAGTGGACTTCCGTAACAATTTGGTCATATGAGCGTCGACGCTGTCTGGAATGCCCCTCCGCATGCACGTGTAATAAAGGAATACTGACGCCACCAGGAATCTGGAAGTGACCATTCAGCTCCGCGCAGAACGCATTGACCCGATCAAGTGAATCCATTGTAGGATCGTAGCTCCTTGCTGTCTGAACTAGGACTCGATTTCAAACTTGTTTGACCTCGTTCAACCTAGACCCTTCCAGCTTATGTATATAATTATACATATTAGTTAAGCAACATGTTCGCACTGATGTATTTGACTATTGTGAGGACGATATTATTCATTACACTCAGAACAAATGTTAATTAACTATGCATAGTGGGTCGCTTAATGCGGGAAACTCGTTTATCTGATCAAACAAATTACAAGGAAGCAAAATGAAACAATACTGGTCCTTCGAATCGTGGTACATGTAGACACGGCAGCTGGGTAATTGGCCAACAATAAAGTCATGATTTTGAGTTGTTTTTTACACTAAACAAAAGAACATTCGGAATGATGAAGATGAATGGATATAGATGCATATGTCGAACACTGTTGGTACTCTCCATGGTCGTTTTCGTATTCTCGGAAAAAACAGAGGGTAAGTATGGTGTTATTTCTGGTGCAATATTTGCTACACCATATGGTATAATATATATATATATATATATATGTATGTATATATATGTATGTATGTATATGTGTGTGTGTGTGTGTGTGTGTGTGTGTGTGTGTGTGTGTGTGTGCGTCAACTGGGCATATTGACTTGCTGGAAATCGTTGAATCTTTAAAGCAGCGCCTGCGCTTCAAATAAGAAAGATGGGTTTAATGAATTTTTATTATATATATATATATATATATATATATATATATATATATATATATATATATATTTATATTTAAGTTAGTGGCGCATCAGACTGTGCCGAGCATAATTTTCATGATTTTTAAAAAGTTATGAATGTTAGTGCTTAAATTTAACCTCGTGAAAATGAAGCTCGCTCAAAACCACATTATGATGTTTTGGTCGAGCTCTTTTCCCACATTGTGACTTAGTGGATCATATGTGATGTATGATACTGCTAGCGGAATAAATACAGACATATGTGTAATCATGGTACAAAAACTTTAAGTACAAGATATATCATATCATTTTTAGCTCAGCTGACTTGTCCGTCAGCTGAGCTTATAAGATGGTCCGTCATCCGTCAGTCCACAATTCACATTTTCGACTTCTCCTCAGAATCCGTTGGCCAGATTCACTTCAACCTCGGTGTAGGTGTTTCTTCAGTGTGTCTCTACCACGTTTGTTCAAATGGTAACGCTCCGGTGATTTTTATGCGAGAGGACCAAACAAAGTTGTTCCCTGGGTGGCAGTACAGGGGATTACTAACTTTCAATGATTTTTTCAATATGGGTACTTATCAGTAATTGCATCTTTCCTATTTATTACTATATAAATCAATGGGCATTTTAGTGCTAATTCCTTTTCTCGACTTCACCGAAACCGTCAGCCAGATTGACTTCAAACTTGGTGGCAACGTACCTGGGGTGGGTCTGTACAAGATTATTTAAATGGTCGCGCTCCAGTATTTTTTTTCTTTTTTTTTTTTGGCAAATTTTAAAAAACTTCTTCTGCGAACCAGTATTTTCAATATGCTCAAAATTAGATAGGACACTTCTGGGCACCACCAAATGTCAATTTGTTCAAGGGGTGGCGCTGCAATGTTTTTTTTTTCTTTCTCTCTTTCTTTCTTTCTTTCTTTCTTTCTTTCTTTCTTTCTTCCTTTATTTCTTTCTTTTTTGACGATTTTTGTGTGTTTTTGCTATTTTTGACTAATCCTCTAAAAGCGTCATTCAGATCATGCTGAAACGTGGTGGAAATGTTCCTTGTAGAAGGGTCAAAGGAAGCTGTACATAAGGTGGCATTGCTGTGGAGCACTGATTTTTCACGAATTTTTCAGTGTGCGTACTTAATGATAAATGTACACATTCCTATCGATTACTATGTGAGTCAATGGGGCTTGCATTGCTAAGTAACCTTTTTGACTTCTCCAAAACCACTGGTCGGAACTTCTTCAAACTCAGCGGGGATACACCGTGGGTGGGTCTCTTCTAAGCTGTATCTAATGGTCACGCTTTACTGAATTTGGGGTTTTTTATGATTTTGCAGGGTTCCTTTTTTGGGCAAATCTTTTTAAAAAAAAAAAAAAATCTTCTCCAAAGCCACTTCAAATTTGAGTACGGACACTTCAGGGCATAACAACGGGAGTTACACAGTACATGGGTCGCATTGACCTCATTCTCAAGGCCACAAGGTCACTTAGGTGTATTTAACTCTACAGATGATAACTTGAGAACTGTCACCCTGGATTTCGATGTTTTTACATGGTTATGCTTCTCTTTCAGGGCCAGACTCAGATAGCATATGAGTGACTTTGACATCATTCCCTAGGTCACAGGACAATTGACATGTAATTGAGTAATTTACTGTTGACTTGATAACTTGAGATCTGTTTTAAGTTTATGTTGCACTGGTTAAAATTTCTTTATGAAGGTCACGCTAAGACAGCACATGAGTGACCTTGACCTAATTTCTGAGGTCGTAGTTCAGCATGCATGAATTTTACTCTTCGCTATAGCTTGAGAACTACAGGAACCGGTACCTTGATGTTGCACATGTTAGCGTTCTTCAGTTAAGGTCAGACTTACTCAGTACATGGGTGACCTTGATCCTATCTCAAGTTCACACAGCCACAAGTGTGATGAAACTCTAGGTCAGCTGAGCATGGACTGTTCACACAGGCTCCTTGTGATTTGTTTAGCCTACTGGAATTAACCATAAAACGTGATATCGACTGTATATGTATAAAAATAGATCTTGTTGGTATTTGTTGCGTGAAATATGCAATTGTGGTACTGAACGTATGCACGATATGACACTCTTGTTATGATCAGGTTTGATCAATTATTTCTTTTCACCCACCATACATTTGTGTATGTTTATGGTTGGATGTTCTATGGTTGCCTGTTATGCCGATGTTCGAATGTGGATCACGTGTTATAAATCCTGTATAATTTTACATGGAGCCTTTCTAACGCCATTTGTAACCTTAAACCTAAACCGGTAATTACTATTAACGTTAGACAGTTGAAGCTTCAAATAGTGGGACTGGATTAAATTCAACCTAAATCAAATAACAGCTAGGGCTACAAAAATGAAAAAGAGACCAATACAGGCCCCTATAGCATGAAGGTGACACTATCATTTAATTTAATCAATTACAGGCAATAAAAATTAACAAGTTAATCTTTGGGGTTGTTCAAAAATTATTCAAATTTTGGGATGTCATTTCAGACAGTTAAAATTGCACACCCGGTCATACAGACAATCCACATTGCAGACTAGGCAATTTTACCACGACTGCATTGCACTAATTATTCCACTTTCATATGTAAGCCTGTGCACTGCCAGTGACAAAGGAATATCACACGCATCGGGCTATTAATATTGAGCACAACAGTGTTAGACATTGCAGCTGTAACGTAACGGAATTATGCAGATTAGGTCTTCTATTATATATATATATATATATATATATATATATATATATATATATATATATATATATATATATATATATATATGTATATATACATACATACATACATACATACATACATACATACATACATACATACATACATACATACATACATACATGCCTATGGTTTAAGCTTGATACACTGATGTATGTGGGGGCCCAGGGGGTTGGAGGAGCAGGACCAAGGCCTACCATTAACAAGTCATGATTGGCCGATTTTATTTTTTGTCAGCTCAAGCGATTTAAACGCATGTGGATCTTTATTATAATTTGGAACAAATTTTAAATTTATTTCAGTATTTTCTTGAGCCTTTTGTTTTCAATCCTTTGGAATTTGTCAACAGCATACTTTCTTCAACACCAGTCTGGCCATGAATAGCCTATATGAACATATCCCTGACACACATGTACATGTTAATCAAGGAAAACAAGGAACGTGAAAATGCATCTAGCAAGACTATATCTGGACAGACAAAACAATCCGATGAACAACTCATGAACCCGTAGCTCAGCGTACACGTCTAGCCCAGGGTCTTTTATTTTCTACCAAGCGGTTGGACATGCGTTGTACACTTCAAACGTGAATGGCACAAAGTCTCAATCGTTCCTGGTATCAAGCACCATTTACTGCACGTCTGATCTTTGATCTACAGTTCTCCAGGAGGTGCGAACATTGCGTCCCAGTCACCGTCAAAGAATATTAGACTTTTAGATTCTCACCCTCACCCCACCCCCTGCCCTTGCGTCGAAGCAGTGTGACATTTCCCCCTGTGCATACTCCCTGTGGCGTGCGATTAGCCGTAATTGTCACCTTAGGCTGGCCTAGTGTACTAGTTAGTGACGCACGACCGTACCTTGTCAGGGCGAAGAAGCAGACGAGCCTTCTTGACACCTTTCCCAAGGCTCTGGCCCCTATTTTATTTAAAGATGTACAATCAGATTAAGAAAAGTTTGTGAACAAGAAAATATCAAAGTCCTTTTTAGCTTGAAATGAAACAATACTAAGACTATATTATCAAGAGTAGCCTATTTAGACCGACGGCCAGTGACGTTAGATCAAGCTGTGAAAGCCATATAAAGCCATGTCATAAAAGTAAAATAATTCATGCAATGGCTAATGCCAAAAGCAGGGTTGCAAATATGGCCAAACTGGGCCTCTATTCCTAAAAATAGTGCGACTAGGGAGTAACGTTTAATACGTGGTGCTTGCTCTATGTTTGATATATAAAACACCGAATATGAACGCTTTGTGGAAATTGATGTTCAGATTATTTTCGCATAAATGCACGCTGCATTGCGTACTTTAAAAGCCGTCTGCAAATGAAATGCAAAAAAATTCCTCTGAGGTTAATTTTGTGCTACGAATTGCTGCTAGAAGAGAGTTCCAGTTCCTCTTTTAAAAGTCACCACACATATACAGTAGATTTGGACATAAGCTACTCAGACTAATAATAATTTTTCACACTTTTATATTGTAGAAAAAGTTTATGTACAAACAAAAAGGCCACACAGACTATCTTTGTATGTTTTGTCGTGAAATAGTGAAAGTTTTTTAAAAGGCCTGGAAGTCCTACTCTTAACTTGTTTGACAAAATGCGGAATATGCTACTAAGGCATCGCGTAGTGTGTGTGTGTGTGTGTGTGTGTGTGTGTGTGTGTGTGTGGCCTGCGACGATGACATGTCGGTAGTATGTGTAGTGCCAGACAGCTTTTTGACGGCCCAAAATATAACTGATAGAAAATTTGCATTTCAATTTGCACTATACCTACAGAATACACGACTAAAATCTTATATTTGATTTTTAAAAATGTTCGCAAACAAAGCTCGTTTTGAGTTGTTCACAAGATCATTTATCTCGCCTTGAAAAATGTGCTGGCCTTTTGGGCTAATTTATTAATAAAATATACAAGCTCAAATGCATTTGTGTCAGCAAAACCTGTTGCCAGACGACCTTTTACGATGCCTCCCACTTAGAAGAGGATTTTTTGTGTTCTACATGCAACATTAAATGCTGTACAAGCAACTTGTGTGCGAATAAAACGCAGGAATTTACCTTTACGTCGACGACTTTGTCACATTTGAGTAAATATTTCGACCCAATAAATTCTTTTAAATTCTTGTGGCTTATTCTTGGGTGAAATTTACCATTAAGTGAGCAGTTTGCCTTTGTATGCTTTCGGTACGGTGTGAACGCAGACCTATGCCTCCTGGATGTATCCTTCCTAAGGGGGGACAAAGCTAGGCCACGTTCACATGCACTGTACAGGGGCGGATTTAGGGGGGGCCGCGGGGGCCTTGGCCCCCCCTCAAAAAAAATTGTTACTTATTTATTTTCCAGGTAAACAACAGATGTATTCTTACAGGATTTTCCTCCCAGGAAACACTATTATTTACCCCTGAAAATGATGAAAATGCTAGAGCTTCCGGGGGCTTAGCCCCCTGGCCCCCAAATTGGGGGCGCTGCCCCCAAACCCCCGGCCTTTTGGCCCCCCCCCTTTGCTAAATGCTGGATCCGCCCCTGCTGTACCAAGCATCGAGATGCTTTGTATGCTCTAGTAGAGTGCACCAAAGGGTTAATGTGAGATGAATACCACATAAAGAGACCTGTAAGATTTCTAGAATGGCTTGCGAGCCCTAGAAAGTTTATTTGTCACGCTGTTGTGATATTAACGTCGGTAGCTCTGGACCCCCATCCTCACCCCCTCAGAAAAACGTCATCTGACATTATCTGAACGTGACACTCACGATCCTTTACTTTCGAAAACCTCATAAAATGGACGCCACTTGAATCTTGCTCCCTGGGATTTTGAAAAGGAATCCGGGTCTTGAACCGACTGGGATACATTTTATCGTATTAACAAAAAAATTGTCCGTGATACTGGCGGAAGTACCAGTTACAACGCCATTATGTACGACGTGCTTGCACGCGGCTGGGCCTGCTCTCCTACTTGAGCTACCCAGGTACGTGCTATTCTGTCGAGCAAACTCCTCTGAAGTGGAAACTATGTTTGAGATATAGACCCTGGCCGGCAAGATTGGGATACTGTATCACAGCCTGGCACATTTTGATGTTTTTCCTCTTGGATATTATAAAAAAATGGCAGGACTGCCTGCGAAAAGTTGCTACTCAAAAACCAAATCCACCTGGGCCTATCTGATTATGTGAATGATTTACTAAAGAAGGCAACACCGCACAACTCCGCAGCCCTTTTTGGAACCTGCCCTAGGGCAAGGACAAGAGGTTACCATTGTTTTACAGGAGGACGAGAGGTAATGTGCATTGAAGAGTTCAACTTCTTTGTATGGCAAATCCATACCTAATAGGTATATATATATATATGGGATCACTTTGGTAATTTCATGTCCCATGCAGTGAAAATTTGTGAATGTGAAAGATATCTTATATATCTGAGTTCTTTGCAAGAGCTCTACACTAAAGGGGTAAAAATCACCTCCGAAAAGACTCTATCACATGCAAATGTCAGAATTCATGGTCACCTACTTGTTAAAACAATGTTTTTAACTGTCCTTAAGTTCGTTTCTTAACAAAAGACGGATACTCAATAAAATGTTATCTTCATACTGATACTTTTACACACAAAATAGTATTGCTGTATCTATCTGTAATATTGAAACACAGACCCTGCGGAAAGCAAGCTGTTACTGATATGGAGAGAAGCCCTGTCCATACTTTTCAGCTGAATTCTTCAACCTCGCAACCACATTGCCTAGACGCTGACATTTGATACGCACTCTGTATCAGTCGTGCTACCGTTCCACAGGAAGCTACAGGGGAGCTCACATATTTGTTGGCGCTTGTCAACTTCTGAAACATATTGTACTTCAAAACCTAAGTGTCTATCACAAGTCACTTGGTTAGGATTTTTACTCCTCAACTCCAAAACCAGCACATTTTGAAATTGATTGAACCGTGGAAGTTAAATATAGTTTAGTTAGAGGCCTTTGGGGGATTATTTTGCCATAATATACTTTTGGTTGCCTCCCATACCCGGGCATACAGCACCAGGAAAAGCTAGAACCCCAACTCCACAACCTTCAAGTCCCCAACGATGTACCGCTAGAATCGTCACTGGTTCAGCAAACCTTCAAATACTAAACGTTTTCGCTTGTATGTACACAAATTATTGTTCTACATGGAATTTAGAATAATGTTCAAATTATGCAGAAAACATCCACTGGTTGCTTATATCATTGTCTCATTACATCACTCGTTTTATTCATAATTTAAGGTTAAAACACCAAGTTAAAAGTAGTTACTAGTATACAGAGTAGAGTGCCATCTGTGTGCAAATATGGAAGTTTGGACATTGCTGTCTCTGAATTTGCAAATTAAATTATTTCAGCTTTTATATATATATATATATATATATATATATATATATATATATATATATTGGTTAGTTTTATGGACCTCGAAGAATACTGACTGAGGCCGAACAACAATCTAGAACTACTACAAATCCATGTGGTCAAAGTGCACACAGGATCTACCCTGTTAGGTTCCCATTTTTAAAAGGAAAATATCAACTTGGTTGGAAGCAACCTTTAAATCTCAAAAATCATCTTTATGAAAAATTATTAACTTGACAAAATTTGCAATTGCATGCAATCAATTTTACGTCTAACATCAAACCAACAAAGCACGGACCATGAAGCAAACATTAATCACTTGTCTGCAGGTCCTGCCTTTGCAATAAGGGATCAAATTGCAATGCCTCACCCCTTCAATTGAAATTAAATTGTAAGGATACTGCTAAAATTGTATCAAAATTTAGGTGGAATTGGTGAACATTTTGCTATTTATATCAGATTCATTCAGTTGGTCTACAAAAATTAAAACTCAGACCACCGCTAGCCCATTAGTGGGGCATGGGGGGGGGGGGGTACTAGGTACACCAAGTAGGCAGCTAATGCGTATCATTGCGGCAGTACCTTTTTATATATTTTGAATTATGGGAGACAATGGTACTGTTTCATTCTTTAGACATGTTTGATCCATCAGAGTGCAACAGTATTTGGCTAGTTAATGGTTTTTGGTATTTAATTTATGGACTTTTAGTCCAGTCGCTGTTAAAACATTAAGTATGTAGTTAGGGTGATCAAACATCTACAAACTTTAATAGCTGTGCCTTTTCCTGCAAATTACTGTATAAGGCAATGGAAGAGTTTCATTCTTTAGACATTATTAATCCATTACAGTATGCAGTTTAGCCATTTAGGAGATGGTTGGGATGATCCAGCATCCACAAAGCAACAAAGCTGTGTCGGTTGCTGCAGAATACTGTATAATTTGTGGTTTCTGATGTATGTGTTCATAACAGAAACAAAATGACAAAACTTTATATATGGACTTTCCCATAATGACACGGATAATCCAATATCATAAGTACATATGTACTGCTGGAAAAAGAGCCCCCCCCCCCCCTTGTTAAACATAATGCACGTGTTACAAAGTTGTCTGGGGGAGTTGTTTTTACTTTATTATATGATTGCTTTTTAAATCTGCTTTCTTGAGGAAATGGTGGTCCTTGTTGGTTGTTGTTGTTGCTACTGCTGCTGCTGCTGCAGCTGGGGAAGCTTCATCCATCAATAGTGGGTGTGACCACCGTCCTTCTGTAACCAAGCATGGATGCACATTGGCATGCTGCTTGTCAGCTTGGTGATCTCAGCCTGGGGAATTTGATTCCACTGCTCTGTGAGCCTCTGCGCCTGTTCGTCCAGGGTAGCTGCAGGTTCTTCATACTCATCCCTGATTCGACAGCCAAGCACATCCCACAAATGCTTTATGGTGGGGGAGGGGGAGCAAGTCAGGAGAATGGACTGCCCATGGCAATAATGAGATACTGTTTTACTGTAGACACTGCCTGGTGACTAGCGAAATGTGTGGTCATGCATTATTCTGTTGAAACAGTAGCTTTGGGTGTTGATGGATCTATTCTTCAACTGTGGGAAGGATCTCATCTATGTTGTGCTAGCCTGTTAGTGTCCCATTCACCCTGATGGGAGCTGTTGTCGAGGTTGCTGTAATCCCCCCCCCCGCCCGCACACACACACACAAACACACACACACACACACACACACACACACACACACACACATCATGACACTATCTCCTCCAGCCATAGTGCTCGTGTTCAACCATACATCCTATTACAAACCTATCGGAAGGCATTCAACTGACCACATCATGCTGTTCCGTTGATTTCTGGTCCAGGCTACATGTTCGTCAGATCACTACACCCGTCATGTCATGTGTGCATGCAGGATAGAGTGGGCAAATGGCAGGGTGATATGCCCTCAGTCTTCACTAATCTCTTGTTAATAGTAGACTGTGATGCTCTGATGTTGCAAGCTTGGTGCCACTGTTGACGATACTTCTGGGTGAAAAGAAACCTGTGTCTATTCTCAAACGTCTAACTCTCTTGGTTGTCCAGATCCAGGCTTCATCTTGCCTGCTCTGGTTTTCTGGAAATGGTTGCACCACCTTTTTACCAATGACGTCGAGCGCCCCATTGTCCTGGCAACCTCCCTCTGGGAAAGACCAGCATCTAACATCCCACTGATTCTACTCTTGTCAACATCCAGAGAGTTGTGACTGACCGATACACTCTGGCATTGTGCTTTAACATTGGTCCCAATGATACCATGGCCGCCTTATAAAGCCCATAGCCATCAAACCCTTTTTGCACCTCTCTGACTGTTGTCGTGTTTTGCTTTCAGGACATATGTGTGTGTGTGATTGTGTGACTACTCAGGTATACCCCAAGCTGTCCTGTTGATGTTGCATAATATTCCATGCACCCATGTTTTCCATAAAAGGGCATATTTAGAGCAGTCCATGTTAGATCCAATGGGGGATAGCATCTTTTTTTCCCCAGCAGTATATTTGTTTTTCCAGAGCTCTGATGTTATATTTGATAAGCATCAAATTATCAGGTCACAATTTTTCCAGGTAATTGTTTAATGGAAGCAGCCTTTTTATAAACTGCTTCACACTCTGAAATTCGTGTAATTGTATGTGGTGGTATGTGCAAGTTTCACTGTGTTACCAGTTATCATTACAATGCAGTGTTTTGGTAAAAGTTATGAATTTTTTAAATATCAAGTAATATGCTGGAGAACTAAACTCACTCAGATCAGCATGACTGATTTTAAATGGCTTTCCCTAGTCAAATGAAACACATGTAGAAGTCGATGCAGAGAAAAAAATAGGCAATCTACTTAAGACTTGCAAAGCTCTACAGAGAAAAAAGACAATTTTTTCCCAGTCTTCTCCAAATCACTTTAGCATCAGTCATATGTTTGGATAAAGCAGCTCTCGCATTATTATTCGAAATGAACTCCGCGTGCGCATGTGAAAGGGGGCTATTTATGAAGAATTTGATGTTCCTCTCACAATAGATGCATAGCATGGGAAGCAGTTCATTCATGCAGTATATGACTTATCCCCATGAGTTGGCTGTATTACCTGCCTGCCTTTATTAAAATGCACCATTTTTGCTAATTACCTATTATACAGAGCACACCTCTTCAGGCAGTAGACTAAAGTTATAAATCCTTCTATTTTATACATTAGCATTTTGTCTGTGAAACATCAGCAAATTCAAATTTTAATATATGGTGAACACAATTTAAAAACTACAACTGTCACAAAGACACGAGTGAATTTATTCTATGTCAAACCCAGTTCAACAATTTTTATAATTGAAATACGAAACAACACCTGGAAGCTAGCTTTACATATGCGCATGAACTGTGCTCTGTCCAGGGTCATATCGTTGTATTTCCTTAGCATAGTTCTTAACTGCCTTTTCAGAGAGCGCACCTACACGACCACCAATACAGTAACTGTGTTCTGCAGGAAACCTGAATTAGCTAACCATATAAAAAAAAAAAAACACCATACTAAAATGCGGTATTTTCACAATTACGCGCTATCTTCGTGTGCAACCTGCTGATGACATGAGTACTCTACAACCAGTGACCTGACCATGGACTGTCAAATCATTAGATCAATTTCGGCATTTCCACTTCGACCCTCTTAACCAATAGAATTGTACCATAATCTTGAAACTGTTAACTTCTTATACTACACACACACACACGCACACACACACACACACACACATATATATATATATATATATGTATGTATATATATGTGTGTGTGTATGTATATATATAATTATATATATATGTATATATATGCAGACAGACAGACAGAGAACTCTAGCACAACATTTCACCAGTACCTGGTAACTGTTGGACAATTGTATATATATATATATATATATATATATATATATATATATATATATATATATATATATATATATATATATATATATGTATGTATGTATATATATATATGTGTGTGTATGTATGTATGTGTGTGTGTATTTTCATAACTTTAATGAGACCATTTGTAAAAAAAAAAAAATATGTATATGCAAATATATAATTTAATGTCTCATTTGTTTTAGATGGCGCTTACCCTTGTCCCGTCAAAATACACCAAATCTGGAATGAGTCAGGCAGGAAAGATGTCACCAACATTACCCTTAATTGTAATTCTGAACAATACCGTTGGTGTCCAGCGGGGCGCAAACATTGCAACGGTTCGTCTGTCAAATACTTGGTGGTTAGTCGTCACACACCCTACGAAAACCAATATGTTTGTGTGATGGGCACCTCCTTTAGAGAAAAATGTGTGGTCAGAGTGGATGGTACGTACTCTTTGTCTGAATATACAGTTTTTCGTTATGGTATTATCTGCATGCATGAGGTTTGAATGCTCAGCATTTCTCAGTGTAAAACCCTTGAGAAACACACATTGATTCGAACAATCGTTCTTATAACTTACCTCTTATTTGCACCTTATGTTATATTCCTCGAATTATCGTCTCTCATACCTTTTTCCCCTTTTGCATATTCAAAAATGAAATTAAATTGATTGTTTTTTATGGTTCTGAATTAAAATGGAAAATTATTATTTAAATATCAGATGGGCTTAAAGTGTCAAATAAATGAATTATTAAATATGTAAATCTAACAGTTGTAGCTGGCATTTTAAACTATGCATGTGTGAGGCAAGATATTTCTTAAAGTTGACTGTGACTAGATTTAAATCTATTTACACTACTACTACTACCTTTACTTGACACCTAACTTAAGACAGGGTACAGATATTTTCCTTCATACAGCATTTCATATTACTTCACTGAGATAAAAATGATACTTTTTTTTTGGTGTGCTTACCTTGGACTTCCGAATTTTGACTTTGCATGTTTGAAGTCTGGCGAGTTGTCATGGGTAGCTCTTAGTTGCTGGGATTTTCGGTGCAGTTTCTCTGGCAATGTTGAAAACTGTTTTCCAATTCCATTCTTAACGACAGTTATTATTTTCTGTTGTTAGTGTGACATGTTATCATATTTAGATACACAATGAATAAAGTATTGCTTGGTGGGTATTCAAGTTCTGCTGTAACATCTGTGGATGTCCATGTTTGTGAGCTTGTCAAAATTACGACTCGGAATGAATTAAGAACTACGATATTGGCACGTAATGGTCTCCTTTACTACCATTTGATTTGATTGATATATTCAAGTTGCAAACGGTGAGTGTATAAACGCATAAATATATAGCCAATACCCTTATGCCAACATGAGGGCTTGCCCAATGCACTATTCTGCTCCGTGGCAGCACCTGTTTCCGGTGTCAGATGATATTTTCAACCAATGGATGAAGCAGGTTGTGTTTTTGTCGATGTGGCGTGCACTTTTGACCCTGAGTGACTGGTATAGGCCGGGATAAGAAAATGCCTGTGGGCGAAACCTACTTGTGTAGATGAATAGCCATACTGAAGACGGAACTGCGCTTTCCAATCAGCCGAATCATTATCCATTGGGGACCGACCATTTGATACTGGGGGGGGGGGGGGGGGGGGGGGCTATGCATTTTGTATCAACCTACTTTTTTTTCATGCACAGAAGATGTACATAATTTTTTTCCCTCTGACCTCAACGTAAATTTTTTTGTTTTTTTTTTTTTTTGGTGAAGAAGTTAGTGGGATGCACATGCTCTTGAACTGTTTTAGGGTTAACATTTACAGTACAATCAATGAAGACGAAATAAACAAAACATTTGGTATTTTGGAAAATTAACATTGTATATTGAAGGCCTAAAGGAGACATTAATTTGTGCATTTTATGTTTACCAGTGAACTATGGTACTATCAGCTATCACAGGTTTGCTGAACATAGTACGGAGTTAAACCTGACTTTGCCAGCCATACCACATAGGGCGAAGCCCAAATGTGCTATGGCTTACCAAGGCCAAGTAAAACTCCGTAATACGTGAAGCTAGCCTGTGATTACGATTTTATCATATTTTTAGTAATAATTATGTTGCTCGCCTGCTAAATCGTGATATAAACCGTATCACCTGTTTGATTTTCGTGCTGCACAAACTTTTCTGCTAGCACTTCACAAGTTTTGGCTCATCACGTGGTTATTAGGCAGGCATCTGTCTGGTTTAAACATATTTTATTTCAAGAATAAAATATGTTTAAACCACAAAGCCACAGACACCTGCGCACAAAAAACCACGTGATACGCTAAAACATGCGATGTGCTAGTCAAACACGGGGGCCATGAATTGCAAATATGGCAAAAGGGAGGTCTTTTATACATGATCAAAGATATGCAGAAAAAGCGTGGGCCTCCATTAGTTTATACATCACCAATACCATGTAGCAGTTTTAAGTATATGTAATAATCTCATGATCTTTAATAGAGAGGTTTTGCTTGCCCTTCATGGACCTGTGTACACCTAGCACATCGCAAGTTTTGGCTCATCACGTGTTTATTATGCGCGCAGGTGTATGTGGTTTAAACATATTTTGAAAATGAGACATCTTTAAACCACAGACACCTGCACCCCAAATAGCTACATGATGACCTAAAACTTGTGATGTGATAGGTGTACACAGCAGCCATGAACGGCAAATATCCGTGTGTTTACATAATCATTTATTTTGAACGATTGTGCCTAAAAGGTATTCTAATTTCGATGAGGGAATCAAAATACTAGTATGTGTGATATTCTTGTCATTATTTCAATTTATTATATTTGTGCAATATAGGTGAGACGTGTTAAATCTCCAGAGATTAATGGGTATGCGCGTGTATTTCAGTGATACCCACTTTTGAATAATTTGTTTCATATTTTATTTTATTTTATTTCATATTTTATTTCTCAGATTAAGCTATTTTTAAGGCCCCGTTACTTTAGCTCTTCGAGAGCCAATCACAGCATAAGTTGTGCTGATGAGCCTGAATCACTATCATCATTCTAGATTTTAATTCCCCATCCACAGACCTTTCATTCAAGTACCAGCATGCCTATGTTTTCAGAGAGACAAACAGTCCAGGTCAATAGCTTTCCTCGGCGTGCTTTGGCCGCGTTCCACTTTAAACCCAAACGGCACCGAGGAAAGCTATTGACTCAGTCGACGTCCAAATGTGGCACTGAAAGGGTTAATTGCAGTTATTTATGTCTTGGCCGCCCATGGGTGCTCTAGAGCCCAAGAATTGAACAGGTCTTTGTTACTATTATTGACGGAAGTTTTCGATCCCAAATTTATAGGAATTACAAGATTATCGAGCCAAATTCATATTAAATATTGTCTTTCCTACCATTCTCGTCAATGCTTGCAACCAATTGACCATTTTGATTTGTTCAAGCACCTGGATGTATCAAACAGATGGCTTGATAATAGCAACCTGATCTAAGTCATTCACATACAATTTTGATTTTTATTCATACTATGCATATGTGCATTACGTGAAGACTAATTTATGCAAGTTACTGCAATAAAGTGCTAAAAACTTATCTACCAAATCTCCTATATTTTGTTGAGTTGATTGAGTTCATGATATAGTCACCTTTGGCAGAGTCTACTCTAACTGAATAGAGGCACTTGTTGTGAAATGTGAATTAAACCCCTGCTCATAGGAACTTTGTTTTCCTTTTTGAGAAGCTGTCAACTGGCATCCACCATGTTTTTTCAGCTCTGAACATCGTATGACCTCTCACCCCTATGGGGAGGCTTGTCACATGATAAAAGACAATTGTAGACTGATGGAAGCCGATGGAAGTCTACGGGCACTTGGTTTGAAAGTAATGTACATACATTCCCCATGCAATATTATCCAATGGAAGAAAATTCAAGACCGATAATTTTATCAACGTGTCTTTCCAAACCAGGATAGCACTATTAAAATGCTAAAATTACCATCATTGCCTTCAATTAATTAAGAACTATTTAACAATTGATGCTTCACATTTCTTTTGCAAGAGACAGGGTATTGATACCTGAGTGGCGGTGTTAAATTAAATCTTTAACAGCATTGTGAAAATTCTTCTCTTGTATTAATATTTAGATATTTTATGATATTTACTCTAAGTCTCAAATGGGTGGAGTGATGACTGCAGGACTCCCTAATAATTTGATATTCTGCATTTACATGTATAGAATTGCCATATCCATACTGGGTTACAGAATAATCTGCACAATATATATAGCCTGTAAAGCAATGGAACAAGATCACTCTTCTGCGTCATTCAAATTTGCATTTCGCAACAAATGGTGGGCTCCCAAGTTCTCAAGGAAAGCTATTGACCCACTAATACACGGAATTTGATGGGAAAATAAACAGCTTTTTTTCTTGGTTAGCCAAAACGAGAATAGGAACGTGGGTGTATCAAATATTTCGAGAATCATACATGTACGTATATACAAAATCTAAATGCCACTATTGATACTATCTTTTTATTAAAGCAGTATTTTTTAGAGAGGAATGACGTACTTTATTTTTTTCAGGTGACACTACGAAGGACATTATTTTTTTCAGCAATGTTGGGACGTACATATTTTTTTAAAATAAAATGCATAGCCCCCCCCCCTCCCCCAAGTATCAAATGGTCGGTCCCTTACATGAAATCCCCGATGTTTTGGGGTCCAATCCTTCATCTTTTATGCATTCAGACCACTGATAAAATTTCGCACATTCTTTGCGTACTCTCTTATTTGAAAGCGTTGT
This sequence comes from Hermodice carunculata, assembly GCA_964020975.1. Taxonomy (NCBI): domain Eukaryota; kingdom Metazoa; phylum Annelida; class Polychaeta; order Eunicida; family Amphinomidae; genus Hermodice; species Hermodice carunculata. The sequence continues at coordinate 66,544,600 of OZ026628.1, forward strand.
GAAGTGACCTGTCAATTCATTCCAGTGGCGCACCTACGTATCTGACTTAATACACTTTTACGTTGGTACCCTATCTAAAGGCCATACCCATGTTTGCATCATACGGGGACCCAGATTAATTGCAACTTTAAACCGGAAATGCCTGGTAGAGAAAGGGCCAACCCTTCTTGAGTGTTACCGATACGTCCTCTATCATCACTGACAGCACAAGACGCTACACATGCATATTGACATGATATACGAAAAAGAATAAAAGCGCACGATAATTTTGGCAGTTTCGCCGAGGCTAGGCAGAAACTATTACTGTTGTGGAACAATTAAAATGTGTACTAATTTGAGAATTTTTACCTATAAGACTATCTCAATATATTTGAAAGCTACAGCTGTTCACTTCGATACTGGCTGCCTTTTTTAAGGCAACCCAGTAAAAAACCTTCCGAAGTGTGAGTGCCTGGCCGAAAATTCTACATGGCAAGAGCGCATCGGTGCAGCGGAAGGATAAATGACATGAAGCCCGCAAAGCGGGCCAACAAGTGTATCCTCCCGCCCCACCGGTTCGCAAGTGCCATGCAGAATTTTACAGCCCGGCAATCACAAGATCGAGCGTTGTTTAATTTTTATCCAATGTAGGGCTATGAGTAGGCTATAGTATTTTCGGAGTTCACCGTGGACTGTTGTATACCTGATTTTTTTCTGCATATCGTCATGATAATTTTGTACATTCTTCATAAATATGTAAATGAATTTCTAATATTATATATTTATACACATGAACTTTCTTTGTATTAAAAACCAAATTTACCATATCGAAGTGTCTGAGCTTCAACGTCATTTTTAGCACAATGTAATGAGTCTGGATCCGTTTGTGTGTGCGGATGTCTCTCTGTGTGTTTTCTGTTCAATTTTTAAAGCCAATTCCATAATGTTCATAACATCCTAATTACGTTGTAATAGTACGCACGGGCCGATGTATCGCGTATTTTTTCTGCGTTCCCATCCGTCGGTTCTCAGCCGTTGAAACAGGGGGTCATTTTGGTTGGAAGCTATCCAATTTGGGGTAATTCTCTCGGGGCAAAAAAGGCAAAAGCCATGAGCACCAAAGAACTAATTCTGAATGTAGGCAAGTTCTGCAAGAGAAGAGGCCGAGCGAGGAGAGCTTTTGTTAAGCCGTAACCGACTGGTGAAGCGCGCTACGACCACACTGAAAATCAGCAAGAGCACGTAGTACAAGTAGGGGGGGGGGGGGGGGGGGGAGGTAATAGTCTGTACCTTGGTTAGTTCAAAATTTGCCTAAAGGTGGTGCTGCCAATCCTGTTCATGGATGACCGCCCACATCTTGTGGTCACTTTCCATGACCATCACCTTTACTCTAATAATTTAAGAAATAAGTTTTAACTGTTTAGTACCATTTTTAAAGAGTAAATATAACCCTATAGTTTCAATATTGGCCTATATTATGATTGCGCGCTTCTCAACAAAATCAAGTCTCTCCATTTATAATTTCACTTTTTCTTCCAAAAACCATGCAATGGTAATTTTTACTAAGTTTCATTATCAGCAATTTTGACCCTCGAATCGAGTCAAAAGAGTAATTGATTTGAATTTCTTCAACGATTCCTTTGTTGTCGCTCAGTATGTTGGTGGTTTCTGTTGGGCCATAGGCAGCTTAGCCTCGCAGCCCAACATAAATGTTCATGAAGCCAACATTCGTCGGACGCATTAATGCCGTAATTGCTCCCTGTGACGCACTATGCAGATTTGCTTTCTATAGCTATATATCCCCCTACATAATGTTAAGTATGTAAAAAACATAAATATCTGACGCATGCATGTCTTGAAAATATGTAAAGCAGTGTTTTATACATAATCACAGACCTAACCTGTATCCATATTTTAAGCCTAACTTGTGGGCGGTGCAGTTTGACACCACAATTGTTGTTTTATTTTATCTTATATTTAATTAGTCATTTTGTGAAGTCATCACAACAAAATATTATTACAGGCCAATCTCTGTAGACAAAAACAGGGATACATAGGGATGCTCAGCTTACCCCTCACCCCCCACCCACCCCCAAAAGAGGGGGAGGGAGACAGAGGAGGAGGAGAAAAATATTTGCTCATAGGAAAGTTATTGGGTGTGAATTTTAATTAAACTAATTAGATCTTAACTCAAAGACAATATGACGATGGTTCAGTTTAGTGAATATCCCATTTCAGAAATATAAATGCTTGCCCCTTCTCAAATTAATCTTTTTCTTTATCTCACACTTTACAAATGAAATTGGTAGGTCAAGAGAGCAACAAATGACGGACAGTATACATGTACATATTTGAGCTGTAAAATGTTCTTTAATTACATGTAGCTGAATCTCAGTCATCACCTGTAATGGGGCGGGAGGGGTCAATTACAAAATAGTTCTTTAACAGTTTATGATGAAAGTTTACAATTCACGAGAGAAAATATTTCACATTCAACAATAAATTGAAATACAACTTAACTACTCACTTTTCTTTAAAATGATTCGCTTTTTTCAGTTAGTTTCCATCATAATTAAAAGCAAAAACATTTTTTACCGTTATATATATATATATATATATATATATATATATATATATATATATATATATATATAGGTATATGTATATTACTGGAGATGATTATTCTTTTTGTTTTGGCCAAAAAGAGATGAAAATAAAAAAGATAAAAATTGGAGGAAAAGTGTCAAAATGTGAGATAAACTCCACGAGTGCCAAGAACTTAGGCCTCTCTTTACTTTAATTGTCCCCGATTCTTGAAGCCAGTCGGCAACACTTTAAGTTCCGAAAGAATGCAGCTTGTTAGTAGCTATATCCACATTTACACTGCAGAATATGTTGTATCATGAATTTGAATTCTTTCTCAAACTATTGCACTGAAAGTACTTCTAACACATATCGGTCCATTTCTTATATTATACTGAGGTGACGGCAGTACTTTCACTTTGTTTTCATATCTTTGCCCTGATAGACATTCCTTCCATGTTCTGTGTTGTTTAAGAAAACAAAATCTGAAAAAGGTATATTCTTTCTGAACATTTTCATATTTCGGCCGTAAAGATGGTGAAATGTAATGATCAAATATTCTAAAATTCCTTCATTCCAAGACCTAGCTGAAGTAAGGAAAGTTGATCCATTCATTGAAAATCAAAGGTCTCCAATTTGTGCATATTTTTCACAGATTTGGGTCCATTATATTACAGACCAATTTTGGGTCTCAACTCAAATCGGCTTACTATAGGTGGCGCCATTAGTGTCTTCGGGTTTGGCACCTTGGCCTCCTGACATTTGCAGTTATCTCAATGATCTACATGTCCTAAAATTAAATGACTTACATCGGTACGTGCATATGACGGTGGGTGTACCTTGCGGTCAGCATTTTATGCTAATCTATATGTTGAGCCACCATTTGGAAACTTCCCCTATATTTTACTTCGATAATTTTAAAATCCACAAAATCATATCTGACATGGACAAGGGTAAAAAAATCTATAAAATAAAAATAACACCTCACTGCATTTGTCTCAACACTTTTATTTTGAAGGTTTAATAGACATTGCCATGAAGAACTGCAGCTAAGTAGAAAAATTCCTCGCATATGAAACTTTAAAAAAAATTGCAATCATTAATATCCAGACACATAAATGAAGATTACAGATTATACAACTTTCACATAGTGTAGCACCATTGGTCTAACATGGTTATTCTCTTATCTACAGCATTTTTCTTGTTTACAATCTACAACATTTGGCATGTTTACAAGTTTTAATGCAGACTTACATCGGTGCGTGTATATAATTGCAACGCGATTAGGATGTAATGAAAATATGGAATTGGCTTTGAAAATTCAACAGAAAAAACATCCACACACACACACACACACACACACACACACACACACACATACAAAAGGATCCAAACTCATTACATTGTGCTAAAAATGGCATTGGCGCTTAGACATATCGATATGGTAAATTTATTTCTTAAAACAAAGAAAGTTCATGTATATGATATCACATATGTTACTACAAATTATTTTCCATAATTATGAAGAATGTACAAAATTATCATGAAGATATGCATAAAAGATCAGGTATAAAATGAAAGGCAGTGATGGTTAATGGGTTGATTTGTCGATTGATAGACATAACTGTGAATACAACGACTTCAGAAAAGCATATTGCCGTGCTCAATTTGTCAATAAAATGGCGGCGCGGGAAGGTTAGATTTGCCGATTTGAATGGGTATTTCCGTATTTATTCAAAAACTATATAGCAAGAAGATCGTTGATTACGTTGTAGGTAAGTAGCCGGATGGCTTAAACTTAACGAGGAAGATCATTGTGATAGCTACTGCGGTAGTTCTTGAATTACGCTGCAAAAGACGTGTCCACGATAACTCCGAAAAGAAAGTCCAGAGTAGCCGTACACGTGACGATCTGCACCGTAAGGCAACAACTTTCAAAGGAAAAAAAATATTCATGGTATTCTTAGTTTTCACAATGCTGGTGGATTTTATTGATCATCATATGAAGTACACAAGACAAAGATCGACATGAAAGTTCAAACTAGTTCCATCGAGTAAGAATCGGTTGCGCCTATTGCACAAACGTGTGGAACGGTTTTGCGTAGGCCTATTACAAGTGTCGATTTCGGATTAGCTATGTTCCACACGGTGTAGAACGTCACGTGCACGCCCACTCTGGACTACACATAGGCCTGTATATACGCCTACGGGAAAAAATTTCGGCCATGCAGAATTTTTGGCCAGGCAATCACACTCGTGTAGTGTTAATATGGAAGTAAGGTGAACCTAGAATGTGAGCGAAGCATTTTTGTTTCTGATTTTCTGACCTGTTGTCAGGTTGATGGACGTATAATCTCTTTTGAAGATAACAGTGCGTGCGACACGTCAAAATTACGTCAATATTTACATGTCCGAGGCCACCCATGTATTTCACATATCACGTGGTGTAAATATGATAACCACGCAATATCTTGTAGACTGGTTCCTGGCTGTGCGTCTGGCGACTCTCCCTTTTCACGACAGGTCACCAGAAATTTGAGCGAGATTTTCCCCCAGTAGAAGCATGGAAAAACGATGTAGTTTGTCATTGGAAATCTATCAGATTATAAGCAAAACAGTATACTTTGGGAAACATGAAGGCCGTCATTACCATGGATTTCCAACTCCATAGGGTACTGTGTATATGCGATTGAATATGTAGGATTATGTTTATTTCCATTCATTTTATTCATTTTTATTTAACACACGAGTCATCTATGGTGGTCGCTCATATATTTATACATTCCACTTTATTTAACGTGCACATTTTCCTTGTATAGCATAGGCCTATATGGGATAAAATAAGCCTATGCTCTCTAAGAATATACATGAAAATAATATTCGTCTTTGAGAGCATCGATTTGAGGCAAACGTAGGCCCATCAAATTGATTCCATATCATAGTCTTCCGTGTTGCCACTTTGCATGTTGATTTGTAGTAGGGCTATTGGATGTAGAGTAAATAGGCCTATTTTTAAATTGTCAATGGTTTTGAGTGGACTACAACATATAGCTCACACATAGGAGGATGTTTTCCATGATAACAGGGTGGAATACAGCTTCGTGAGCGTGAGCTATAGGCCTATGCTGTGGTCCACTCCAAGTCATTGACTGATGAATTTATTCCATATTTGGAGAAATACAAGGAAACAAGCAAACCTGTAGTGTATTTCCCAAGATGCGCACCTGCGGATCGTGCTCAGTAGGCTAAAAGCTACGAAGTTTAATATTCATGACAATATGTCTAAACCTGTCTGTATGTGTATTCAGCCTATGACCAGGATATCACATAGGTTACCTAGTTTGCATATTAATGGTAGCAATATTGAGTGTCAATAAATATATTGGGGTACATAGGCTAATGTATAATAACTTGTCTGATGATTTGGATGTTTAAAGACAAATTAGACATAGGCCTATGTACGATCGTGCAAATATGTTAGTAGGCAAACTTGGAAAGTGCAGTACAGATGTTAAAGTTTATTGTTTAAGTCGTATTTGGGTAATTCATAGTGCAGTCAGCTGTGGGCCAATAGTAAAAGCTCCAAAATGCCTAAAATTGCATAGGCCTATAATAACTGGGTATTCTTTGACCTGCTTAGAATTGTTATTGTAAGTAATGCATTTGTACCTATATTCGATCCCTGGTTACGTCGAAATTTCTCGGAGAAAAATATTGAAACCAGTATAAATTTTATTATGAATAATCTTGCTTGCACATGGCTAAATTTAGAGAGCTATAGGTCTATGTATTCAAACGTTAGCATGATGCACTGTATATATCACTGTGTGGCACAATTGGTGGATACATGGCCTTAAATCTATTTCTTTTGCTTTCCCTATTGTGTCACTCAAATTAAGCTATGGAATTTTGTGTCTAAAATAAACTTATCTTATGTTAAATTCGCCATTTTCTTGTCTTCTGACTAGGGGAGCACGCTTTGCATTATGAGTGCAGTGATTAACTATAGCACCATTTTAATGGGGGGGGGGGGGACGTTGAATATGGCGGTGGGAAGTCAAGACCATGGAATGCAATGTATAGCCTATAGTGAGCAGCTCTCACCCAATCAAAAGCCAAGATATATACCAAAAATGGGATAAAATATTAACATTAGGATGAGTTTGCTCACTCGTTTCACTAGCATATATAACTTCTGGAAGGCTCACTAGGGCCTCGTTCTGCACATAGCTATAAGAATTCCCACAAACAGATCAGCAACATTGCAATGTTTACTGTTTGTAAACATTTTGCAAATGTAATCCTCTGGAGAGCGTGCCAGAAGCTCTTCTCTCCGCCTCTGAGTGTAATGGGATCCTTTTTCGCCGAGCAAAAATCTTGACTGACGTCACACTGTCTAGATCGGACAGAACCAGACGACATTTACGACACCAGACAGTGAATGGCTTTAAGAAAAAGTTTCTTGCCGATACATACGCCAGCTGCTGCAAAGAGTCATCTCTAATTCATACAGGTTATTAATATTAGCACAAACTTTCAAACTGATGGGCTCAGTTAGAATTTAGAGTGCTATCTAACCTCGTCTCAATTAATTATAAAGATAACAGTTAGAAGTTGAATAAATAGTTCCCTTCGTTGATGATACACCGCATTTCAAATTCCAGCTGTTTACTTGTTCCTTTCAGACATGCATCACAAATTTTACATGCCCTTCACTTTCTTGACCATGTGTCTGTACGTTACAAGCGTATTCTTACTGGTGGTCACCATCCCTGCTGTTTGTGCTTTAATCGACACCTGTCTCACAAGGGCGCCCAATCCACGTAAGTTACACAGGCACTTAAGGTGCCTCGTAATGTATGACTTTTTATTTTAAAATTATCACTGACATAAAAATTAGCTTGAAATCTTAATTGATAGATCTGAGATAATTATTACAGGGAAGCGGGGCATATGGCAGCATATATATTACAACAGATAGGCCTACTAGGCTATACAGACAGTTACTGAGCCCCTTGCTTATCCTAGTCCTGCATGTACCCATCATGCCCTTATACTAAAAGATGGATGGGTGGATTGGAAGCTAAGTAGGTAGGTAGAAGTAGTAAAGTGTTAGCCAACCAAATCAGAAATTTTACGTTCTGGAGATTTCAATGGTCAGTGTGCTGCCCCTATTTTCGTTGTAGTGCACTGTATTTGGCTAAGTTCATGTGCTAAAATGTAGAAGTCTTTCAGCACTGTGAATGATGTTCCTCTTACAACCAATAAGAGCAATTACAAACATTTTGTTGTTGTCGGTCATACAGCAAATCTGATGTACAGCATGGGACCTAATATCCTAGTTGATATTTGCAGCTGTGGAATTCACCCTCCCTTTACCAGTAATAAAAGAGCCTGACCTCGACAAAACCAGTCAAGCCAGCTTAAGGACCAGTTTAACAAATGAGAGCATCAGCAATGCTGTCATGCAAAAGGAAGCTGAACACATGGATGATGACAGTGACGTAATCGAATATTTTGGAGACATAGCCAATGATTATGAACATTACGATGAGATAAGCGAGGTGCCAGACACAAAGCAAGGTAAGACTTAGCCTTCTCACATGAAATGAAACAGTTTGGCCCATATATATGAATTTCAACCCAACAATGAGAGCAAAGTTAATTACAGCAAAATCCAGATTGTTGTTAAGAATTACCAAAACATGACTTCCAATAGGCTTACCAGAGTGGAGAAATTAAGAACACAGTACAACACCGTAGGTCACTAAAGCTGGTCTCCACAAACTTCTGCAAGGTGCTTTGTCAGAGCTCTCATAAAAATATGTGGGTCCAGTGCCCATCCCTGCTGCTGCACTCACTGACGGTGAGGCCCTGTGGCATGGAACAGCGCTTCTGGTGACAGTAACACATCTTAGCTAATATGCACGAAATAGATTCCTACACTGGTTTCCATAGCTGGTGGACACGCATTGTTGAAAGGTCCCACTTTTTCCTGATACCCATTACCTTTCAGTACTCAGTGGTTTCTATTTTCTGTCGTGTGGTAGTTGATAGGTTTTTCGCAAAACTGATCCTATCACCAACTTAATTTGTCCAGGTTTATTGGCTTTGTGAAGATCCATGGATACGCATGTGGGGTTGGACATCCATTGGGACGTCAACCACCACAGGATGGCCTACTTGGATCACTATCCTGCATGTCCCTCCTGCATGTTTAGGAGAGGGATACTTTGCACTGAAGAGAGTCCATGTGACATCGGTCGATGATACACTCCCTCTCAGTGGCAGAAAGTTCGTCCAGCAGATGTTAGATCCGCAAAGCAGGAGGCTCCAATGCACATAGATGGACCAGGGTGTAGATCAACTTCCCATTTGAGAGTTCCCCTTTTCAGTGACCCATACTGATGTGGCAGGGGGCTGGATCACTCAGGTACTTGAGCCTCTCCCCATGGAAGTGATTGGTCTCTCTAAATTGGACACCGGCCAGTGCAATAGGTAGGAACATTTGTCTCCCCCCCTCCCCCCCCCCCCGACCAATTCCCCTACTGGGTGTCTGTTGGCCAGCGTTGCCTCCTTCTTGGCTGGGAGATTACCTGAATGATTGTTCGAAGGCCGAGGACATCCTTGAACTTGACTGTTTGGATTTGCCAGATAAGGATTCTGAAGAGGAATAGGGCTACACTGGCTTCTCATGTCTGGCAACAGACCAGAAGGAGGCTAAGTGTTGGCCCCTTCTTGCTGCTGCCAAGCAGGCAAAGCCTCTGCAGTCATTGGATTCAGCCAAGGTAGTTACAGACCAGGCAGACCAGTCTTCCTCTAAGGCAGAGAAGCCAGGTTCATAGTTTCAGGCAAATGTTGCCTTTTTCCAATAAATCATCCCTGGGAAGGCAAAACCACAGACCATAGTGGCACAGCCAAGGGCTGTGCCCATATCAATAGAGGGGGTTGAGATGACCCACATGTTGGATGTTCTGTTAGCCACCTTTATGGCTGAGAGGTTTTGGAACTTTCCGCTGAACTGGCTGGGTTGGGCAACATGCCATACACTTGATCTTCCGGAGATGGCCTAATCCCAGGACAGATGCTGGCAAATCTGAAAGTGATGCTGGAGCTGTACAGGATGAGTCCATCCAGGTACAACTTAGCTCTCGCAATAGTAAACACTTTATTATGGGACAGCAACATCAAGGAAGTATTTCTCCCTGCCTCCCTCAATCCTTTAGCATTTGGAGCAGGATGCACAGTTTTGATGATAATCTGTTCCATCCCTGATTGTTTGGGGATGTTCTGCCATGCATCGCCTCGAGAAGGCAAGTGACAACCTGTCAGCACCACCCTCCGCCAAATGTTTGGTGGAGACCCTGCTCGGCCAGGAGCAGTCTCGAGGCACTGCTGTAGGGGAAATGCTCAGCAGAGCCATTATGCTTGATGCCAATGTCAAGTTGGTGTGGGGTAATGTGTTTCTTTCTGTGGCCAACCTGCTGACAGCAGTGAGCAAAACTGTTTAGCATCTGCCCTTGGATCCAGTTGACCTGGGGCTGTTTTGCAATGGATTGCCCCCCCCCCCCCTTTTGAGAGGGCAGGCAACGTGGCCAAGGAAAGGGGGCAAAAACCTATAGACGAGGCTTTGCTGAGGTGTTCGAAGTTTTCCAAGGGGTTGTCTTCCTCCTATCAGCCTGTCTTGGCTGTGTGTGGTCCTCCACAACAGCAGAAGCCACGGAGGCAGCAGACAAAACTGGCTAAGAAAGTTGGTCAGCCTTCGATGTGGGGTTTTTTGGTTCCAAGGGTGGCCAAAGGCTGGCGCCTCACCTCTAGGGGCATGTGCCAATTATCTGTGGGCCCACTAGTCTGCACCTTCTTGGGAAGGCTTGGTCAGCAGCTGACTAGTGTTGTTCCATTGGACAACATGATGGACAATGTTTTTGTCAGTAACATAATCTGTCATGGTTACTGAATGAAGTTTGCAGAGGGCAATTCTCCTATACTCTCAAGAGTTCCCCTGTCTTCTCTGCTTTGCATAGAGGCAGATTGAGAGCTCTTGCATGAGGCTGTGCAAAAGGTTGTGGATAAACAGGCCAACAAACCAGTGTTAGAGGATGGGTCCCCAGGCTTGTAAAGTTATCTCTTTTTTGGTGCCAAATAGCGACAGCAGGAGCAGACTGGTAATCGACTTGTCGCGTCTCACCTCTTATCCTGTAGCACAGCACTTCAAGATGGAAACCCCAGCCCCCATAATTGGGACGATGAAACAGCGCAACCATGATAGACCTGAACAAAAGATATTTTCACATTTCTGAGACACTGCAGTCTTGGAAATTTCTGTCCTTTGTGGTCAATGGCAGAGCATATCAGTTCCATGCTCTCCTGTTTGGTCTGGCACCAGTACCACTCATCTTTACTCAGGTCATGAGTGAGGTAGCAGCTTTTGTGCATAGGCAGGGGACCTGGTTGAACATTTATCTGGCTGATTGGCCCCTGCAGTCTCAGGACTGTTGCTTGCTTCTCAAGAACATACAGTTCATGTTATCTCTTTGTGTGAAGTTAGGCCTAATCATGAATCTCCTGAAGTCCAGTCTGACTTTTGCGAGGAAGTTCGTGTTTCTGTGGATTCAGTTCCACTTCATCTGTCAGCCATCAGAGGACAGGTGGAGGCATCTCATGTCCCTCTTGAACCAGTTCAAGAGGACTTTGGTCTCCTTGGTGTGTCAGTGGATGCATCTGATCAGGACCATAACTTTCATGGTCTCTCAGGTCCCCCAGGGGAGGCTTCATCATTGGTCTGTCAAACTCAGTTTGGGGATTTGGGGGATCGAAAGAGCCATCTCTTGTCCCAGTGTATTGAGACCCTGCCAAATGATGAGTTGGTTTTAAGCTGGTGATCTAGCCAGGTGACCATGATGCAGGGTCCCTGGTGCCATTCAACAACAAAGTGACCCTATTTACCGATGCGTGACTATGGGGCTGGGGAACACATTTGGACTCTGGGACAGCCTCATGAAAATGATTTCCTCACTGGAGGCAGTTTGCCATCGATTGGCCAGAAATGGAGGCAACTCATCGCTCCCTTGCCCAGGTCAGTTAACAGTTAGAGAACAAGCACATCCTGGAGATGTTTGGCAATTTTCCATCAATAAACATGGATGTACCAGGTCAAAAAGGGTGTTCTCTCTGGCCAAGTCAATCTTGCTCTGGTGCCATTAGCATGGCTTCAGAATACAGTGTCAGTGCATTCAGGGTTGTCTGAATGTCAAGGTGGACTTGCTGTTGTGCTGATTGCAGGTGTTTTAGATAGAGTGGTTTCTGAGTCCTAGCATGTAGGAAGCTAACTAGGCCCTTTGGGTTGACCACACATTGATCTCTTCACCACCAGGGACAATCGCAAAATTGTCACTTTTGTGTCTGCATTTCCCAATAAGTTGGCACAGGCAACGGATGCCATCTCAATTTCATGGCAGGGGATGTAGGCGTCGGCCTTTCCCCCAACCCCTCTCTTGCCGAAAGGTTGGCGCAAGATCCAGGAGGAGCAATGCAAAGTTCTTCTTATGGGCCCCTAGTGGCTTAAAAGGGAATGGAACTTCGACCTTCTGGAGTTGAGTGTTGAGCCTCTGTGGGCACTGCCTCTTCTTCCTCATCTGCTCTGGCCACCAGGCTAAAACAAATTCCACCGCAACCGCCAGATTCTCAGACTAAGCGTCTAGTGATTATCGCCAAGAGTGTTGTGTCAGCCAGCTTCTGAAAAAAATGGGCTGAGTGGGTTGCTCTCTTTTGGTCTTCTTACAATATCAATGACACAAAGTGGAACAAGTTTGCAGCTTGGTGCACTACTAAGTGCCTTTTGCCTTGGGAGACTTCGGTAGATGAATCGTTGCTCGAGAGAGGGATAAAGACAGGGAGAGGAAAAAGTTTTGTATAATTTGGATATGTGCTGCAGTGCAAAAATTAGATTTTCACAATAAGAGAACAATACTGTATTAGGAAATTATATTTGTGTGTTTTAAAGTCCAAGAATTATTGTTCAGTCATCAGGTGAAATGTGCAAATTTGATTTTATTCCAGAACATGACAAATGGCATTTGACTGATGATCAGATCGAAGGTGCGAGTGTTGAAGAAGAAAAATCAAGACCAATTTCAAAAGAAAGCCAGTCTGACGACGACAGAGAAGATACGGATGATGGCTATGAAATTCCATCATGCAGTACTTCAATCCCCAGGGAGTCGCTAGGAAAATCTAGGGTAGAGGCAACTGATGTTGCACAAATCGACACAAAAAAATTAGACTTAAGTCTTGTAATTTCAGAATTCACAGCTGTCACACGGTCGAAACTAGGAAAAGATCATGAGAATGGTGTTTTTGTAAAAATAAAGAGAGATTCCGAGGGCAAAAATCATAAGATTTGTAAAATTTCTAGATCCGAAGGAAATATTGATCACCCTCATAATGCTGGCAAAATCCCAAAAGCACATGAAATTAACAAAGCTAGTGGTGCTTATAATATTAGGCCAGCTGGTCACAGGCGACTGCTGGCTGATACAGATGCCGAATCACATTTTTCTGAACCTGGAATACCAAGCATTGGACCAAGTGTGAAAGAAGTTCTTCCTCAAATGAAGTCGCTGAACCATGCTTCATCAACATTGAAGTTCTGTGTTACCACTGATGCATCTAAAAATAGTCATTTTGACATTACTCCCACCAGGCCTTTATGTGAGATGCCCTTTGTGGCTTCTGGATGCACGAACTCTAAGTTCTGTAATCCACCCAGTTCTAACATTCAAAGAGTGATAAATGAAATGCAAAATAAAGGAATCGGCAAGCGCTCAGATGGTCCTCCAGCCAGTGTTGAAGGCAAACATTTACATACTGTTGGTTTTTCTGAAAACAGTGATGTTGATTTACCCGATGCTTGCAGACGCTATTCGGAAGGCGACGAAAACATCTATTTCAATGACGAAGTCGAAGACTATGGCTATGAGTATGTCGAATGTGAAGGTATATATTCTAACTACGAAGTCGAAAATACACTTAAATTAAGGGGACGTGCAATGTTCAGGAATGGGCAAGAACGAACTTCTAAGAAAATGTGTCCTTTCAATACTGTGAAATTACCATTGCGTCATGAGGCCATTTTGCCGGTGGTTCATAAATCAAAAAGTACAGACGATATATATTACAATACAGATCAAAGTGCATGCAACTTTGATGGCGAGTTCAGTGGACGTTTTGCATTAACAGTTGGCATGAGAAAAAACCTGGGTGATCATTATATGAACATGGATAGCAAAAAGCCCGCTCCAAAGTGTGCCCTGTCTGTAGCTGTGTCGCCCAAAGTCGGATCAAACAGCCATCAACAAAACAATCCTGGCCTGAAAGGTACAGTACAAAAGACGTTTCTGAGATCTAACTTTTTTCAGTGTGATTTGTCACATTTACGGATGATGTTGAGACCACAATCACAGATACAGCTCGGGGTGTTCCAGACTCCAAAACATGGCATGATAATCACTCGCTGAAGACTTATTATCAGCATTCAGACTGAAACAGTCCTTTTCAACATTTATCTGCTGAACGTATCTTAGTAAGCATTTGAACATAAAATAAATTTTTCAATATTTGTATATTATGTTTTAGAAACAGGTAAGGTGACAGGAGTGAACAGGGAGAGTATGGACCTTGGCTTCGGAATTTCTGTTATTGATGACATGAAAATATTTCAGGCAGTTACGTTTCTTAGATAAATAGTTTCACGTCATACCTAAATATTGCCTCTGCTTCATACCTGTTTAAATGGATACCACAATATTATATACCAGTCAAAAACGAGTAGATCAGATGTCACTTCGCCAAATGCAGTCCAGATGCAGCCCTATCTTCACAGAGGAAATGATAATTGTTTAACTTGTTTCTTTTAACTTTTTAATGCCAATAGCTCTGGTCCAAATCAGCAAGTACTGTGAGCTACCGCTGCAACACAGCGATCGCATCCCCGCTTCCTACTTGGCAACTGGCCTTTCTCCGTTGCTGGGTAGGTCACTCGATCCTCGGCCGTCTCACGTGGTTCTGCCATCGGTTTGTTGTGCGTTGTATTTCTGCAATCGTCCAGTTGTAATATGGAAATTACGTGGGCAGTGGGTGTTCTGGTGTTGGACCTTTACCCCCAACAAAATGTCTTGAACAAATTCTGTCAAATTTGCCTGGTGGTTCATAATCTTCTGGTCTTTTCACCATATTCAGCCACTCTCGTCGTTTTTATGTTTTTTTTTGGAGGAAAACTGTGGAAAGCTACCCCTTGCATCCAGGGCTATTTATCCAATTTGCCTAGTTTTCTCGTGTCTGCCTTAAAGTCAGGAACCTTGCAACTGTAGACTGTCATTGTAGCTTGTAAATACTACCGTAGTACGTTGGAAAATAATGATCAACTTTGCGATGTCATTTTCCTGTAATTTAATTATGGCGCGATATGGCTGCTATATTGAAACGACCTAACCTTCCGCAAGGTGCACCGCGAAATGACCCTGGCGCTTTAGCGGCTACTAACAGTACTAGCTAATTTGGACCTTAGGTATCGCATCGAAATTTTAATACTTAAGTGCATTTTATTCTGTCTCATATGATGGGCTTGGTAGGCCAACTTCATGAAATATGTGTGTGTCATAACATACAAAAATCTGAGTTTGGATTAGCTATAGCCAGATGAAAGACTAGAGAACACATGAAACATTGTGCATTATCAACTGATTCTGACCCATTTTTCTGGAACTCGGTGTTCAATTTAGATAATATTTAATTTCGTTTATGCAGTCGATTTTCCAAACATGGTAATAGATATTTTCTCACGAGAACCGCTTCAGGGTAACTTTGAAGCCAGGCAAAATCTAAACAGGACAGTTTGGTCTATCAATTTTAAGATTTCCCCATATTTGGCCAGAAAGGTGTGTCGTGTATAAAATGTCACAATTTAGAAGTCACAATCACGTTGAAATGAGCAAAATAATTGGAAAGTGTCTAATTAGATCCAGATTTTGGTCCCAAATAATAAATAGTGGGTCAAACTGAGATTTTTTTTTTTTTTTTTTTTTTTTTTGAAGGGGGGGGGGTTACAGAAAATGGAAATGTATTTCCCAAACTTCAAAATATAACCCGGAACATAGATTGGTTAATCCTGGAAGCTTTTATTAAATACAAAGGCGGGAATAAAGTAGTTGAGCGTCGAAACAAATCAATTGAATTTTACCATCAACTTCAGGGTCAGAACGAAATTCTTTGTGAACATGGCCACAGGTCTATACCTGCTGTTCTTGACGCGGGTTGAGCGAAAGACGCTATTTACATGATCATATTTTAACCAGTAAAGGGTATGAATATATCTGCGTCAGTAATTATGGGTGTTTGGTGAAGTAAAGACTTACTGAACCGTAAATCCCATCAGTATAATAACGTCGTAGGAATTTCTAATTTATTTGTAGGGACGACGAAAGGATCAAGAGTAACTAAAAAAAAAAAAAAATAGGAGACTAACTTTTTGGGAGAATGTCAAAATACAGGGCAATTTGCATCTTTGTCACCAAGTAGCAGGGAAAGTAATCACCCGATTAAGACCACTTAAGGGACGAAAAAATGTGGTCTTCATAGCGGAGTGGTCTTAATGGGGATATAGTTTATTAAGTAAGGATAACCCAAAAAGGTTACGTAAATAGGTGGTCCTAATATAGAAATAGTCTCGTTATGCAGGTGGTCTTCATTGGAGATTCTACTCTCTCTCTCTCTCTCTCTCTCTCTCTCTCTCTCTCTCTCTCTCTGTGTGTGTGTGTGTGTGTGTGTGTGTGTGTGTGTGTGTGTGTGTGGAATATAATATTCGTCCATGTTTTGTAATATTTATACAATTTAACATAATATGGTTATTTTGGGTCACAAAGACTTCAAGGCTTTTTGCACCCATGGCGAAAGACTGATCTATTAGATACATAGAGTTATTGCAGCAATGCATGTGTGTGATCTTAAGTTACGCTCACTTTCTTTCTACGTGGATATTTACGTACACAACTTACATTAAGCTCCGGTACCATTTTGCAAGTCAAAAAGTTTAGAGAAAAGACATTACTCATGAAAACAGTCAGATGTATGACATGATTTCATTATCTCATTTGCTATCTCCCAACAGCCTTAGATGTAAAGGTACCGCTGTGGCACCAGACCAGCAGTGAAAGTCCTTGGTTGGAAGATGTTACCACCTTTAAGCCGACAGCGCAAAAGAAGAGAATCTCATCTGCAGGTTTGAAACAGACGAAAGAAGAGAATGGCAACTGCAAGTTTGGGACGGACCCAGTTGTTAATTGTCATAATGTTGGCAATAAGGAATTGCGTTTTTCTCAAATGTCGGATACCGGTAGTGTTTACTCTGATTATTATGTCAGTCCTTATGCCTGGTTGAAGCAATGAAGTTTCATACATACATACATACATACATACATACATACATACATACATACATACATACACACATACAGGTTCGTGTACTGACGTATATAATGTGTATTTACCATTCGATATGGCATTTCGATGCGGCCAGCATACGTAATGAGAAATCAGATTCTGGTATGTTCTTTGAATGGTGGAAATTAGTGACAATTGCCAGAAATTAATTTGAAAGGCCTCTTTGAATTAAGAGCCATGTTAGTTTCCCAAGTGACCACATGGGCAAATTAAATTTCTTTGCCACCTACCTGCCACGTTACACATCCACCTGCGCACCAGAAAGTTTAACTTCAGCAAATTCAGTTTTATGAGAAACGTCTGGTCTGCATTTCTGGATAATATCACTGTTTGGGTACAACCATAGGTTAAAACATCATACTTTGTGCACCAGGATGCAACCTGGATGAGTTTAATGTATATATTTTACAATTGTTCCTGCAGATAGTTTTTGAAGTACAAGACAATATTGTCCACAACTGTGGCGGTTAGTTCGTGCCAAACAAGCTGTACTTTCTAATCTCGTTATTATGGGATGATAACTTATAATGCGGAATAAATTGCCTCATAATTACGAGATAAATATTAGAGTTTGGTTAGCGCCAATAAGCAACAGATATAATGTAGTCATTTGAAAGCAAGTGTATTTTCTCTTTATTTCGATATTCAGCATATGTATTGTCTCTGGTTGTGGCCCAAAAGGGAACTACGTGATCATTTTATGTAAACATAGTGTTGGCTACTTGTCAGTGGTGCCGACATACACTTGTTCTTCATTAACCCTTTCCCACTCAAATCACCCAAAAGTGCCCGGATGTGAATTGTTGAATGCTTTGACGTCTGCACTGCAATAACATATTAATAGAAACCATGTTTACTGAAAATTGCAGCAAAGACCTTTTCATGACAGCATGCCCCTGGTCAATTGTTTCCCCGGGCACGGGATGAATGCAATGAACCTGCCGCGAGGAAATCTTTTGACTCGGTCTTCTTCTGACCAGGAAAGGGTGAAAGAATCTTCCCGCGCTCAATCATTAAAGAAAAATCTTTTGTTTTCAAAGCGCTTGTTTCATTGTTGATCTTAAATTCTAATATGGAGTATTAAACATTATCACGGGGAAATGTGCACAAACCTAGACACATTAGTATCGGCGAGGATGCTGCAACCGTCTCATTTAGGGTCCTTCGTATTTAGATGTTCCGAATCAACAGTCAAGAAAACCCAGTCGACGTAACTACTCAAAATTGTGGCCGGATATATCAGATTTTTTTTTTTTGATTTTTTTTTGTGAAAACATCCTGCAATTTACTATAAGCATTTGGGAACAGATGCGTGCCCAAAGAAGTGGTCAAACCAAGGCTTACTTGATTAAAACACAAACAAATGCACTGATAATAATTTGTTAAAAGGCTTTTAGCTGCAGCTTTTTGTTCCTCCAATGCGCACAAACGGAACTTGCAGACTTGAAATATAAGGATGATGTTAGTTGAACTCTTTCAGTGCCACATTTTAGACTGAGTTAACAGCTTTCCACGGCGCGGTTTAAGCACATTGCACCTAAACCGCGCCGTTGAAAGCTGTTGATCTGGATTACCTTATTCTATGTAACTGAAGACATGCTGGTACTTGAATAAAGGATCTTTTTATAAGGAACATGAATTTAGCATCCTCATTATAATTCAGAACAGTTTAAGTTGTTTGACTTTAGTCACAGTTGGCACTGACAGAGGTGATGAAAAATTTCAGTATAGGATCATTGGAAAAATAAAAGCGCAACTTTTGTTCTGATTAGGTTTGAAACAATGTAATGCGTGTTAGCGGTGTTTCCATCTTATTCGGTAGGGTTTATCAGCTAGAGATAAAGCCACCATCACGTGTAACCTTATGGCGTGACCCATTGCTTTCTGTGGACGGAGACCTTCCTTTCTGGTCGACCGTCTGTTGCCCTACGCACCCTGCACCATCAGCATAGCCATATAACATGGTCACGTTCACTTTACCACGATTTTGGACAATACAACCGAAGGACATCTGCAAAGTCATATCTACGTTTAAGCAAACGTTTCACATTTAGGCAAAAAAAAAAGGTTCATGAAAAGGGTTTTTTGAGAAAAGATAACGTCTGCGTTGGTGATAAGGGCTTACGTCAGCCCGCATTGAGGCTGAATTGCGCTACGTCCGATGTCAGCTTCAATGGTCGCCGTCATAAGGCCATAGCACCTACACAAACAATAATCACTTCTTATATTTACAATTGTACATATTTTTTCATGTAATTATAAAATAAAACATCAAAACTAGCCAATTCAATGCATGTAAATAGAAGAAACTGATCGTTTCTCGTGTCACATGTTTTGCTCCAGAAATACCGGTAGGGGGAGCTTCATTTATATGGGTGTTGGTTATTGGTTGCACGGGCAAGTGAATGTGTGGCACCATATATATATATATATATATATATATATATATATATATATATATATATATATATATATATGTGTGTATGTATATATAAACAAATACATGTGGCTGAGTTGTGCGTTCGTGGCTTTATGAATGAAAATGCAGTTTAATGCTTTGTATAGGAAAATTATAAACGGAATGTAAATATTGGGAAACGGCATTGTTTATCATCATTCATGTGATGCATCAAAGTTTTGTCTCTTTATCACAACATTTGTATATTGGTTAAATTTAGATCTTATTAAATTCTGCATTGATCAGATACAAGTTCTTTCTTTGGAAGGGTTATAAAGTTTCCAGAAGACAATACCACTGTATATAACTACCATTCCTGTTGGCAGTGAAGGACAGGCAAGTATAGATGCCTTATGATAGTGAAACTGCTGTTCAAAATCGTAACAGACAAATAACGTATGTATGATATTGTATTCGTTTTGCCGTAGACCTAAAAATAGAAATTTCACTTAAATTAATGTTGTGAATGAATATATTTTTACAAAGACTAATTGTATTTCTTGCAATCAAAGTCTCCAAAGGCTTGCTGCATCAGTCCCAAAGCCCAAGGCATAAACCTTAAGTGTCTCCTAATATAAAAAAAATGATCATTGTCAAATATTGAATAACAAAGGTGCTGTCATCCGCGTAACTCCGTTACTGGAGTTTGGCATAGGTGGCGCTTTTACCTACATTAACCCAGGTATTCAGGTTAAGTAAACGAAATGCACACCATCCATAAAAGTACTTGTGTGATTATTGCTTATTTGTTGCCGATGAAATGTTTGATAATTTTATGAATTTGTATGCAGTTCTATCCCCTTATAACTTTGTCAAGGTGGTGTATAAATTCCACCTCTAGATATTTAATATCGACGTGATATACTGCGAAGTATTGCAACGTGATATTTAAATAACATAATTTGTTGAAAAGTCAATTTGGGCCAACTAGAAATATAGTGTTATGTATACAGACTAGAATATTACAGCGTATGTATTGTTCCGAAAAGGAGGAAATTACCCACTTTACCATGCGTGGGTTTTCAAAACCACCATGATTATTCAATTTCCTTATTTCTGCGACCCTTTTCCTCATTTTAAGGCATATTACAGCCAAGCTCAACAGTTAGATCCATGTCATGTTATAGTAATTACACGACAAAATAAAAAAACACCACGGAAGTTAGTCTTTACTGTGGCTATGTTTGTGATAAATTAGGTTCACAATGATAATCAAGCTGCGAACTTGACCTAACTCACTGTCAGCACTGATTTACTCCAAGACCCACCCACCCACCCCCCAAAAACCACCACCACCATATATATATTATATAACAACAAACAAAAACAGCCCCCCTTCGTCCCTGACTCAACGCTTAAGCACATTCCATAAATTTTAAATAAGGGACCGGTCAGGGGATTGGGTTGGCCATGGCAACAACAGTATGTTGACCTGCTGGAGATGCAGCATTCTGACTCATGCAGTATCTGGTGTTGCATTGTTTTGCTGGAGTTGGAGCACAGGATGTTACTAGAACCATTCAACAGCTGTTAGCAGGATCTCATGCGCACAGTGCTGGCCAGAGTCCCATTTACCCTGATGAACTGTTCCCCCTGTCGCAGTGACTGCCCTTGCTCCCCACCCACTCCCACCTCAACCACTCACGCACACATCGTAACGCTGCTTCCTCGATTTCCGTTATATTCCGCCAAGCATCCACTCACGAATTTCTTTGAAGGCATATGTCTAACCCGAATGCTCCCATCATACAAATCGAGACAAAATCATGACTTGTCCAAGCACATCCCACTCCTCCACTGATCTAGTCGGGGGGGGGGGGGGGGGGGGGGGCAAAAGCCCATTTGGGGGTGAACCTTGATCCGGCCGATAAAGTTTTTTCGTTGCAGATTCTGGTAGCCCAGGTAGTCCCATTCGAGAATCCAGTTGATGACCGTGCGTCACTGTTGAGCATTTCGGGGATTGTGCAAATTAAGACGGCCATTACTTAAATCTTGCTTTTTAGCAATATCTCAAGAAGTAAGCATGCTGGCAAGATCAAGGTTGTGTCTGTACCAATGTTTTCAGGGTCAAAAAATCAGATGAGACTACTCTTGAAGAACTGTATGTTCAAATTACAGGTTTGCTGTGATGGAATGTTATTTCTCTAGCCACTGTTGGGTACTAATGTGCCATCTTTAAGAAAGTAACTCCTTTATAACCTGAAAACGCACCTTGTCACTGGTCACTTTTAACGGCATTTTACGTTAGGGGGTGTGGGGGTCATCTCCCATTGACGTTAGTTTGCTGAAAGGGCAACAAACAATATAAAAAAAATCAACACAAAGGAAAAAAAGAGACAGAAAGAAAGAAAGAAAGAAAGAAAGAAAGAAAGAAAGAAAGAAAGAAAGAAAGAAAGAAAGAAAGAAAGAAAGAAAGAAAGAAAGAAAGAAAGAAAAAGAAAGAAAGAAAGAATTGGGGCTGTGGAGGCAGTTTACCACATGGCTTTTGACCTCGGGGAAGGCTTCTCTTACAACAGAGTAATAATCTTGTATTCAGCTGTCTGAAGCATTAAACCATGCCTGTGTTGTCACTGCCAGGGATTTCTTCTGCAGTTTTTCCAGTGTTATCCCCGTGGATGTCTCTTCTATAAGAACATAGTTTCGGTAGCCAGAATGCAAGACTTCGAATTTTGCCATGGAGAACATGTGTTCTCTCTGCTCTTCTTGAGAAAAAAATGAACATATCAGTAAGGCGCCGGCAGGATTCGATCCCGCACTGATTTCCACAGGTTGAAGCGACTGCCTTGACCTGACCGCAAACAACATGCAGTACAACCTGGTCGTTGAAGCACGTTTTGTATCTGTTATCGTGCTCAGTGGATCGTGCCAAGGAAGACCTGGCACGTGGATGCACAGGCATGTCAAGAATTAGTTCTATACTGTTTCTTGGATAAAGGTGGTGAAAAGGGTTTCCAACTATAAAATTGTGCCAGTGACAAAAGAGGCGTGGTTTAAATACGAGATTCCACTTGTTGTTGGGATGTATTCTGAAAGCCTGTATTATTGATCCCTAAGGCTGCGCGGTCGGGATTTATAATTCAGGCTTTCAGAATATATACCCGCTAGCCCGTGTTATCTCCTGTTCTGAATGTGGTGAAAACAGCAGTACAGAACAGCAACATAGAACTTTATACGCACAGTTCTACATGGTTTTAGCGAAAGAATTTTACTGAAAGATACGCAAGCCGTTATGCAAATAACCAGAGTTCTGGGACTATACCAGTGAAATTCACGGCATCATTGCACACATTGTTCCAACAACGAATAGTAAATGCTTTTTTTTTTCATATGACTTTTATGTCAAAACTCTCTATTAAAGACGTTCGGTACACCGCGTTATGCGCAACCATTTATGGTCCAATGCCTCTATGCAGTTAGAGCTGGTATTTGTCGATACCTGCACTAGCTGCTGTTCGCTTTTCCTATTTTGCACAGTTCCGTTTGAGAAATATGGATTGTTTACGAAGAGTGAAAAGGAAAAAGAATGGGCGGTTTGTTAACAAGTGCCAAAACAAAAGACTAAATGCTTTAAAACAAGGTAGAATACGTCGAAACACGGCAGTGGTAGACCAAAACGCATGTACACCATAAGCGAACGCTGACCAAGCCACCGTCGAAAGTGCCACGCCCACTTCCCCAATGCCACATGCACATGTAAACACTGACAGTTATAACTGGGACGAAGGTCGTAGAATAGTGGAACTAAGTGTACTAGCCGATAATCTTGTATGCGAGGCATGTAAAAAAAACAACATTGTCCCTAAAAATACAGAATCAGAAAAACGATACGGCTTGGCCAGTGTACTTCTCATGTCTTGTGAATGTGGTATGATAAACGCTGTCCCAACTTGGGGGGGGGGGGGGGGGAGGAAACCACAGTAATTCCCCAGCGTCAAAAGGTGGCACAGGCATATTTGACAAAGTGCTGCCTGTGTTACCATTCGACAATGTATTAAGGCAACTATAATTTTGATATTCCTATTTTTACCTCTTTTTCCACATTGCTGCATTGCACTATGAAGAGAATCTTAAAAATGTTTACCTCTTCTCAGTAAAACTATGAAAGTATATATTATGACTGGAATATAAAATTAACGACGTACTGCCGTTTATTTAACCTACATACATGTATATTGATATGGTATCGAAGTTAGACAATGAATGGATACCTTGAACCTATGAACTTAGAACAAATTAAGTCAACATGCATGAATTCTTTGTACAATTGCGGAAAAAATAGCACCGTATGATATCTTTTTTTGTTAATCAATGAAATCAGTGCATATTTTGGAAACCCCCTACAATTTTTCAGGGATTTGTAAATATTTTTTCTATTTCAAACTTGAAAAGTAATGTGAGCACTTATACATTTTTGCAAGACGAGATGAATTTAAAGTCACATTCCAGCATGTTTTGTTCACATATTTGTTATTAAAAGGCTTGATATACATTGTATACATTCATGTTGAATTATTTTATGCACATTTTTGCATCCTTAATTTATTTTTTTGCTTTTATCCACATATATAATGTTTGCTATCAAATTTCTGTAGTCCTTACATGTAGCGCCACCTAACGACAAAAGTAGCACCGTGACATGCCAATTTTTTGCTTGCATTTTATTTCAAATGCCAATATCTTGGTTCACACCAAAAACCAGAGATTTCTAAATTCTTTTGACCAGTGTACCGAACGTCTTTAAGGACGCCAATTTTCCCCTAAAGAAAGATTATTTTTCCATACTAACACTACCTAAGAAGGACTTGTCCTCTTGGTCCTTGGCGCCGGTAATTTTGTCACGAGGACTTCCATGAATCAGCATCAGCTTCCTCAGACATGACTGCGAGTTTATTTGTTTGTTTACTTGTATGCGTGTAAACTTGTGTACAGAGTTTAGTTCAATGATCAAAGTGTAATATTCACCGTAAATATAATCATCAATATGTATAAAAGTGTGCTTTCTAATACCAGTTTTACCTGTTCGCTCGATCTTGGTATCATGGCCGTCCGCAAAGCAGTTCTGGTTAGTATTAGTGAGATATAATGATAATAATAATAATAATAATAATAATAATAATAATAATAATAATAATAATAATAATAATAATAATAATAATAATAATAATAATAATAATAATAATAATAATAATAATAATAATAATATATTTGGAAAACTAACCCGATACAACAGGGGCGCTAATAAAACGGGGTTATTTCAGGGTGCGTCCATACATTTTCTTTAAACTCATTTGTAAAATAAAAGTATAAGCTATAAAAGTAAAAGTCTTTAGTAGATTAATTCCGTTAGCTAACATAAATGATGTACAGACATGCATGATATAATAATATCATTCTCATCTTGAAAAAACGTGCACGTGAAATTCTGAAAATTCCAACTGACTCCCCTTATCAACTTGTGACATTTGCGATCATGGCACGAAAACAGTAAAACGAGAAAAACACGAAAATGCGAGTGCGAAAACACGACATAATTTCTGTCGTATTTTCGTCTTCGTGTTTTTACTTTAGTGTTTTCGCTTTCGTGTCTTCTGGTTCTCGATCAAGGAAAGAAAACTATGGTCGCATATTAGTGCCATCAAATATTTATAGAAAATTACGACAAAACAGATCGCGATAAAAAGAAAACACGAAGGCGAAAATGCAAAAAAACGACACGAAAATATGACAAAAATTATGTTGTGTTTTCGCAGTTGTATTGTCGTATTTTCGCATTTTTGTCGTTGTCTTTTCAGTAGATAATGAATGCCAAAACAAGGAAATAAGACATAACAACTGCGAAAGTGCGACAATACGACTGTAAAAACACATTATTCGTGTTTTTGTTTTCGTAGCCGTATTTTCGTGTTATCGAGGTGGTGTCCTCTTATTTTCTCGTTTTCTCATTCATTCTATAGTGGCATTTTCCCACAATACCTCTCTGCATCGCGGAAATGAGTATGCCTGAAGACCGGAAAGACAAGAAAATAAACAAAAAGAGCCACAGAGAAGCAAAAAGAAAATACACAAAAGCAAAATTGTTCCAATGCGCAAGTCTTGTATCATTTTGGGACCTAGTAAAAGCTTTGACCAAAATGGAATGAATATACATCATGGATGACCAACTATGACAATATCATTGCCAGATTGTCACATACATTTAGTGTTTCCAGATGGTAACGCTAAATACCAAAAACAAAACAAACAAACAAAATTCAAACCTAAACACGGAACACGCCTGTTTTGCTCAGTTGCAATATCAATGTGTTTAGCATAATAGATACTAATATTTTTAGAGTCATTATGACAAAATGAAAGTCAATGGTTATGAAAATATTTGTTTATGTGCTTATTTAGCTTTTGGTGGTTTATCGCCTTATGCAGGGAGAAAAAAAAATAAAAGTTATATCTATATACAGGTAGAATATTGGTTTAGTAACAGGTGAGGAGGTTTGGGGAAAATGTCGACTCACTTGTTTGATGTACTTTAAAACTTGTTGGAAGCCACCGGGCAGCAAATTGTTAAAATTTGGTAAACAAAATGATTGACCAATAAAGCACAATTTAATAGCAAGAAGTTGACACTGAGTTAAGTTTACCTCTCTGTATACATGGTCATGCGCACGCAGTACACAAGGATTCAACATTCAGTATATGGTTTTCGGTGAATAGTACGGGATAGGACGTTGCTCTTAGAATATCGGACTTGATCGTGTTCAAACGGTACATGGGCGTACAGATTGTTTGTTAAGTTTCTCTTTATATTAAAAACACATGTGCTGCATTTTCTTTTTTTAAGGAAAGGGGATTTTGCCTTCTGCTAGAGTCAAGGCTTAGAGAGATTTTAAAGTGACACACTCTTTATATTGTTCAAATGTTATTCCAATATGTGTATAAAGTTATAAACAAATAAGACAAAAGTCTACCATTGTGATAGTATATGTTCAACTCCTTCAATACCAGTCCTTGATTTTCCCTTATATATTTACCTAGATTTAAAATGGCATTTGCATATTTATATTCATCATAAAAAGAGCTTTTAGTCAAGTGCCTGGTCTAGTCATTGGTTTTTGCACTGCCTGCAAAGTCAAGCTAAGCATGAATTTCCAGGCAGTGCCGAAACCACATACCAAGGATTTTAACACTAAATACCAAAAAAGAACTAGACAAAAGCAATTCCTATACTGATGTAAGACTGTTTTTTCCCTCAGATTCCAGTATATGTACAGTAATAAACAAATAAGACACAAGTCAATCATCATGACAATGTATGTTTAAATGATTAATAATAGCATCTTTTCTCTGGTTTTCTGTATTTAGGGCGTGTAACACTAAACACCAAATTAAGACAACTGAACGGAACCAATTCTTGCTGAAGCCACACTCTTTATTTTTCGCAAATTTAATCCCAATATATGGACAGTAATGAACAAACAAGATACAAATTGATCACCTTGATAGGGGTATATTGTGTAAATGATTAATATAACATCTTTTCTCTTCTAAACTACATATCACTGCATGGGAGTTGTGCACGGAAGAAAAGAATAGATTTGAGCATGTATAATATATGAATGTCAGCGTAAAAATAATGAAAGAACCACGTATTTGCACTAAATATCATTTCTAACATGCTCACTTCCCCATTATAGCATTAATTTGGTAATTGGAACCCCTTCGTAAAATTTGTATGGCTTTTGGCTTTTTGAAGTTTCGGCAGGCACCTGTCAAAAATGATACATGTAAAAGGTCATGGCGGGGGGGGGGGGGGGAGGAGTACACTGAACCATGGCAGCCCGAAGCCGTAAACAGGAAATACCACTTGGTTCTATTAGGCAACATTATGATAAATTCCTTACTGAATTAATAATTTCCGAGCGAAAGTATTATTAATTGCAGGTAAACGGGGTCATTCATCATCTGTGCTGGATTTTTGGTCATTCAAGGCATGTTTGGGATTGATTCATAACATTTCTTTGTCCAATAATGATGAAAAAGAGGAAAAATTCAAGATGGCGGCGATGTCATAGGATCTTCGGTGACCATGACAAAATTTTAGCAACGCATATTTTGACGTCTATTTGCAGCTTTTCTGTGGCAAAAGTTTCTAACTGACACACTTTCTAAATATATTATTCTCACAAATATGTTGTAATTGAAATTTGCTGAACTCATGTGCCTATGTAGATTGCAGTAATTTGCCAACCTATCAAACAAGTTGACCAACATGGTTGCTATGGCAACTGTCCTAGACTATATTTCACGTAGATGTATTTTGCAGAAATCAAAGACATAAATGTACTTCTGATCTAACCTGTTAAGATCTCAACAGTAAAAAGGTTTGGGAATGCAACTTTGACCTTGGTGAACCAATTCATGTTGTCAAACATTCGTTATTTTGCAAAATATCAGAATATGAAATAAAACTTTGGTAACCATGGCAACCAACTGTTACACCTATTGTTTCCATTTGGCACTTACACTACTACTACTACTATTTCTGCTGAACATGGTGATATATAGTTATGATAACTAGTTTTGTAATTGATACAGAATAAACTGGGTCCAACATTTGGAATATCACCCTAAATCCCCAGACACAGGCTACATTAGCCAATGAAATAGCCCAGACTGGGAAGTGTTTCTGCTCATCCTGATACTGTCCGTGATGGGATAGTTGATTCACTACGATGTATTCTGAAACAGATGACATACAATAATCTACATGGTCGACTCTGCGACATATATTTTCTTCTTACAAACCATGCATTGTTATACTCTTGATGGGCAATAACAGCAGATACAAACATGTTTACATCGACTTTTTTTACTAGTATGACTGCTACAAGGAGGATGCAATGACAGAAGTGAGTGTCACGTTGCACAGACAGTGATCAATTGATATGTGTCACATTCTTCCACGCCTCTTTATAGTTTGTTAGAGATAATTTTTTTGACATTCAAACAAATACTTTTTTAGGTTTATATAATTGTGGCCTGAACTTATCCATGTTCTTTTGTTTCCCTATTTTGGACTCTGAGGCCTGTTATATATATATATATATATATATATATATATATATATATATATATATGTATATATATATATATATATATATATATATATATATATATATATGTGTGTGTGTGTGTGTGTGTGTGTATATATATATATACATATATATATTATGGGCTGATTGTTTTTTTTTTCATTTTGATAAATCAACATACATTGATTTGTTATGTCGCTGCAGATATATATATATATATATAATATATACACACACACACACACATATATATATATACATATATATATATATATATATATATATATATATATATATATATATATATATATATATATATATATATATATATATACATATATATATATATATTAAACAAAACCAAAAAATGCACACCAAAGATATCCAGGTCCAATGAGGTGTCCAAGAAAGGCTGTCTTTTTGTGACTGGACACTTCAGAATGCCCTGAACAGCTGTCTCCACCAGATGCCTTGTGTTCCTTGGATAGGTGGGAAATATTTTGTTTAAAAATTTTTGGCTTGCATCCCAAAACTTAGAAGGCTGCGAGGGGTTCCCCTCCCCTTGGCCAAACACAGCTGAAACAACCTTGCCTCTTCATAATCTGAAACAAAAAATATACATAAATATATTTTACCTTACTGTACTACTTGGCAAGACACAACAGGCACTATTTAATTGGTACCACATAGCAATTTTCCGCTGAAAATTAAAACAGTGCTTAGCAAGGTTTGTTTGTTTTTAACATGAAGAGTTAATTATTTCGCATTAGTGTAGTAAAATCTGCTTACCAAATTTTAAAACCTAAATTGTAGTCGGACTTGGGACAATCTTTTACATAAATATAAAGGCATATTTAAAATCCAACATTTCATTTAGCAAAGTTTCCACTTCATCCTTTTTTTTTTTTTTTTTGGCGGGGGGGGGGAAGTACCACTGAGTATTTGCTACACGTGTGTGTCAGCAGAATTTTTTGTGATAAATTCCCAAAAGACATGGAAGATTCGAAGATTCACAAACAGTTATTTGACCAAGATGACATGGAATTGATACAGAACGGCCGTTAATACAGAAATATAGAACATGTGAAGCCAAAGGCGTATTCGAATATTCATTATTTTATTTTGCACAGTTCTGTTTTGGTTGCTTGGTTGGTTGGGGGGGAGGCGATGGTACCACTGCGAAGAACAAATATTTATGATATAAACATCAAATGAAGGTAAATATGATAAGTTAATGCCAATGTTATTTATAGCAATCTTACAAATCAAAGATATTTGTTTAGAAGCATGATTGAATCTAGATTGTGTGTGAAACAATGGCTAAGTTGACGAAGTCTGGTCTCCACAGCGCTGATTCATCAGTTCAATCGAGTCAATGCAATTACACGCATTACATTTCAGACTAAAATTTCTCACTAAAATAAGGATAGATTTCTCTGAAAAGTCACCAGAATATTCTATAATGTATAATTGATAAAACTTACCGATCTCGGATCAAACTGTCGAGAGGAGTTTAGCAGGTGTGATCCATGTTGACACTGTGCGCAATATCAGAACACAAAAACATGGCGTACCTCCTTGCTCACTTCAGGCAAGTGGAGCCAGTCACAGAATTTAATGGCATATTTTTGCAGTGAAAATTGAGAAAAAAAAAATCTAAATTCATTTTAAATCACAAATTTTTCCAATTATAAGCAAGACCTTGTGTTACATTGTTTATTTACTTGTTATTATTTCACATTCATACATTCATTAAATACAAGTGTTTTGTCGTTAGCAAATACAAGGCAAAGCCAAGCAGACACTACCACAAAAAAGCATATCCATGAATGGAAGGCTGCGACACATAGGCCTAGGCCTAGACCTACTTAAAGTTTTCCTGCTGGTTACCCATTGATTCATTTATTGAATGTGAGGATAGACTTTATACCGGGTAAAGATTTAGAAATCGATAGACAGTGCCTGGATTTGATGTGAAATGAAGAGAGATTGGAGTGTGCTTATAATTTTTTGTTATGGGCCTCCACTGAAGGTGTCGTGTGTTGCTCCTGATTGTACTTTCTACGAATCATTTATTTATGTTATGTAAGGTAATACTTGAGATCTGTTAACGTCATGTGAATGAATTAATTATGTTAAATAAAGTTATGCTTGAGATCATTCTGGCTCCCGTGAAACAATTATTGATGTTATAGGCCTAACTTTTAAATGCTTTGCTTGAGATCAGTCAGGCTCCTTTGAAACGGTTGGCTGAGCGGTAAGACGCTCGCCTTTCACCTCTGCGACCCGGGTTCGATTCTCGCCCTGGGTAGCATGTGGAAAAAGTTCCTACCACTTTAACCGTGCACGGTGGTTTTCTCCGAGTTCTTCGGTTTCCTCCACTAGGCAAGGTAGGAAGTATACGCCAACATCTGTGCCATGGAGAGTGACTCGATAAGTCAATGCTTGACTTCTTTCACAATCCA
This sequence comes from Hermodice carunculata, assembly GCA_964020975.1. NCBI lineage: Eukaryota > Metazoa > Annelida > Polychaeta > Eunicida > Amphinomidae > Hermodice > Hermodice carunculata. The sequence continues at coordinate 66,575,667 of OZ026628.1, forward strand.
TGTAAAACAAATGTGTCTATACTTTAAACAACTTTTTATATGATAGGCCTAACTTTACAAGGTGATGATTGAGATCAGTCGGGCCCCCATGAAACAATTATGGGCCCTACATGTTTACTTTCCAAGGTTATGCTGTAGGTAATTAACATTTCTGTAGGACAGTCGCTGGTTAGGCCTATACGATACATGTTATCAGGTCTGTTCTGGTGAGCCAGTCATTTTCATTGAATAAGACAATGTTTAAACTCAGTCAGGTCAAAGTTCACCAATTACTTTTGTTACATCCTGTTAAAATTTCCCACATATAGGTTCACCTGTATGTACACATACACCCGCACATGTTGCAGCCTTGGGCACTAAGAGGAGCTGAAATGCTAAACCTAAGGATTGTAGGCCTTATAAAGGTTAAAATGGCTGTCCGTAGATTAAAACACAGTTTCCAACAAGATCGTAATGTCTTTATCTTGTTCATCAGTCTATCCCGTTGCACAAGGCATCACAACTGGCACACTTTTCAATGCGGACTGCTCTATTATCTGAAAACCCATTGGTCTGACAGCCCATTGCCATTGGTCCGACTGTAGGCCTATTCATACTGTTACACATAAAATTAATAATATATAATGAGAAAACTAGGTGAGTCCGGAGTCTGCTACACCAGACTACCTGAGTAGACATCCGCATCACACAAGCCCGAAGGGCGCGTGTGATGCGGACGTCACGAAGGTAGTCTGGTGTAGCAGACTCCGGACGAGCCTAGTTTTCTTTTTATCCCGTACTTAAGTACTATCAATTTTCATTTTTCATTGTAAATTAAAAAAAACTACTATTAATAATTATATAAAAGATAACAGACAAGCTTCCCAATGTAGACATACGCGACCTCATTTTATTTTGCTTCTGGTGTATGAATACATTAAGTTCATAAACAAAGTGAACAGTCAACGTAGTCTGGTGCATAGCCACGTAGTATGGTCAGATCCATGCCATATAAGGGAATGAACACAAGAATGGAAAGAAAGTAGTGCAACACAACGTAGTCTGGTGCATAGCCACGTAGTATGGTCAGTCAGACTACGTAGTCTGTATTAAGTCCATTTTTAAAGTAACATGGCCCTAAGTACGGGATAAAATTCATGTTTGGCACAAACCGGCGCTCGGACCAATTGGCAGTCATACTAATGCCAGTAATGGGTCGTCGGACTATCGAGCTGCAAAAAGTGTAAAACTTTTGAATCACAATCCAATTAGTCACGCTAAGACTGCAGATGCTTCCTGATTGAGAGGACCATTTCAGGAGTGAAATGGGGAGTGAAATTTGTTTCTTCACATTGGTACTGAAAGCTGAATGTTAATGTTTTGGTTATTCTTGAATCTCTACCTTTTGCTGCATTTGACTTTGCATGCAGTTTGTTGAGAATCTTGTTATTGGGTTGGAATTTATGAATGTGGGCATTAAGGTGAAAGATCTGAAGCCAGCACCTTTGGATAGCCTTTAATCACTTTTTAATATTTTTGGGATAGTATGATGCTTAAACTACGTGCTTCCAAAAATCAGTTGTGTGAACAAAAGTTTATATGAGAAAACTTGACCTCAGAACATTTGTTTAACTGAAGAGTTTCAGCAGTGCTGCCACATGGGGTTTGTTTGCATGGCCATGGCATGATAATGAACCATGTCATTGTTTGCACAGTCATTTGACATTAGTCCACAACCCCTTGCAAGCAGGTGAGCCACTGACAAGGGTCACTCATAGGGAACAGTAAACCATTAGCCATGGAGAAGAACGGGTCAGTTCAGACTAATAACTACCACTGTCCTGACTACTTTGAAATTCTCTATTGCTGTAATAACAAATTAGCACAGTTCACTTACTGGGCCCCAAATACGGGAAGGCACATGTGAATCCACACCTCTACAAGCCAAGGGCAGTCAAGTTTGATGTTCTCAAGTTAAAAAAACTCGAGTTTTTAAGCCATAAATGATACTTTTTTTGAATGAGAACATCCCAGAGGTAAAGCTACAAGTTTATTTCACACAGTAATAAAACCATAGGACAGAAGAAGTGACTATGTGTCCTCTTACAGCCATAAGGGAAGCCACCAAAAGATCGATGTGCGATAAAAAACGAACCTAATTTAGCTAGGGGGAGGGAGTTAAACGTCCATTTAGTTTTCTATCGCACAAAATCGATGTAAGCAAAAAATATCAAAATTTTAACTTGCAAACAGAAAAAAAAAACGTTTCCGCGATGGTCGAGCCCCAGTTTTGTGAGTCCTGTCTTCATGTTGTAGAATGGTAGTAATCCCAATCTTTAAAAGCCATCCTAAATACACCACAATATGACCTTTTTTACAGGGGCAAAACCCTATGTAATTTGTGACCACTTCAGTACACATTCTGGGAGATAGAAGTTTCAATGTAACGTCGAGTTTAGTTTCAGAGGGGAGGGGGGGGGTCTGACCCAAAACAAAATTACTTTTGTTTAGTTGTGACCATTGAACTTTTGATGGCTTCCCTAAATGCATAAGAATTTGCAACATTTGTTTCAATGGGATTGTCTCAGAAATGTCTTTTGCTGACCCTATGCAATTTGTATCTCGCCTCACAAACAAACGAATTGCCCTGTCACATTAAAATCAGTGGACATCAAAAGAAACATATCATATCCAGCAGCAATTCCAAGGATTTTTTTTCTGACAACCCCTTTTGTGACTTTTCAGGCAGTTTCTGAAAAGAAAAGGAACAACCTGCTAGGACCAGCTTAAAATTTTATAACTTTATATTTATGTTATTTCAGGACTCTCCATTGGATGCAAACCTGGACACACATGCACGCATATATATATATATATATATATATATATATATATATATATATATATATATATATATATATATATGTTTTATTTCTTTGATCTCAATTTGTGACTGCACGAAAAATGTGAAACTCCTACTAAGTCATTACAAATGCTATAAAATCTAAAGAAACTTCCAACTCCGCAAATAAAACAAACTATGGATAGGCCTACAAATGTATGGATGTGTTGTAAGCGTAAAATATATAAGTTTACTGCACTTAGGAAAAAAAATAGGCAACATTGATCCAAAGTTGCCAGTCTCACTGCCCACTGGCTTCGGATCTTCTGTCTTAAACCTAAAGGCTAAAGAAGATGTGTTTTTCTGAACTAGGCCCATGGTCATGTTAGTAATGTTAGTCGCCTGTTATTCGGAAACTTTGCTTGCATCGATGTATTGCAGAGGTGCATGAGTCAGTCAACACTGGAAACCACTTGTTGATGACGAGAGTCGGCCTAATACTTAGAAAAATTGAATTGGTATATCCTCGTAAATTTCTGATTGCCCGTGACTAAATCTAGCTATGACGCTGCGGTATCTGGCGCCTATGGATGCACGTGCTGCCCTCATCCAAGGGTTACGTGACGTAGGAGGTGTTGACGGAACACCAGGTAAGTCATTGGCGGCGATGTCACAGCTCGAGCCATTTCCAGCTAAAAAGAAAAGAAAAAAAAGAGAAGAAGAATACAGTAGTGTGCTCAATTTGTGAAACACAGACCTTGCTCTATCAAGTATCAGCGAAGCCTTTCTCATTTAGAATAATAGTTTGAAAACAAAGTTTAATGCAATTTGGTTCAAAACAAGTTTTCCTTGGCGAGGGTTAGGCACAGCCATCATGAGAACTTGAGTCTTGAGCTTGGCCTCAGGTCAGGGCAAGCTATGTTGGCAGGACGCATTATGTTTATTCCAAATATTTTCTGTTAATAAAATTTATGGGTTCATATTGTTACACAGATTTTGCATCCTGACACTTTCGGGTTTTTTCAGCGGGAAACAGTTGATTAACACCACTCACTAGGCCACATTTTGGTGCTCAAAAAGTTCTGAACGCCTCCTAAGCAGCCGCCAGTCCCTATAATTAGCGTTATGCCTACTTCTTGTGTTATTTTTGAATGCATAATTAAGTGACTGTCAATCAGGTATTAGTCCCCAGAGAGACCCGATTTTGCAAAATATTGGACTCTTGGGAGCACCGAACATCAAAACATCGATTGTTTGCGCTCTACCACTTCTTACATTCGCTGGCCAGATCCTCCTTAAACTTGGTGGGATATGTACCGGCTTTGGGACGTTTCCTAATAAAATCGTTTAAACGGTGCCCTACAGCGATTTTTTTTTTCATGGGGGTGACCCGTTTAATGAACAATTTTGTTCATATTTCGGGAATATCTTTACAAATCTGCTTTTCTCTAACCGCTCATTCAACTGATTTGAACGTACATGACCATGTTGTGTACTACTACTAGGAGCACAAAGTTCTGAATATCGGGGGGGGGGGGGGGGGCGGGGGGGATCAAGGCTTTAACGTGTTTCACCTGGCTCCAACTAAAAATCTTCAGTGTATAACAACGGAGTCTAAAACGTGCGCGTTTACTTCGGGGAATTACGGTAAATATGAAAACAACTTGGCTTGTAGATCCGTGGGAGAGAAAAAGTACCGGGAATCATTGCACATTGTTAAGGTCATGGTTGTTACGCATAAATAAACTGCATTTGTTATTCCTATTTGGTTAATACAAAAAACCAAAAAAACAAAAACAAAAAAAAAACATGTCAATGTAAAAGTTTAAAAGTGAGGTCAATGTGCAGTTGTAACCCAGGAGGCGACTGGCTAACGTGTCACTGGACAGTGTGCTCATGGAAGCGCAAGCAAATGTTACACCCTGCAGCTTCAGCCGCTCCACCATCAACATACCTTGTTCATCCAATTGCAGCTTACGGCGATGTTTCCAAAGAGTTAACACTGTCGCCAGAGATATCGTCAAAAAAACACAAACACCAAGGAGACTCCAGTCGAATGGAGTTAACATGTTTGGCTCTGCAATTAGAAGGCCCAGTGGTTATTCCATACCTAATTGGAGAGAGCAAGAACAGAAGCTTCTGTTGCTCTCCTGCAGAGGGCATTTCAGTCATTCAGGACCAGAATTGTGTATTCCTATTACTTTTTATTGTAATTTACAGCTTAATATCTTTGTAACCACTCTTTGCAGAAACAACAAAATTTGTGTGGTACAATAATGCACATAGTTGAAATGTTCACATAAATTTTATTCTTGCAGCTTTAGAAATAGTCTTTTAATTTGAGGTTAATTTAACATGCAATCCATTGGGAATACACATCTCTGGCCCTGAAGAATTCTGTGCATTGGATTGTGTATTCAGCTGAAAAACACAGATTATTGGTTCTTGTGACCTCTCCTATTAGCTAAAGACGGAATGCCCCATACTGATTTTACCGCATTATATGCATTACAGTTAACTGGTAATCTGGCTTTAATTTTTTAGAGTTCTGTGGTCATAATTTGAAATGCAAACTTCTCTGAACGTATTCAAGCAAACGCCATTGCAAAAACTTTTTTTCAATGGTTGTGTCTAGATTCAACGTTTTGTTTTTGAACCAGACAAAGAACCAGAAGAAATAGCAGGTTTTTATTGTTGTTAGGGTTTTCATATGGGCATTTGTTTTGAGATACACATTCAAACTGATAGATAACAGACGGGGATGGAGATGGGAGTGATGGGGGAGGGAGGAGTATGGAATGAACCTTTCATGAGGTTTTCACCATGACAAGAACCTAAGAATTTGCGTGAAATGCATTGTGGGACTTCTGCTCAGAGCAATGAATTAATCATTTGCCTATCGATTACTGAGAGGGAAGTTATCATGCCCCGGGCATCATGCACTGCACAGGTGCAAAGCCTGGTCGAAGGTCCAAATGTACTTTGCAAAACGTTTTAGCCCACCCATCTCCCACCCCACCTATTGTTTTGTCCTCAATGCTGCTTTGCTAACTTTACTCTTTTTTGCACAGTCGGAAGCAATTTTTACTGTCAGCTCGGACATGAAAAACAGACAATGTAATTGGAATGTTCTAATGAAACAGTCCGTCATGCCGTAGAGTGTTGTGCAAGCGGGTGAGAAGGGAAAGTTTGATACACATTCACTTGAGCAATACCCACCAGAGTGCAGCACCACCAAAGTACAGGAATGGTCGTATTTTTCTCGAGAGTCCAATTTACCAAGAGGGGCATCAAAGAAAGTTCTACAGGTAAACTGTAAGACTGTAGCATTCGTAATTCCCGGATGAAAAGTAGCATACGTTCTGACCTCATTTTCTGTTGTGGTATTGCTCAGAAGCATTTCTTTCATCGACACATCATACCATTTCATATAAGGACGCCAAGGTCCGCCAAAACTCGTCCAACAAGTTAATTTATAGGTTCCTGGTATTATATAACCTTCAGTTTCTGAGACGAAGCCTTGTTCTTCTAGTTTGCATCTTGGCGGTCTCACTGAATTAAATAATAATAATAATAATATTATATCAATGAATGTATCTTTATATGAATGGGTAACAGAGCACATGTTATTCAAAATAAATCAAAAGTATAAACGTCATAACTATATGGATACGTAAGTGTTTTATCCTGCGGACCTATTACCAAGGAACGTCGCCTCTCCGTTTGCCCAATACAGTGTATATGGATGGTATGGCCAGCCACTTGAGAGCGGCGATGTTCTTGGTTGGTACCAGTACACAAACTACCATGCAGGATGGTTCCATTATGGGTAATCATTTCTGAAATTTTAATCTACTGGCTAGCTTGTTATGCTCTTTTCCTACTAAGTACCTTTGCAGTCTGCATTAATTCTGGAAGGTTTTCAACATATTTTCTGTTTTAGATGGTCTTAACTAATTTGCCATCTTGTACATGGATATATCATCACCATGCGGAAGTCAGTGTCACAGGGGCGTGTCCCGTGACGACGACCATCGAGCAATAGCGAGGTGCGAGCCGTGAAAACTACCCCGCTAGTGTTCGCAACACGTCATCATGGGCAACACCCCTGTGGTCAGTGCTGCCACTCCAACCGCGGATGTCTGGACTTAGATATGGTGTGCAAGAACAATTGACAACATTCAAAAACTACACTCGTTTTATAATGATAATGACGTGTAATCGGTCTTTATGAGTGACACACCCAAGTACAGGTGCTTTGCTCGAAAGGTCGCAACTGAATCCATAGTCATTAAAAAGTTACCAACGCAAGATGAATACATGTGTTTAGGGGAACAAATTTGACAAGGTCAAAAGAAATTAGAGACAACAGATGCTGATCCTATGGCAAGCCGTTTAAACAGTTAAAGTGAATTTTTGACACCCGAAATCGATTTCTCAATATCAAAAAAATAATTGATACGCAAAAAAATGTGATATAAAAAAGTAATTTTTTGATATCGAAAACTGTTATTTATATTTATTTAGATATTTACGTACTACGGGACACCCCCCCCCCTTTAAACTTAATGCACGTGTTACGAGGATGTGTGTGGGGAGTTTGTTTACTTTAGTATACCATTGCTTTTCACATCTCTTTTGGGAGGAAATGGTGGTCCTTAAAAAGTCCTTTTGTGTGTGTGTTGTTGTTGTTGGGCGGTTGCATGTATCAGTAGTGGCTGTGAACATCACACTGCTGCAAGCAAGCTTTGATCTGCCTTGGCATGCCACTGGTTAGCTTGATGATGTCAGCTTCAGGAATTTGATTCCACTGGTCTGTAAGCCTCTGTTCCAGTTTGTCCAGGGTGGCTGGGGGTTCTTCATCCTCATCCCTGATTCGACGTCAAAGCACATCCCACAAATGCTCAATGGGGGACAAGTCAGAAGAATGGGCTGGCCATGGCAACAATGGGATATTGTGTTGCTGAAGATCCTGCATGCCGAAATGGGCTGTGTCATGCGTTATCCTGTTGAAACAGGAGCCACTGATAGTATTGGATCCATTCGTCAACTGTGGGCGGGATCTCATCTACCTAATGGCCTGTTATTAGTGTCCAATTGACCTTGATGAGAGCTGTTCTCCCTGTTGCTGCAATTGCCTGCTACATCATGACATTGCTTCCTGCACAGCTGCCATATTCAACCACACATGTACATCCTTCTGCGAACCTTTCGGAAGGCATTCGTCCAACCCTTATTCGTGCAACGTGGAAATGTAAGCAGAATCGGGACACATCTGACCACATCATGCTGTTAGATTGATTTCTGGTCCAGGCTGCATGTTCCTCGCACCACTGTGCCCGTCCTATCTTGTGTACAGGACTGAGAGGGATGCAAATGGCAGGATGGTATGCCTTGAGTTTGACTTACACTAGTCTCTTGTTAATGGTAGACTGTGATGCTCTAATTTTCCAGGCCTGGTGCCCCAGCTGGAGATACCTTTCGATGGAAAATAACCTGTGTCTCTTCACATACTGGGTCAAGTGGCGGCCATCCTTCCCATCAGACAGTTTTGGTAACCAAGCTCCAGCCTTCCTCTTGCGTCCTCTGGTTTCCAGGAAATGCCCCCACCACTTATTTCCCCATGGCCTGGAATACCCCATTATCCTGGCAATCTGCTGCTGGGAAAGGCCAGCTCCAAACATTCCAATGATTTTGTCAGGGCTGTCAAATTCAGACAGTTGTGAGTGACCCGTATACCGTGGCATTGTGGATTCACATTGATCCCAGTAGTGCCATGGGTCCCTTGTAAAGCCTATAGGCACCCAATACCAGACACACTTTTCGCACCTTTCTGGTTGTTGTCTTGCCTTCAGGTCATCGTTTTTGTGTGTAACTGCTCAGGCATACCCTAAGCTATCCTGTTGATGTTACATAATATTCCTTGCGACATCCATTTGTAACATGGGTGGTAGGAACAGACCAATAGAGAGCCGGAAAAAGTGTTGATTATATCACATACTGAACACTTTTCACACAATAGCATTGCTAGTGTTGTGCAGTGGAGCATGACCTCCATGCAGTGTGTTGTAGAAACAGCTGTTGTTGACACTTTCCCCTGAGCATCCCAAACTAAGGTATTGTTTCAGCAGGATCTGTGCAGATGACCACAGGACTTGGAATAGTGCAGACGTGTATTCCTAGAACTTGTCAAGTTGTCTGTCATATCTAGCATGATATCACTGTCGACATAATGTACGTTGATGTACATGACTCAATTTATAACACTTAATCAGTGTCCAAGTCAAGCATGAACCCTGAAAAGTAAGTGAGTTAAATTCCAAGAATGTATAGCTTTTCTACCTGCAATAGGTTTCTTGTTGTTTGCACTCTTGTCATTATGACACATGCTCCTCTGAAAAAGTAACTGTTAAGTGAAACACAGCCCATCTAACTTAAATCTGTCATTTTGGCTTTCACCACCCGCTCTTCCTACTGCCATACTGAAAGTGGAAAATACTTGAGAAAGCAGTCAAACTTGACTGTGCATGTGACAACTTACGTAAGCGGCAAAGAACGCCATGCACAAAAGGCAGTCGTGCACCAAGGGATATCCTGGTCTGTTCCTACCACCCTTGTTACAAGTCATTTATAACACGTCACCATGACCATTATGCCATCAAAATCAACTCGGTCTTCGACCTCGTTGATTATGTGGTATAATGGTCATGTGACAAGTTATAACTATCCCTGAAAGGCATATTTAGAGCGGGCCATTGTAAACTAAGGGGGTCTGCATCTTTTTTTTCCCCAGCAGTACATTAAGAAATCAGTGTTTAATATCAAACTTACGAAGTCTATTTTTCCTAACAAAAATTCAATGTTGGATACCATATTTGATATTTTAAGGACGAAATATGTATGCATGTCTATACATACATATATATATATATATATATACATATTTCGTCCTTCAAATATCAATTTTGAATATCAAGCAATTACTTCTAGGTATCAAAAATTTTATTTTTGGATATAAAAAATGTATGGTGAACTGCGGTAAGCTAAAATAAGGTGTGCTCGCCATTAATTTTGACCATACCCTTTGGCTAAAATGCACTAAATCGGTTATTTTTGGGGACTGTTTAACGTCATAATGTATGCTACAATTGATCACTGTGTCCCAGGTACCAACTATAAATCAGCGAACTGTCACCAACTCTGCAAAAAGGGTGTGCACTGCACAAACTTCAACCAACTTTTCCAGTTGGTCATCGCAAAGTTGATGCACGTGTCTTGGATTCCAACTTTTGCAACCAGCTTCCCTCCATCTAACACATGGACCAATCAGGTGACGTGTCCTTCAGTGCAGATCAAAGAGGATGTAAAGTTCAGGGCCCTCAATTTAGGACACGATAGTCACGTAGATTAGGAAGGGAGACAAATGAACAGAGGACGAAATAGGGAAAAATGAAGGGGGTAATAGGGAGTTAGTGGTACGCTGGTACAAATGATAATTTTGCCCTAGTACAATGTACGAAAAATAAGAAAATGTGCAAATAATGGTTGGGACGAAGTACAGAAAACTAAAAGGGACTCCAGTACGTAAGCTCGGCAAATAAAAATGCCCAGAACGCTAGTAGAGGAAAAACCCTTATTCCCCCCCCCCCCCCCAAAAAATGGCTAGTGTCCCAGACTTCACAGCAGCAGTTCTTTGTCAACCAAACAAACTAATGGTTCACCATGCAAGATCTAAACTTGGCAGGGTATAGTTGGGGAGAGCTGGAGGAGCTTCCGTGTGTATGTCACTCTCAAGCTCGTACACGTTTAGAGACAGGAGCTGAAAGCTGATGAAGGTTGGTCGTGTGACTTGGCCTTTAACTGCAGCAGATCGTTGCCCTTTGAAGCACGCTGGACTGTTCTTGTATTTCACTCAACTCCGTCGAGCACTACGCCAGGTTCACTGTCACTCTGGCTGGCAATGTTTCCTCCAGCAAAAGATCAACACGAAGTAACATCTTTGAAGCATCTTCACTCCTCTTGAAATTTTGGATGTCAAAATAATTTTGTACATCAAGAATTCAGGCCAACGTATAAATAATTTTTTATATCAAGCATTGAATTTTTGGGATAGCAGTAATAAATCAAGAAACGAATTTTTTATAGGAAGAATTCAATTTTTGATTTAAAGAATTGGTTTTTCGGAGCAGCCATTTTTACATCGAAAATTGATTTGTTGATACCAAAATTATTTTTGGCATCAAAAACTTGATTTCTTGATATCAAGTGAGCGATATCTTCGACATCAACAAAGGAAGAAATTTTGATATCAAAAATTCAGCTTAAAAGTGAAAACAGCTTGACAAATGCATCGACAGGCGCATCTTCAAAGTCAAATTAAAAGAACATAAGCGCACTGTTGTTATCCTGACCTTTGCAGAAAAATGTATCTAGCTGGGTAGATGTTTGCCATTTTTCCGCTTACATTTTCAAGCGGCTTATCATAGATGCTCGGAAACCCAGGTGTGTCATTTGGTCGGTCTTTGAGAGTACGACGAACATTGAAATGTGTAATAAAGATAAAGGCAATACGCACACAAAACGCCAATATGAAAGATCTCTTTGTTATCTCCATCCTGACACACATATTCTCCAGCGTCTGACGGCTGTATGTGCTTAATGTTAAGTGTATTCTGTCCAGCTTCACGCCTTTCCAAATTAGAACCGTTAAATCTCCAATTTATGTTTTGTCCCGTGAGGCTACACTGCACATGGAGACTGGAGTTCTGCCTGGCGATTACGCGGGTTGGGCCTTTGCTACCCTGTATTGGCATGCCTGCAACGGAAGAGAATGAGAGATGATTAAATGGAAAATGTTCCCGGAAAACAATGGAGGTTGGCCCAAGTTTGGTAACGTTGGTCCACCGTTGAGCCAAACTTCACTAGTAGTGATTTCTGGGTTAAGATTATACGGGCCGGGCCGGAACGACTGCACGATGTGAACAACACAGATTGGTCACCAAAATTATAGTTATTATTGCTGGACGTCATAGTCACCGATATACTATGACATACATATGTGACAGCGTCACCGTCAAGACCACAACTATACTATATGTGACATAAAGGTTCCTCGAGTTGTGCCGTATATTTTATTTTTATTATTTTCGTTAGGACGTGGACGTTAATGAAGATAAGTCGAAATAAAATGTGTTTTATTTATTTTTAATTTTTTACACGTGGATCTTGTTGTTTATTGGCTTCGTAGCCAGACATCCCAGCGCTTTGCCTTTGAGTTGGCGGGGGCTGAGGACTGAAAGCGGCGAAGCTCCAAAACCAGAGATGCCAACAATCAAAATGCTATTTAAGTGACACTCAAATGAGAACATCGAGGTCAAAGCATAGTTAACAAAAAAAACATAAGAAAATACGTATAAGTTGCGATGCAGGACAAACACTGTAAATTGGTCAAAATTTCAGCTAATTCCCGGGACTTTCCCTGATTATGAGGGACAGTTGGCATCTCTTCAAAACGTGCTCGGAGAGTTATCCTTCGTGGACTCGTCATTACCCTGCGGGCCGATACACCCTTTTTTCAAATATTGTCTGTTGAATGTGAAAATGAAACGACAAATAAAATCTTCAAAGTTTCTGTATCGATATGTTAAGAATAAACATGCAGTAACTGGAGTGGTTGACAAGAAAAGAGGTGAACTTGACTGATAGATTTCGGGTATCGATGACATACAAATGTTACAGGACATTTTACTTTCTCAGATATATTTTAGTACAGCTCATATCCACACGATACGGTCAAACAGGTGATATTATTTGAACAATGACATTAATGGTGAAAGAATTCAATGACCAGCATACACCTGTATATGAACGTCCCCAATCAAAAATAGTACTTTCATATGCTTTCGTGACAAATTAAAATATGACGGTATTAATTAATGAACGACGCACAACCCGTTTTTACCGCACATTGTTTTGAGATTTCCGCACCATACACTTCATAACTACTGATCGACTTTCATTAATGTTTGAACGGGATCGTATACATAGAGCAGCAATATCAGACAAACTTTCGTACATGTTATGCAATTATATACATATACATAATGCTGTCGCCAAAGTAGAATCGAGCAGATGAGCTTGCTTGTGATACATTGGATTTTGATTAAAAATGTCAGATTCAAACCAATACCTGAACTGTAAAGCAGAAAGACGCTTGCAAAAAATGGCCACATCTCAAGTGTTGTCCCTGTTGCATCAAAACACTCGTCAGTGACGGTTGTTTGTGTTACGCCTGGTCAATTTCCGTTGTGTTGGATGAGTGGAGGTGCCACAGGTCTGATGACGTCACGATGTCTTGTTGGCATCTGAGCTCATACCATGTCCGCGGATACTTCCTCTTATCACTTCTCGTAAAACTACACCTATTGTATCTGTTGGTTCACCAACGAACGGATGAAATCCTTTCAACCTCGTAACACTGTGGTAATGACACAATACAAATAATACTGAGTGCAAATCTGTTTACTGATTTGGATCCAGTTATGATCGTAAATCTGGCTATTCAGGAGTGGCTGAACACCCCTCAGGCTTCACGGGACTTCGCAAAATACAAAGTATCGCAATCAAATTGTAAAATGACTGTGTATTTCTTACAGTATGTGAACATTAGATGATTAACACTGAAGTTAGGCCAGACAGTTGGTACCAGAATATTAGAAATATATACACATATAATTAATAGTTGCTGGTTGTAATGATTCCAGCTAAACCAAGTAATAACATGGTTTGCCCTGAAAATTCGTACAATATTCGTCGTCACCCTGTGATGATACATTGGCTGTTTATCGTTGTGCATTGTGTACTTTTGCTAATTGCAAACACAGTTTCACTAAATGAGGAAGTGTCCCGCTTCAGGGAAATTACATGAAATTACTCATTTTCACAATCAATCTGTTTAACTTTAAGATAAAGCGTGTTTGATAAGTGGGACGAGAGGCTGTTTTTAAAAACGCTTGTTTACAAAGGATACACATTCTTTCCCTTGCTATCGAGTTATACAAAATTCAACACAATGCTGACATCATTTAGTGCAAATTCCAATTCCAGACAAAATCTTATACTTTTTAGCAGTATCTGCATGTACAGCAGCAACGCGTACGGGCATATGGTCCTCATTTCCGATATGCCAGAGCTTCCTCAAAAATTAACTATCCTCATTTTTTTTTGCAAATTTTCATTGCTTTTAATCAGATTATAATCCGACAAAATTCCATGCAATTATGTTTAGCTGTTCTAGAGAAAATGTGGAAAATAGCCTCAAAAAATAGGAAAGCAATTGCAGTACCACTCACTGGCCCAAATATGAATTAACTGACCCCAGGTGATCCTGTATGCAAAAACAAACCAATTCACCAAGTAGTTCATGAAAACAACTTTTCATTCATTTTCATAAATAAATTTTTAAATTTCCTAAAAAAAAAAAATAGAAAAAAGTGCATCGGCCCTTTTTTAAACTTAGTAGATGGCCATCTGAGAAACATCCATGTGCACAATCAAAATACTCCACGCAATGGTTTTTGAGAAGTAGAAAATGCATACATGCTAACAAACGCACGGACTGACAGACAGAATGGATGTTTCAGTTGAATGAATGTTGAAATGGTCAATTAGGAGAAGTCTCCCCGTTTACACCCTAACATGGGGCTCATCACACTGAAATTTTAATTAAGGGCAGCAGTAATTACACCATATGATTATTGATAACATCAGCCTTAGGAACATATTTTCACATAAATGGCCTTCGATTAAAGTGAGCTGCTCATGCTCTGTTGGCTAAGCGTCTGAACTAACATGCTAGCTTTGTAATGCAGATTCATGTGCTGGCCCATCTGGTGCCAAAGAGCCATATAGGGCTGGAGCCAAATGGGGCACGAAGGGGACCATTCATTAATTCTACGCTGACACCATTCTTTGGTCCATAAGGCAAATAATGATGCAACTGTGAATTTTTTTCTGCCATTGTTAACGATGCAAAATCTACTTCCCATAATATCGAATAGTCATATTTATTATGTATGCCCATATTTTTTCTGTAAATGGTCATTATGTAAATCATGCTTTGTTCTAATTTTAATGTTGTTTTTTGTCAGCAGATGAAACTACTTTAGATTCTCCTCTCCCGTCAGCCTGGCGGACTTGCTGTTCTGTTCAAAGTGGCATGCACGCAGAGTTGTACTAAATGTGAGGGCGCTTCCTCACTGTGTAGGCTTAACACCAGCATGGCCAGGGAGTGACCATGATGATACATAGAAAAGATTAAATACGCCTAAAAAAGAGCCCCTTATAGCACAGAGTGAAAGGTGCAAAGAATCTGCTAGCTGATCCTGTCCCCAATCAGACAACCCATGTTTCAATCTAATCAACTTTCACTGTTATTCAGACAGGGGAAGTAACGTTAGTGAGTCTCTTACCCTGGGCTCTTACGACTGGGCAGGCTAGTCATTTCGGTCCCTCTAATCCAGAGCGGTATAAAACGGGACACCAGTTACGTCAGGCACAGCCACTTCAGAGTTGAAAGGACAGTCACATGGGATCAATTTCGAAATAAAGCTGCGGGTATATGTAAATCTTTACACCCTGTGCTTGTCAGTCCAATAAATTTGCAACACTTGTGTGTCAGTGTTATGCATGGTACCTGTTACTCTGTGAAAATGTAAAAAAATACATGATTATTTATCATGTGTGTCTGTCATAGCCTGCACTATAGTAATAATCTGATAGCTACAACTTAATCGATCCCTTATCCAGGCTATTTTTTTGCCCGCGGAATAGGGGTAGCGACCTTTTGATATTGGGGACGACATGTGGATAATGTTTTTGTTTTTCAATTTATTTTTATGTCTTTGTCATAGTAACGAAAAATAAATCCTAATAATTGACTGGATACATATACAGGCCTATATAGAAAAAAACGTACTAAAAATTTATAATTTCGCTGAATTGAATTTTTTGAAATAACTTATTGGTGGCACAATAAAATTTTCTCCCCCACCCCCCTCCCAAATTCAAAGTAATGCAATTCCGGTTCGGAACCTTTGGTAAGAGGAAAAAGGCAGAAGAAATATTTCGTCTTAGTTGATAAAAACTTTTTACTCCAAACCATTATATCTTTCCTGCAAATGAGAACATTTTACTGAGAATACTTGTTTTTCTTTTTATAGTGTGGTCCAAAGAATGAAAACAAAATCTCTGATTAAAAAATTGACATCACCTTGGCAAACACAGGGCACCTTTCCCACTACTCCCATAAAACTCTACCCAGCCCCATTATAAACGATGAAATTTCCATATAGTACAAAATTAAGTCTAAAATGTGTATCTCATCTGGTCAATTTGTCATTTTTTGCAGATCAGTTTTTCCTTCTATGCAGACCAAACTCTGCCTGATCATGGAATCGAGGATATACACTTAGATTAGTCTGTTAACTTTCTAGCAGGCAAGCAGTAAATTTATCTATGGCGTTTTACCATATGTGAAACCATGCTCAGAGCAGAAAGAACAGGGTGTAGGCATTATCAAGGAGCCTGAATAGGCAGGAGAGAGAGAGAGCTTGTCAGTCATACTGCGCCTGCCCTTCCTTGCGTCCATCATTATTTATAAATGTCGGTATTAGAGTAATTTTGTCATCACGAAAACGTTTTGAAATAATTTCGAATGCTGATTTCATTCCCAGATTAAATGTTTCTGACCACATGTGTGCTGTAATGACTGTGGTTTATGATGATGCGATTTAACAATGCCTGGGCAACAAGAAATTCAAAATATCATTGAAAATTTACTTTGTCGCTTGCTGCATATAATTATAATATTTACACAAATTCATTAAAATTTGTAACTTTAAAGCTAGTATGCAATTGCAATAATGTCAGGTTAGTCCATAAGCCATGCATGGTGTGAAAATTTTGACTTTTTTCAACCCAACTGGTGATAAATATATATTTTTTTTCGTTGTAAAGGGCATGATCTCTAGAAAACAATAATGTTTCCACCTTTTCAAGTTGCATCTAATAGAGTTTTGGTCCTTTGAAGCAGGCAAGTTTAATTTGTGACAAATTATGGAGGGATAGGGATACAAAATGACTCTTAACTTTCTGTAGAATGCAAATGTTTTTTCCAAGTAATATGTCCTTGTCAGTAATATTATTTATGACCTTTTTAAATAGTACAATTAAAACAATTTAAGTTGAAAGCAAAGCAGTTAATATGGATGCTACTTCTCAATAGCCCTATAAAAAACATATTTTGCTTCACCCCCTGTCAAATATTGTGGAAACGTGTTTCTGGTCCAAAAGTTTTTGATTTTTTTTTAAATACTTGTTTCCAGAGTAGCAAAATGCCTAAAAGCTCTCAAAATTTACCTTTTTTGGTAGTACGTCATGTTAACATGTTAATTTCTTAAAAAATTCAATTTTTCCTTATGGTGAAGTGTAAAACACAAATCTTCATCTCCATCCAGTTTGCTTTTTCCAACCCACAGCATCATAATAGAGTGGAAAATAAAAATGATTGAGGGTACAGAAAAGATGTAAAGGGATCCTGGTTGGTTATTAAGGCCAAAAAATGCTTTTGAATTTCGAGATTTTACACCGTGGCTTTAGTATATTCGCTGCTGTGCAAGTTAAATGCATATTACAACCAATATTTTGGTGCATGGGGTCCCCAATGCCACTGTACAATTACTGTGTGTAATATATTTTACATGGCTTCAAAATATCTTATGCGGTTGGAATTTGTTTTCCAGGAGGCAATGTATCCCCCCTGATCACCAATATCGAGATTTTTCGAGATTTATGGGAAAACATAGTCTCAACAAAAAAAGAGATGTAGAATTTTGAACTGTGGTATGAATGTTTTTTTTTTTTTTTGGTCATCCGAGACTGTTCTCTATGGTGAGTGATCTTTTCTTAGTATTGGGGTCATTGAGTGCAAAAAGGTCATATAACAGTAGATCTACTAGTAATATTGCTTTAAACCACTTTTAATCGCTCTAACTCACGAGTATTTTAGTTTAGTGCATTAACCATGCTAACTATGCTTCCATTGCTGGCTGGTTTGAATTGGAGAAAGACTAAAGGTGTGAAGATAGGAAAAGACTGAATGTGAAGGTGCAATGACAGTAAAAAGTGTATATTAGGTATATGCCCGGGGATCTTTACATCCTTACACTTTACTTTGGGCAACATTGGTATTATATTAGAAACAAACAGGCAGTTTTAATTAAACCTAGAAGTTATACACTTTAAAAGTTCATATAAATGATCATCATGAACATGTCCCTTTCTTGCTGGCAACAAAATAAACTGTATCTATCAATGTATTGCGGAATATTTTTACTTTTAATACATTTAACGTTTTAATACCATATTAATTTCTCATGGGAATAGCCATCTCTGTTGGAAATAAAAAAGATTAATTTTGTCTTTTAAAAAAGTTGCTATTATGACCAACGTGTCTCTGCACCAATACTTACACAATTCTGAACCCATACTGACATAACGTACTTGCCTGGACACGTGGCCGCACCTGTAATGCTGTAAAGTGCTAATCCAATCTTAAGTACATCTCCCATCAAGTACATAAAAATTGGGAAAAATTTCGATCTTCTGGTGGAATACGGACTTTGGCTGCCATATTTTCATGTTGAAGGGGCAGGATGTTAAGCTTTAAAGTACAATGACCTGCAAAAAATTAAAATAACATCAAACTTGTGCGTGGTTGATACTGTATATCTGTGGTTTATATATTCGCTGGATCCCCCGCCCCCTCCTCCCAAAAAAACTCTGGTATTTAGTATTTATTAAGAGATAGTTTCTGTGGAAATAACCGATATTTGTCATAGAAAAGGGCACCCACAAATGCGCCCCCTAGTGCCAAATTATTCGATCCTGTTTTGTGTTGAAGTTGCAAACACACACACACACACACACACACACACACACACACACACACACACGCACACTCACACATACATATATACATATATTCAAAACTATTCGAAACTTTTACCACCCATATATATTTATACAATCATTCTCGCTGTTTTTACAGAATGAGTTTCGGTTATTTTGAAAATTGAATTTGATATTTTGTTTCAAAGGCCTCATCTTTTTTTTTTTTTTTCATTTGGGAAGTGCAAACTTCATGTGCATAAAGTGTGCACTCATCAGAAAGCCCTCTTACGTATTTTGAGGAGACTTCAATACACAATCACAATTGACGACTTTTTTAACTTTTCAATTATTTTTCCACTTTGTTTTCTTTCCCTTCCTTCTTCACAAATCCATTTTATATGTCATTCATGTGCTCATTTCTTTTATTTATCTATACAATGCTTTGTACGTTCATTCATTTAAGGTTGCTTTCCCACCCACTGAATATTCATTATACTCTGTGGATTACCAGGCTCTACGCAGGAAGCACAACAACTATTGTCACTTATTCATAGCTTTAAAACAGTAAAATTATTTTCAAAAATCAGTGAAAATATTTTAATTATAGTAACTGTGATAAAATAAAAAAATAAACAGTTTATTAAACTGCATGCAAATTCCAACAAAAACAGTGTATGGCCCCCAGACGTAAACATTTACTTAACTTACATGTCAATGAAACTGAGCAGGTATGTTGCTATAATTTGTATGTAAGCCTGGATATCTTTTGCTTGGTGGGTTAGATTTTCTAGTGCCTGCTAAATTATTAGGAATATGTACCTTTATAAATGATAACACAGAAGTCTATCTCTCCACGTATTACGGAATATTTTACTTTTAATGCGTCTTACGTATTGATCCTATGTTATATTTTTTCATGGGAATACATACTTTGTGTGTGTGGGGGGGGGGGGGAGAAGAGGTTAATTTTGTTCTATTAAAGAAGTTGCTACTAGGACCAGCGAATTTATGCACCCATACTTACATGATATATTATGACCAGCGAATTTTTGCACTCATACTTACATGATATACCTTTCTGGCCAAGTTGCAGCACCTGTAATGCTGTAAAATATTAATTCAAATCACACGCCCCATCAAGTTATATCAGTTGGGGAAATATCTCAACCTTTTAGTGGAAAACGGGCTGTGACAACCATATTTTCATG
The DNA here is from genome assembly GCA_964020975.1 of Hermodice carunculata. Lineage (NCBI taxonomy): Eukaryota > Metazoa > Annelida > Polychaeta > Eunicida > Amphinomidae > Hermodice > Hermodice carunculata. Next base: position 66,595,647 of record OZ026628.1, read on the forward strand.
CTGCAGGGACAATATATTGCACTCTTAAGCACAAATACCTTCCGTAATATTATATCATGAAATGTGCCGAAGCACTAGACCTGGAGAAAGAGGTCCTTGTTGTTTATTGTAACGTAACCAAAGCTTTTGATGAGATGTACCATCCTGCTCTTATTCACAAACTTTAAAATTCGGGTATTTGTGGTCTGCTGCTAGATTGGTTCAAAAATAATGTGTCAAACCGCACCCTGAGAGGGTTGCATAAAATGGAGTTTTCAAATCGGGGTCATATTAAAGCAGGGTCCCCAGGGCTCAGTGCTTTGGCCTCTCCTCTTTCTTGATTACGGAAATGACATTATAGTTTAAGTTACTCGATCCAATGTCAGACTATACCCTGATGATTTATACCATCTACAATTCGTCACTGGAGCACTCTAACTTTGGCTGCTCCAAATTCAGAGGATGTATAATCCTTTCCATGCAAACTAAAGAAAATCTGGGAAAAAATGAATTATTCTATACTGAAAATAGGACAGAAAACATACTACATGCTAAAATTCGGATGGACGGATGGACTGCATCCAGCTGAATCAAGACTTACACAAAATAGATATCGAAGAATAACCTGGATGCTCATGTGGCTCTATCAAGGAGACAGCCTATCATTATTTCGTAGGGTGCCCAAATCATATAATACAAAGAGATGTTCTTCAGTCAAAATTAAACCGTTAGCTCCATTTACTTTGCACACTTTATTAATTGGGAACAAAATTTTCTCAAGTCAACAATAAATATATTTTCGAGACAGCATAAAATTCATTATACATTCCGGAATATTTAAATCACCGTAGATTATTCTAAATTCAGTTCAAATTTGAAAACAGGAATCAATGAATCATGCGCAATCAATCGATTGCATTTGATTGATTGATTTCATATGAGTAAGTCGAACCGCATGGATTCTCTCAGCTCAAATATACCTACAAATGGAAGTAGTTTTGACTTTAACTTCTTTCCTCTTTTCTATCAGTCCCGTAAACATTCTATGTTTCATCTTCTACATGTTACTGTCTTCGCTCATGCATAGCCCTGTGTTATTTATTTTTCCCCTTTTTAAATATTTGAGTATTGTATATTGTATTGTGTCGTATTGGTATGATTCAAATCCATCTATTCTAATGGTCAATATCTGTATTTTTTACGTTTTTATTATGCAAGAGAGATTTATACAGGCTTTAACTGTTTCTTAATTGTTTTTTGAATGAAATATATTTAAACCAAGTACCTTCCAAATAAATGATACCGTCGAACTTTTGATGGCTCAATACATAAACCTGTCTGTTATAAAAGCTGCACTCCCCCTCATTTTCAGGAGACTTTAAATGCACGATCACAGTTGACAACGACGTTTTCAACTTTTCAATTATATTTATAACCTTTTTCTTTCTTTTCTTTCTTCACCCATTCATATTTTTGTAATTTCACATTGATTCTCTTATTCATCCGAGGCCTGGTTCCCACGTACTAAATCTTCATTCCACTGTGGTGTGACTTGCTCTGCACAGGAAGCACAGCAACTGTTTTCATTTCTTTCATGTCTTTAGGACAGTAAAAACTATTTTTTCTAAATAGCAGTAATGTTAAAATGAAAAATTATATAATTTATTAAGCTGGACGCAAATTATAACAAAAACGATGGATGGACATCACACGTACACATTCTGTTACCTTACACGTCAATCAAACAAGTAGGTGTTGCAATTTGTACTGAAGCCGTTGTATCTTTTTCCTGCTGGGTTGGACCCTCAAGTGCATGCAAGTTCTTTGAAAGGTGAGGCACCAAGCATCCAGATCTATCCAACTGCCCCATTGTCGCAAAAATTCGACACAGACTTCCAAAATTGCGACAACAAATTTATAGAGATGAGAAATTTGTGGGGGGGGTTACATTATTTTATTGTAACATACCACTCTTTGCAGCTAAAAGGGTGTATGTGTTTCAAAATTGTTGCCAGAAAAGCTCATCTGAAACTCTACATTTCCTCAGATGTCATCAGCCCCTACGGGCTTTGCCCCTTCGGCCCCCACTGCGCTGGTGCCCTTGTCAGCCACCAGATGCATGGCCAAAAACACAATTTGCTCCAGGCATTTTAGGTTTACTCCAACATCTCTTACTTTTGACAGCCCTGACATCGTGGATGCCCATGAAAACCTGCATACCGTGTCCCTTTCTGTTATTTAAAAATCAAAATCAACTCGTAGTGAATGTGGCATAGAAAATTATCAAACCTAAAATTAGAAAATCACAGCGCCACGTGGTGAACAAAATCAAGACTACGAGTCCCCAGAAGTGTCACTGTTCAATATCAAATCGGTTTTGGAGAAGATTTTAGATGGCCAGAAGACAAATATGTCCATTTAACTACTATGTAAACATCAATGCTGACAAAGGAGGACTTAAAGACTAATGGCAATATCTCCTATGGATAGAATGTTCTTGATACACATGTACAGTATCACTGCAAACTGATTTGGGGAAAGATAAAAGATGAGGCAGCAGACGATGAGGACAAGAAATAATGTGAAAAAAATTAAACAGAAACATCTCAAACTATAACAATCTAAGAAGAAACCTGCCTGCTGCATTACGGTGATTAACAGAGATATAACTGTATATGAACATTTAAGATTTAGATACAATGCATATGCATACAGCCTTGTGAGAAAAAGTCAAGTTTTCTCACAAGGCTGCATGCATATGTTTAAACCACCAAAAGGCGAGTTTGAGCACCTGCAAGAACTGGTACCAGGAATGTATGCACAAGGAGCTATCCAAGAAGGCCCTATATATCCTTGAAAAATGAGACCACTTGTTCCTCGGCCAAGCTAAAAACATTGCCCCTAATTTGCATAATTTGAAATTCCAGAGGATCAGCCTTTCCGGGCAATATGGATGAGTGTGTGTGCATGTACGTGTACATTATTCATACATGAATAGTATATACATATTATATTTCACAGGGAGGTGCATACATGCAAAACAAAACTGTCTTTCTTCCTTTATTACATAAACAAATTTAAACACAAGCTGTCAAGAAACTACTTGTACATGTACCTGTGAACTGAGACATGTACAGTGTATATATATTATAATTTAAGGGGAGGTGTATATGTGCAATACAAACCTGTCTCTCGTCCTTAATTACATAAACAAAATTTTAACAGAAGCTGTCAAGAATTTACATGTGCATGTACCTGTGAACCGAGACTAGAACTACATTATCTCAGTATTGGCTAGAAAGGACAGGCTCCATCTCCCTGGTTACAAGAAAAGAAAGACATGAAAGTGTCCACTGTGATGACACAAATTCACACACTTTTCAAAACTCACAAAGTTGTGAAAAACAGTCATTGAGGACTGGAAAACCATACTTTGATGGGTCTAGCCAAGTAGTCTATTTTTAACAGAGGGTACACTCAGGCTTGTTCTGCCTAGAAGTCCAGAGGCTGGCTGGTTCCCTTGGGACTGATAAGCTCAGCAGACTTACATAGGTTCAGGCAAAAACAGAGCAGCTAGAATACCGGTCTCAATCATGGTGCACTCGCAGCTCTGTGCAGCACTGGTGGGAACTATAGCCTGCCTGGTACATATGGCAGCACGGAGAAGATCTGTTCTTGTGTGAACAGAAAGAGATTCTCTGTATCTTATTGAGAGCCAAGATCCAAACCTTGCACACCATACACCTGCTAGCATGCATGGATGGAAGGCTGCCTGTGAGACAGCTCCGAGGTAATTAATTGTGGATGCAAAAATGGTTGCCCAGCACCATGGAGGTCAAGCGCAGGACAACAAGCAGTTGAATGCCTGCTGGAGAAATTCGGTGAATTTAGCATACATTCAAATTCCCCAACTTTTGTTTGCATGCTAGTGGATTTGCCAGTTGCCTCAAACCTACATGTGCAAGTTAGAACTTTGTGTCTATCTATAATATTTTTGAAGATATAGAGCTTGCACAATTTTAATCATCGTGACTATTCCACACCAAATGGAAAAAATTCATTGGTAGGTCAGTCACCACAGCAAATTTGGTGGTTTTGGAAAAAATATTGTCTGAGAAAAACTCCGGTCAAATTTGGGTGCCATGGAAGCGAGAAAAACCAATACGTCTGGTTTGGCACCTTAACATAAAACTGCCACAATACTCAGTATGCATATTAATTTCCCTCCACATAGCACGGGTTTGACGCCTAGCAATCACGGGGACGTGCGGGTCGCATCACTATGACACACAGGCCATATGCACATTTCTTACAAAACAAGCTTTTTTTGAGATATTTAAGTTCAAAAATGCCAAACTGGTATTCATCTAGCACTGCCCGAGCCATATATAAGGAAAACCTCCATAAGCCTTTAATAAGTATTTTGCTTTTCAAAAACGTTAATAATATCCCACTTGTCCCCACAGGTACCTACCCGTACCTCGAAATATGACTGAATGAACAACAGGGTGTTCTCGTATCTGCCAGGGTCACGGAAATTGAAAGCTTAGCAGGCAATCAGGGGTCTTTACACAGAGATAGAAAGCAATAATTGGTCTTTGTACAGAGATAGCCAATCAGCAGAGAGAACTTCCATTCCATGATCTACTTGACTTAAACGGGAGGAGCTAGAATTGTGTTGCGTCAGTGAAAAATAATCACATTTTTTTTATTAACCAGCTTGTTACCATTTGGAAGTGTTACATCTACTTTTTGTTTACAAGTCAGAATAAACTGCTTCTGATTTGTCAATGTCAATTTTGAATTGTTATGTACATAAAAGTCCGGTGGCAAAAGCCAGAAAAATGGGTCCTGTGGGAATTTAATGATTAAAGCTGACAACATATATGAATCTCTTCAGCAGACTCTCAGGAAGATGGAAAGGCATGTTGCCAGCCTGAAATCTGCTGCAGAGGCACCCTAGCAGCACCATAAGGAACACCACTTTTTTGCACCAAAATATATGAAAATTTTGCACTTTCATGTGTATCATTTTTCACTTTCATTTAAATGCTCTACAATGCATTCATTTGTTTGAATATAAGTTCAACAAACATTGGGAATCCAGAAATAACTAATCAAAATTATTTTTTATGACACATTAAAAGTTTTAATCTCTCACGTGCCCTTATATCAATATAAAGTATTGAAAGAATAGAAAAATCTACATCAGCCTCCCGAAATACAAGCCACATGAAAGTGATATATATGTATATATATATATATATATATATATATATATATATATATATATATATATATATATATATATATATATATATATATATATATATATATATATATATATATATATATATATATATATATATATATATATATATATATATAAGATGTCTTTGGAAGGATGATTAATTCAGGGATGTGTATGGTCGTAATTTGTTATCATGGTGACTGTAGATGGAGTTAGTAACGTATGTAATGAACTTTTCTACAATGCATGACTTCATGGTGATTAACGCACAATGGGTGTCTATGCATTACTTTATGCAAGGATGAAATATCAATAGACACATTTCTAGATATAGGTAGATATCATTTGGGATGCATTGGTATGATTCAGATCCATTGATGCTTTATGACCTTGACCTCAATTTCAAGGTCACTAAATCATAAATATTGGGTTCATTTAGAAATAATGTATTATAATTTCTGTATGAAGCACACTAGCTGAATTTAAGATGTCTTGATTGCATGTTTTAAACAGGTATGAAATACAGGTCAAATTTCAGATCTTTCCCCCAAATAATTTATCTGTTTAGTCCATATGGATACCATATTATTTAGTGTCTAATTTATATTTCGTCACATCAGATATCTGGTAGCAAACTTAAGATATGAATACTAGACCCTTACTAAACTGTGTCTAAGAGTCTATGAGACAGTCTTCACAGTTTTATATTTCTTTACAATTAGTATAATGCATTTCCTGAATTTTGTCATTTTTTATCTGCTTTCAAATGGCCTGTTATTGCTATTTATAAATTTCTCCATGACAACAATTTTATAGCTTATTCATCAAAGTACAATGGGCTGTCTCTCAAACTTTCTGGATACAACTTAGTGGTCTTTATGGTCACAAATGCTATAGCACGAATGCCACTTTCTATGTATTCCACAATACTAATGCTTGCTTGTGTTGTCTTCCTGCTTATAGTGCACTCACACAGCTTTGCTTGTCTGCTTTCTTGCAGGAGCAGTAAAGTAACATAGTGCAGTAACTAACAGTTTGTAGTTGGTGGTGGATAAGATGAAAAGCTTGCATCGACCTGCATTAAAAGTGCCCAGACAAGACACGAACTTTAAGCTTTGTTTGATATGTCAAGTTGAAAAGAATGAAAAACTTGTTGATAAGCCTTCATGTCATCAAAAGGTCTGAGACTTTATCAGAGAAAGAGCTAAATATGGTGACCAGAACTTTTCAGAAATTAGTAGAAGAATAGGAGATGCCACAGAGGCATTACTAATAAATGAAGGTGCTACTTGGCATAGAAGCTGTTATCAAGACACAGTTCATAAAAGCAAGTGTGAGAGGGCTCGCCTTAAATATGAAAAACAATTGATTTCTGAAACACAATGTGAAGTTCCAGTCCCCGGTCCTTCAGATGCAACATTCACTCGCTCAAAGGCAACTCCCTATGATAGTGACTTGTGCTTCTTCTGTGAAAAAGCAGCCACGAGATGTAGCCCTCTCCATAAAGTACAAACAGATACTGCAGGCAAGCATATGCGTCTTGCCTTGGAAAAAAGCCACAATGAAAAATACTTTGTGAAACTTAATACTGCAGTGGACCCAGACGATGAACACGCAATTGACATCCAATATCATAATACATGTTGCACAAACCAAGTAACCAATGTTTTGCGCAGGCAGGAACAGGCAGGGTCTTCTGGACACCAGGGAGCAGAGGAGATGACCTCTGATATAGAATTTATCAGTATGTTAAAGCAGGCTTTGAATGAAGGGAACATCCTTAGTTTGTCTGACCTGCATACTAGCTATGTAAACATCCGTGCTTCAAATAATGCTAAAAACCCAAACTGTTCACGCAAAAAACTTAGAACTTTGATTGAGACTGAGATCGCCGATGCTGAATTCCATAGCTCAAAACGAAAAAATGAATCTGATGTGGTAAGTGTGAAAGTTTCCAGAGATGTGGCAATTGAAGAAGCCTTACCAAAAGATGGAGATATGGCTGATAAACTGAAAATACTACATCAAGCTTCCTGTATATTGTACAAAGCAATAATGGAGACAGAAAAATGGGAATTCAGTGGTTCACTGAGTGACGTGACAGATACAAATGTACCTTGTGAACTTTACACTTTCTTCAGATGGATTATGCTAGGAGGGAGGACATCCGTTTCACATGAAGGTAAAACAACAACAGTTGATAAACGTGCTAAAAGTCTGTCACAGAGTGCAATATACTTTTACCTCTCAGATAATCAAACTAGGAATAGGTATGCAACAACACGTGAAATGCCAGCAGCTTGCTGTTGGCTTAGCAATTTGCCAAGCAATCCGAAGTAAAAAAGTAATCAACCTCTTGCATGGCTTTGGAGTATCTGTGGATTATGACCGTCTGCTAAGGATAGAAACACAGCTGGCAAACTCAGCCATTGATAAAATTCATCAAAGCAGTGGCATCTTTGTACCCACTAATGTTGTCCAGGGCAGGCATGTTTTCTACGCTGTGGACAACATAGATTTTGCTGAGGATACACCAGATGGACAGCATACTTTGCATGGTACAATTATGGCCGTATATCAACGATGTGAGGATACTGATGTGTCACCCAAACTAGAATTGACAGGCATAGCACAGATGAAGTCACTCAAAAATCTACCTGCAACAATCACAACTCTTCTTTCTGCACCAGTACAAAACAATAAACCAAAAAGCCCTATATACCCAACATTAACACTCAACATACAAGAACCTTCCAATGTGTACTAACATGACTTGGTTTGGCTTTTCGGGCAACTCTGTCTGATAAGGTAAAAAAAAGCACACCTGACGTTCCTGACAATGTACAAGCTGATGGTGACAATGAGATAAATTTTGAGTACGAAGCTACAGCAGGATCAGAAACAATGCGGCATATTCCAACCTGGGCTCCCTATAACTCCATTGTTGCCAACCAGATACATCTCACATATGTAAATACACCACCAATGATAGCAGCTCCAGCTCATGAGTGGCAGACTTTGATAACAATCCTCAAGAAGCCCAGGGCATAACCATTTTGAACTCATGGTGTCTACATCTGTGTACAGAATTAAACTGTTGATCATTTCAAAGCTCCATTGGTCAATGTATTTTATTCTGAATTTATCTTCTGATTAAATTCACCAAAGGTTCTATTATGTGCATATGGCAGCCATTTTGAATTTCTGTGAATTATTCTACAATACATTAAACATTAGCACCAAACTTGTTTAATAGAGGTCCTGAGTAGGATCATTCAACATGCAAAACTTCTGAACAAACAGAAAGTGGAACATACAAAGGTTCCGTGATTTTTGATTGACATAATGTATAGAGATACATGAGTGGAAGTCATATTGAATTTTGAATAAGACTATTTGGAATCATGGACATTTCTATAATCAGAAATGCCCTAGATGCAAAGCTTATATCATTCTTTGAAGTTAGTATCAAAAATATGTTATTCATTGCCTTCTCTCAGCATTGTGTCTGTATATTTGGCGGCCATCTTGAATATCAATTACTGACCTCCTGCATAAATTAGAAGTCATGTGACAACATTTATCTATTCACTAGGGGTAGAGTATTGATATTTGGTCAGTTCGTGGTGAATTCATAATGATTTTGGGTGGTTTGATCCTACTCTCTGTACTTCTAATGTGCAATTCTGGCGGCCATTTTGAATTTTTAATAAGAGGTCATCTGCATGATATTTAAGATTGGCAACAAGCTTTTTCTGGTTGTTCATGGCCCAAAGATGATATCTAAGCAAGTGGGAATATTTAATCATCAAATTCCCACGGAATGGCTGATGCCCCCTGACTAATAAGTTTTAAGTGTTCATTGCCTCTGAAGGCAAACGTTTTAAAACGTCTGGATAAGAAGAACACTTACTATCACTGGCTCTTCTTTAGGAATGGGTTTGTATCATTTTCACTTATAAAAAAACTTGCCAGTACTTTCGGACCTGTATCCACTATTGGGGCAACCTTCTCCATTGAGCTTCATCTTTGACCAGTGGGGCACTTGGCACTTAGCCTATTGCTGACCCTTTTTTCATTGCCTCAGGGCGACTTCTACGTCTGATACAAGATATTATTTCTGGGGCCTACAACTGGTCACTGTTTGTCGTTGTATTAACATTTTCAGGTAATGCTTTCTCTGGAAAAGTCCCACTATATATTGTACATTACATTCATTCAACAAATTAACCTACCCTTAACACTAATCACACATATATTTTGGACGCTATCTCTTCAAAATATCTAATCGACATGGTTGCCATTGTGAAAATAGTGAGTTCCGCACCCAATGCCCATGGTTTGTGAATGAGCATTGGGACGATCTTGCTGAGTGGGGTGGGAAGTGGGTTAAAATATACGAAACCAAAAATATATATTATGCAATAATTTCAGAGCATCAATAACGATGTATATGCTGTGGTCGTGATTCACTTCGATATCCAAATCAAGTGTACTTTTGTGAGACTGTCCCGCAATCAATGCATTAATTGCCCAAGGTTCAAAATGGCACTCGAGCGTGAAGTGTCGTATTTGGATTTGTAATTAACAATAACTGCTTCAGACACAACCAAGCGGGCAGATTAAAGTTAAGATAGCAAGTCATGTTTTAAAAGTACTTTAACGACCGTCGGCCCTGGTAACTCGGAGAACGGACACCTGGAGCCTATATTGAAAACAGGTAGCCACGGTTCACTGTGATTTAATTTCTACTGAATATGTTTATATATAGTTATAACTAGTTATATCATAGATACAGAATTAATTGGATCCAACATTTGGAATTTTGGCCAAAATCCTCAGACACAGGCTACATCGCCAATGAAATAGCCCAGACTGGAAAGTGTTAAGCATCAGCTGAAATTCCTCAAACTTTTGTTAGCATGCCATACAAGTTTCCTGTGATGCAGTCCCATATATTTAACTCGGAATAGCACTTCTGTCTACAATAGTTTTGAAGATTTGGAATATTGAAGGTGTCAATTGGTCAATTGGAAAGAAGAAATGGAAAGGAAGAAAGAAAAAAGCAAGAAAGAAAATGAGAGAAAGAAGGAAAGAGGAAAGGAAAGGAAGGAAGGAGAGGGAGACAAAGAGGGAGAAGGAAAGAGACAAGGAAAGAAAGAAAGAAAGAAAGAAAGAAAGAAAGAAAGAAAGAAAGAAAGAAAGAAAGAAAGAAAGAAAGAAAGAAAGAAAGAAAGAAAGAAAGAAAGAAAGAAAGAAAAAGAAAATGTGTCAACATTATGACACCACTTTGGTGCATTTAGTATTATACTTTCCTAGGTCTCACATTTTAAATCCATTGTGAAAGTAATTGTCCCGTGAAGCAATTTTCATTTCCAAAACATGGCCTTATGCAGATTTGACAATTGCTTCTAGGTATTTATTACTTACAATACACAAAGAACAGCTTTGGGTTTTTTTACATCATCATTTATTCACAGAAAACATTTAATTAAGACTCTCACTTTCACCATAAGACCTTTACTGCTGTACCGGTGTAACACACTGGTCTTATACTGGTGTAACATACTGGTGCTATACTGGTGTAACACAACAGTGCTATACTGGTGTGCCTTCACTTGGAACAGTCTTGTCAACTTTGAGTTCTTTTAATTTTTGAGACACTTCAGACACAGCATCAGTGTTTGTTCGTGAATCCACACTGGCGTCTTCATCTATCTTTTCAAAAGTGTCCTCGCTTGGTAACGGGGTACCCAGTATATCTAAATTAGCATTTGTGCTTTTTAGGAGTTCCTCATATTTTTTCCTTCTGTATTCCTTCTTTGCTTCCTCCAAGAGGACATTTGAAAGTGTTCCGCTCAAGTCCCGACGATATGGAACAACATCTGGCCATGGATTGCCTGCAAAACACAATCCCAAGAGTTACAAGCTTTCAGTCTATAAACAGTATGCATGCCAAAAGTTTTGCTTCCTTTTATGCAAATTTCCAGGGGTTTTTTCAAAATTAAATAGGGCATCTGGGGTGTTTCAAAATTGGGGGAGGGGCACCAGCAAATATGCCAGTTTTGCTTGTATCTGAGCAAAATGTCATCAGGGCTCGACAATTTTTTAAACAATCACTTGTCCGCAGGGCAAGTAAATTTCAAAATCCACTTGTCCGCATACAAAATCCACTTGTCCTGATAAAACTTCTATAAACATCGTTTTTTTCAAACACAATGCTAAGGCCTACACAAACCATTTACCCTAAAATATATTTGCAGCGTATTGCCGCTTGCAAACTCGCACAAAAATGTCAAATTTTACGATTCAAGCTGCAACTGTTCGACAGTGAAACTGGCAAAACATTAAAAATACAAATAAAAAAGTAAGCTATTTGCATGGGGTGACTAACGATGAAAAATACATTGTAATTTCTGGGACGATAGGAGTCCGTATCCCGGTTAAACTTCAATAACGATTAAAATAGTTGCATTGGTTTCAGGATCCTTTCACGCTGCCTCTGATGCCGTGATGGGATGCATATCGTTTGCGTACCTACCATGAATGCTATCGGTACATCGTGGTAAATTTGCGTATATAGTATTGGCAAGTTCCTCGCAATAAATGGTGTTCTTAAATCAAGTTCAAACGAAAATTTTAATATTTAAAATCAGAAATCGAGCGTGCGCACCGTCAACATCATTTCTGCAACTGTACACAAACAGCTGCTTTGGCCATGTGGCCTGACGCACAACACATCACCCGATTGGTCAATTGAGTCACATGCAAAAATGAGCCAATCGCAGCTCGTGCTGCAGTGTTTTCATCATGGCTTCCGCCCAGTGAACATGTGTGAATATGCCGTAATTTACGGAGGGAACACACAAATGGGAAGCTTTTTTTTTTTTAATTGCAGCATGCGAAAATAAAGATTCCAGTCTTTATAGCAACAATTATTTGGAGTCACAGGCAAATACGCAAAGGTAGGGGGATAGAGAAGAATGCCGATATGTGACAGATCAGTCAGCATGATGCTCCGTTCACCGTAGATTACTCCACGCGGTCACTTGCGTGCGACTGGCAGATGTGCGTTTTGTTTGGCCGGGAAGTCAACTTGCGGCACCATTACATGATCCCTCCAACACTTTTAGAGCCCACCGATAAATTGTCTTTGATGCTAATTTGCTCAAGAATTCGCCATGCAAGTTTTAACATTTTTTGATGTTCCTTTGTCGTCGTTCGGGCAGATAAGACTGACGGTGAGGTGCTGTGACCTTGCCCCGATACGGGCGAAAGCCAATACGCCCCAATGCATGACTGCTGGTACCTTTGATCTCGTCGTCGTATGCACGCAACGATCAAAATACCTGCTTGTTTTGACAGAAATCAAGTAGGTTGTCAAGTCCTGTTGAATACACCTGCTGACCATGTAATTGTTTAAACCTGGATTGTTTACTTTAGGCCAGGGGATTTTCATCACCTATTGCGCATTGGCGTCCCCACGCACATGCTTGCATTGGTGTTGATGTTCTGTTCACACGAGACCACAGTAATCACTAACACACACAGTCGCGAAGGCTCTGACTGCTCATCATTATGTTGCCGTGCATGCAAACAGACGTAATTTCAGTCCAGTTAAAAAAAGAAAAAATTAGCTTGTCCGCAGGACAACTTGAATTTGAAAGTCACTTGTCCGAGAAGAGCTTTAGCTTGTCCCGGAACGTCGGATCATAGGAATTTTTGAACCCTGGTCATTAACATTAAAACTTAGATTTTACTTGGAATATTTTGGTAGTGTTTGGACCATTAAAAGCCATATTAACCCTTAAAGTGCTCATTAAAACTGAGTCATTAATTTTCCTCAGGACACTTTGCACGTTATGTGTGCAGTGTCTGGAGGAAAGTTGTTGACTAAGACTACTTTCTGCTTTAGACTAGGCTTGCTTGTATTTGAATGAAAGGTATCTTCATGAGGAATTTGAATCTTTTAACCATTGTATATTTAATGGTAACGAGAAAACAACTACAGCTGTGATTAGCACTTTAAGGGTTAATCCAATTTCTCAGGCTTTTCACAGCACAAAGTGATCTGTCCTCAATGTGGTCATCAAACTTTACAGACAGCGTTGATGCAGATTTTACAACCTGACACTAAGTAAATACAGCAAATGTATATGAATGTATTTTGATATACATTTTAGTTGACCTTTCAATGTCACTCAAGTCCAAAATTAACAGCTGCAAAAGAAATTCAACACATACTTTGTCTTACTGAGCAACCTTGAGCGCAGTAGCCAAAATTACAGAGACAAAAGGCAGTATGACAAATTTACTGCTTTACCTATATTGTATTTACAGAACAATGTTTACAATACAAATCCCTTACAAATTTTCCCTAATTTTGATAATTTATATAAATAAAAAATAAAAAATGGCAGTATTACCATGTAGGAGAATAAATTGGTGGAGATCAAATCCCTGCATGTTGTCACAAAGTTTACAGAGGACCCAATAATTGAACATACAGCCTGGAAGAAGTCCAGATAAGCAAAAAATGCACAAAATTCCTTTAAACTAAATGGCTGTGTGAACAGCCCCTCCTCAGTTGACATTGACATTCAACCCATTACTTGTCAAAAAAATAGAAAAAAAAACCTGCAGCGTCACCTCTTGAACACATTAAGGTGTAGGGTCCCCAGAAGTGTCCTCATGCAATTTCAAGGCAATTGGCTTGGCGGTTTTTTTGGAGAAAATTTTGCCAAAAAACAGCAAACGGGCAGACAGACGGATGACAACACATGTCCAACCACCACATAACCTCATCTGATTGACAAGTCAGCTGAGGTAAAAATGAACAAACAAGAAGACTGTGACAGTCCTGTCTTCAGCAGACCTTACATGTACAGACTGAAGTGGTCCTTTGAACTTCACAATGATATTAAGGTCACATTTGTTTATGACTATCATCATTGTTCCTAACATGAACATATCCCCTTACTGCTTTTAAAAAAAAAATTTTCATAATTTGTTCAAAATCTGAAAATTACAGCCCAACCTTGTAGTGAACACATTTGGCGGCGATCAAATCCACATACATTCCCAATCAGTCTGTGGAAGATTTACCATTTGCGAGAAAAGTAAGGAAAAGGATGACACACAAACTTTTTTTTAAAAAATTGAAAAAAAAAAAAAAATCAGAGCACCACTAGTTAAATTAAGGGCTAGGGGTTGGTCCCCAGAAGTATCCCGTTGCAATTTCAAAGCAATTGGCAAGGTGGTTTCATAGAAGATTTTTGAAGATTTTGCCAAAAAATAAAGAAAAGATTCACAAAAAAAAAAAAAATTAATGGATCGTGACAATTTAAGTAAACTTATAGAGACCCACCCAAGGTACATCTCCACCAAGTTTGACTTCAGAGACTATGGCATGTGGTTTTGGAGAAGAATCCAATAATGTGAATTTCTGACGGACTGCAGACAAACATCATGGGAATAGTTATAACAGGGTGAGAAAATTCCTGTATTCCGTTATCCAGGACAAGTAAAATTTGATGCAGGGCAAATGAAAATTCAGTAATATAACAAGTAAATGATAGGGGTACTTGTTCTGGGACAGGTACACCCATAATGGAATTTTCTCACCCTCTATAGTATTCACAATTTTTGTGATTTGATCTGGGGCAAGGCACAAAGTATTATTGGTTGCGCATAGCCATTTGCTAATCAAAATCATGAAATTGCCAGTCAACATCAAGAATGGCCAGCTAATTCTATAATTCATTTGAACACATGACAAGTCAGTTTGGACCAGTAAAAAGGGATTTGGCTAATCAAATTTGAAAATGTAGTTTGTCCCTTGCAGGGGTGTTGGTTTAACACTTGATGTGATACACGACCCCATGAACATCTTACCTCTCAGCTCCAGAATGGCCTGTGGTATACCTCTTCCTGGGTAAGGGGTTGACAACCGGTGCATATTGGTGTAAGAAGTTGCACAGTACATATACCGAGGCACCAGGACCTTGAACAGCTTATGAATCAAGTCTTTCTCCTGAAAATGAGGAAATAATATCAATGCAGTAGGTAGGGCCTGTATTTTTCCGTTTCAAAAAACTAGAAATTCCGTTTCACCAGCCAGAAATTTCCAAATTCCGTTTCAGTAGTTCTATTTGTATGTAAAACACATTAAGGCAAAACAGCAAGCAAATTTCGTTTCAGTTGTGACAAAAAATCATTATTCCGTTCCGTTTCCGCTAAAAACCGAAAAATACAGGCCCTAAGTAGGCATTAAACAGTTTCTCTCCCTGTATAAATTACAGGAAATAACTGTTCACTCATCACCCTGCTCATCTAGTATTTTTATTCCAAAGTTAAAGCCATAGCTGGGTACACACACAATATTCATGTGTTTGTGTTCTATATGCATATATATGCCAGCGTATGTGTGTGACACACACACACACACACATACATACATACAAGAGGGCTGTGTCAACAGCCCATGCTCCACTGACATAGAGATTCATCACACCTGTGGCTCTGTGAACTTGGGATAGGGTCAAAGTCACCCATGCACTGAGTAAGTCTGACCTCTAAGGAAGAACACTAACATGGGCAACATCAAGGTACATCATAAAAAATCCAAAATTCACTGAAGTATGTCCATTTGCACAAGATGGGTATAGGGAATAAACGAAGAAAGGGTCACAAAGGTACATCCCTACCAGCTTTGACACAAATCTGTCCAAAATTAATTATGTTGTAACCATTACAAAAAACTCTCATGTTAAACTTTCCTATTAAAACTTTTCAAAAGATTTTCAAAAAAAAAATCATAAAAAATTTAAAATCACTGGAGCATGACCATTTGAACAAAGATGGTAGAGATCCAACCAAGGTACATTGCCACCACGTTTGAAGTCAAGCTGACTGAAATTTTCTTCAGAGAAGTCGAAAATGTGAATTAGCATTAGAATGCCCATTCAATGACTTACATAGTAATCAATAGGAAAGGTGCATTTGCCAATAAGTACTCGAATTGAAAAAATTATTACAAATCAGAAATGCACAGCAGTGCCCCTAATGAACAACTTTGTTTGACCCTTCTACAAGGAACATATCTATCAAGTTTCAGTTTAATCTGAGTGACAGTTCTGGAGAAGTCAAAATAGCAAACTAGAGGGCTGCCTGAACAGCCCGTGCTCAGCTGACATAAGTTTGTCCCACAAAATCAAGCTTGCAAGTGAATAGCCGTATGTTGAGGTTTTATGACATTTTGAAGTATGTGTAAGATGGACAACTGAGCCTTCTAGAGTGCAGCCTGACTTGCAAGTCCGCTGAGCTAAAAATTGTGGTGCCACCTGGTGAATAAATTAAGAACTAGGAGAGCCTAGGAGTGTTCCTGTGTGATTTCATAGCAATTGAGTGAGCCGTTTCAGAGATTTTTACTGACTTGCCCAAAAAAGAACAAAAATATTGATTAAAAATCCGTCAATCACTGGAGCGTGAAGATTTGAACAAACTTGGTAGAGACCCACCCAAGGTACACTGCCACCAAGTTTGAAGTCTTGCTGATGGTTTTGAAGAAGTCAAAAATGTAATTGTGAATGGACAGACGATGGATGACTGAGCTGATAAAGTAATGTAGTCGGAGGATTAGGGTTGGGTATCGTTACAAATTTCTCTATAGGGATGTCCAGTTTCCGCGATCACGGAATCACGGACAGATTTGCGGAATCGGTCAAATAAAACGGAATTATAGATTTCTCCAAAACTGCAACCATTTCCCATTATTTTCAGCCATTCCAAAGCTTTATTTGAAGTAAATTCACATAAAACTCATCCTTCGTGATCGCTACCATTCCATTCTAATAAACAATGATTTATCAGAGACCTCTGGTGACAAATTTAGATAAATTACCCAATGCTGGCAGCCGGCCTCATTTTGTGCGGGACTATTATTTACTACTTGCCAAAGTTGGCCAGCAATATGGCAGCCAAGCAGCGTGGCAACGGACGCCAAACACTACCAGCCTCAAACAGCCCTTCCTAATAATTGCAGAGTATATAAAATATTTAAAATGGAAAAAAACGGAATTATCAATTTGAGAAAACAGAATTTTTAATTTGAGAAACGGAAAATGACAAAAAAAATCATGGAATCTGGACATCCCTATCTGTATCATGATAATTTTTGGTACAGAGCCATGTATAACGATACGTCTCTGGATATATCATCAGAGTGTATCAAGTGATCACTCTTTGAATTTATAATTACATGCAACAGTCAGTACCACACCCTGTGAGCTGGTGTTTTGATAAACCATTCTGCTGTGTCTACATACATTTAACACCAGCAATGAATCGATGATGCAGGATGCCAAATGTGTTTTATTGAC
This sequence comes from Hermodice carunculata, assembly GCA_964020975.1. Lineage (NCBI taxonomy): Eukaryota > Metazoa > Annelida > Polychaeta > Eunicida > Amphinomidae > Hermodice > Hermodice carunculata. Next base: position 66,613,257 of record OZ026628.1, read on the forward strand.
AGTTCATCTCCACACAGGGATGATTTTCTTAAATTTCTTCATACAAAATTCATATGTTATGGCAAAATTGAAGTGTTTTATCATGTCATAAAAATTAGATAAACAAGGCACACAGCATGATACAGTTCAGTAAAGGGTTAGTATTGCAATGTTTTGTTATTCCAATATATCGTCCTAACCCTAATGAGGATAGAAAACACACTGCCATTAGTGAACACTTTTTGTCAGTCCCTATAGGTGTTCACTGATCACAGGTTTTAATGAAGACATACATATGTATTTGTATGCATATATATATATATATATATATATATATATATATATATATATATATATATATATATATATATATTGAGAGAATTTTTGTCATTTTACTGCTTATACAAACAAAATGAGCATTTTCAACTTAAATTATTTGGTACATCAACTGTTTAGCTAGTCATCATGGTCATGTTTTTAAGTACATACCCTAAAAAAAAGTTCCATTATTTGGCAACAATGTTGTTTAGCTAGTCAAGTTATAAAGTGGTCCCTGTCTTAAGAGACCACCTCTCTGGGGTCTTTCAAAACAGGTAATTCTGTTCACCTCTTTCTAAAAACATTTCTTGTTTTGGGTGTCTTGCAAAAGTTCATTCTCATATTGCCAAAATAAAGTTTACATGCATACATATAATTAACTTGATTTTTTCTTTTTTGAGCCACATGTACAATGCTTTAAATTCCAATGCTTCCCCACCCCAAGACCCCACACCAGGGCCCTGCCCCTTCTGCCTGGGTTGTCCCCAATCCCCTAGCCTCAATTTCAGCTCCTCATTGGCTCAATGCTGGAGCCAGCCCAGACTCTAGACCTCAATGTTCTTATAATTATTATATATGTTCATCCCAGACATGGGCATATATACGTTTTCCTCAGTCCCTGAAGAGCCACACTACTGATGAAACTGTTGGACTGTCAACAGCGGGCATTACAGGGGGTATTTATAACTGCTCTCACCAAATCTTTTTTTTTCATATTTATCTGCATACATATAACAGGATTTAATTTAACTAGCATCAGAATATCACCAAATTTTGCTTACCACTATGCCACGTGTTACAAACCAACGGAGTAGATCCAACACCTTCATGTTAAGAATGATGCTTTCCACGAAGTGTGCAAGCATTTCTCATATGAGTTAACTCATTCCATACCAGTCCCTGATTTTTCCGTATATTAACCTAGATTTAAGACAACAATTGCATATTTAATTTCTCCATGAAAAGAGCTTCCGTTCACGTACCAACATGCCTATAGATAGTCTTATGTCAGTGAGCACTAGAACCACTGACCAAGGCCTGTCACCATAGTATGGAATGAGTTAAATGAACTGCAATGCAAAATCAAAAATACTGGAACAATCCAACATAACTGATTCATGAATGTCAACTTGCCAAATTTTGTTAGTCTTCCTATGTTTTCCAGGCAAATGTCTCGGATCATACAATCAAAGCCTGTAAAGTACCGCCATATTGCATCTCTTAAATATGTACCAGCAACCAATAATCTGCCATGCCCACTTAGTAACGACTCTGATACTTGCCAACAGCCAGTAGTCTGTCCTGACCATTTTCCACGTTAAACATGTTTGTACCAACAAGCTGCAATCTGCAATGTCCATCATGTGACAAGTTTTATTATGTTCACACTCACCAGCAGCCAATAGTCTGCTACATCCATCATGTAACGACTTTGGTCTCCATGTTTCATTGCTTCCTGGATAAGCTGTTTTAAGTGAAATAAAAAGTACATGTATTAACATGAAATTTGCACATTTTTTTTTTAATCTGGGAGCTTTATCACATATAATTATTCATATTTAATACAAAGAGAAACTTAACATGACATTTTGGCAAATGGCAGATTTCGAACATAATTCAAAAATAAACACTTAGATTATTGTTCTACTATGTGGGTCACTGTCCCCCAAAAAACACATAGGGCAAGAAAATTTCATCATAGGAGCACTTGTCAAGTGTCCCTATATTTTACAAGTTATTTTCATATTTCCACCCCAGCAGCATTCATGAACTATTCATTTATTTTTTATTTATTTACCTTTATTTCATTACAATAATCACGCTTGTGGTGCACTGGTCATACATGAGTAGTGAGATAGAATGCTATATAGATGTATCAGTTGAAATAATTTTGGTGAATTTAGTATCTATGCAGTGTAAAAGACATTGAACACAGTTGAAATAGTGTGTCCACTTCTGTTGGTACTGTCTTCACTATGAACATTTAATCTGTTCATAAATCACAGCTTCAGTTAATTTTGTTTATAAATATAGGGCGTTCAATAATGAAGAAATAATTTGGTTTTTGCTATGAACATGATAGTTACTCAACAACTCATCACATTTTTTGTTTATTTATTAATTTGATATTTACTTCATTTTTTATCAATGTTTATTTCTTTATAAGTTCATTCAATTTATTTTTTCATTTATTTGTGTGTGTGTGTGTGTGTGGTGTACCCAATGATTCCCCCTCCCTGTGGGAAATACTGCGCAACTTTCTGATGAAATTCCAGAATCCTGGCGAAGAAAAATCATGTTATGTTTCAATACCCATGTTCTCATCCTGTTTGTTACTGTACAATGGTTGCTCCGCTGGAATCAGACTGGCAGTCGCATTGCCCTCCAGCAGTGATTTTATTGTTATATATTTTTTAAATGTACTGCATTGAACCATTTAAGACATACTAATACATATAATATCATTAATTGTATGTACATATATTAGGCGCCCAGCTAGATGAGTTGTAACTCCTCTGGGAGCCCTCATACCATTGTCACCTGTAATTTATGTATGTTATGTGAAAATAAAGTTCATTCATTCACAGTCATACTAGAGAGATCTAGTAATCATTTTCATACCTGATTGGATCTCTTTATATTTTGTTTCATTCTGTTCGGGGACGTACTAAGTCCCACAATGCTGAGGTGATATGATCACCGGAGCTAATAATAATAATAATAATAATAATAATAATAATAATAATAATAGCTTTATTTAAAGATGGTAAACCATGTCATTATGGGCACAATGATTTTCAATGAGCCAACTATCAAGATATATTATAAAATACTACACATGTACATGTAATAAATTAAAACTAAAAGCACCATTGATTTAAAAAATAGAAAATAAAATGATTGAGCAACATTCACATCAGTGACTGCGCTGTTCCGTTTTACTTTGTATTGTGATCCACATACACCAGATGGCGCGTATGTGTTAAAATGTGTTCTCAACTAAAGCGTGTTTCCGTCCGGCCAAATATTCACCCAAGTTATTTCAGCACTTTCCACTTGTTACAAAAGATAAACGGCCAACAGCACAGACAAAAGACTACTTCGAATCGCGGCCTGCTACTTAATATATTGCCAATTCTGCCTACCCTTTCTGCGTAGCCCCGTGACTCGTCCAAATAGTAGTAGTTCCCTTCTATTCGTTCGTGTCGAACCAATGCAGTGACCAGCTTTCTCATCTTGTTTATACGACCCTGGGGTCCGCTTCCACGACCCTCGCCCTTTGGCAAGTTCCTATGCCGCATTTTATACCTGAACTTCAACATTTTGGTTTTGTTTCAAGTTGACACACACTGCCTGCACCGCTTTCAGGCCATGCACAATTCTGCTGGCATATATAAACTCACGGTAATGCAACAGTTGATTAGTGTGTGTGTGTGTGTGTGTGTGTGTGTGTGTCAACACGCATTTTTCTGTTTTTCCCGAAACTGATTCTTTCTTTCTTTCTTTCTTTCTTTCTTTCTTTCTTTCTTTCTTTCTTTCTTTCTTTCTTTCTTTCTTTCTTTCTTTACCAGTGAATTTGTCCGACACTTTTCTCGGACACTATTATACATAGAAAATCCACACTTGGCATGATTGTACCTCCATACAAGGAGTTCGGCCTTTTTATCCAGAGGAATGAAGATGTTTATAATTATGCAAATTAGGAGCATTTTAAATTTTAAATCTTGGATATCTTCAAAAGTTTAATACATAGAGATGTCATTCCAACTTCTGCTAGGGTGTTATTGACCATTGCACGTCTAATGAATTTAAATTAAAAGCTGTAGTAATTTAAATTATGCTAATCAGCAGCATTTGAATTTTAAATCTTGAATATCTTCAAAACTATTATAGATAGAGATGTCATTTCAACTTCTACTAGGGGGTAAGTGACCATTGCGCATGTAATAAACTTAAAACAAAAGTTGTAGCAATTTAAATTATGCTAATATTCGAAATTTTCATTCTTGAATATCTTCAACACAAAAATAGATACAGATGTCATTCCAACTTTTACAAGGGGATTGTTGAGCATTGCACACCTTATGAACTAAAAACAAAAGTTGTAGTTATTTAAATTATTCTAAGTAGCACCATTAGAAATTTTAAATCTTGAATAACTTCAAAGTTATACCAGACAGAGATGCTATTCCAACTTGTACTCCTGTCTTACGGACTATAGTTGTACATTGCCATACCAATATGCTTTGAAGACACACACACTGATTTGCTACGCAGCAAATCATCTTTTCTAGTTTGGATTTGATTTTATTTATCACCGAACAAACTAAGGTCACACAATACAATAAACACAATGAATAAGCATACTACGCTTTTACGTCACAGGTGCTCAGATACAGCAACAGAGTCTGCTGAGTTATTTCCAGTGGGGTCCATAAATGAATGAATGAATGAATGAATGAATGAATGAATGAATGAATGAATATGTAAATAAATTATGAAAAAAAAACATAATTAATTCTGACAAAATAATTACTAAATACTTCTAATTTATAAAATCAACATTGAATAAGATATAATATAACCAATATTACTATCTAAATAAAAAAATCAATTACAGATCTTTATGTAAATATATGTGATTGTGAGATAAGATGAACGAGGTGAATGAACAAACATGTAGTTTGAAAAGTCATGATGTTTATTTATTCACGTAATATCTGTGTGCCATGAGGTAACTAAAAAGGCAGTAACATTTTGCTTACATCTATGGTCAAAGAGGCTGACACCAAATACCTGCCTCCACAGATTATGTATGCATACATGTACAGTGATTTCATCGGTTTGCATAATAAAAATTGTATTGAATGACATAATGTCTCAAATATGGTATAAAAATTTAATCTCAGGACTTAACCTCACTTATGGGTCAAAGTTAGCCCAGCAGGCAATTGTAAATAATCGGATACATCTGCCATGATCTGTGAAGCAGACACCGCCATGTCTGCCCCACAGACCAAAGGTGAACTATATGAGTCACACTCCCGATTTTCTTGCTCCAACATTTTGTTGAATAAAAACTTTCTTACATTTACTTTAAAGGAATTTAAACTTTCCAAATTACGAATATCTAATGGCCGGCAGATTCTTCTAAAATTTAATTCCTGAGTATGCAAATTTGTTTTTAACCTTGGAAGCTTGTATGACCTTTCTCGATTTCTAGTATCATACACATGTTCTATTTCATTGTCAGGAAACAGGTCTCGACGATATACTGGAACAGTCTCATAAAAAATTTTATGCTTATGATGTAGACTCAATTGTTTAGCTCGACAGTCTACTGGAAGCCATTTTAATCTGCAGGGTTTATGGCTGCCAATATGAGATGTTGGACCCAGGTCCAGAACAAATCAAGTCATTTTATTTTTGAAAATTTGTAATTTCTTTCTGTTTGGTTTTGACAAAGCAGATTACCAACTTGAACTCGCGTAGCCTGAATAAAAATTGAATTCACGCATTACATCAAAGTTTTTGGTTTACCCACTCTTTGTTTCTGTACAAAATTTTCAGTCTGTTGTTACCCTTAGCAACTATTTCCTTAACAATTTCATTTCCAGTCAACGACTGGTCTAACATGAGAATAAAATATTTGATTTGATTTTTCTACTCAGTTGCTTCACCGTTGCATACTATTGCTAATTCCACATTCTTTAATTTCTAATTTGTTCCAAACAATATTGATTGCGTTTTCGCAAGATACAAAGAGACATTTTATTATCAATAAGCCAGTGGTTAGTAGAGTCCAATTCTTGGCTTAAGATTCATTGAATTTGATTAACATCTTGGCTAGACACCAGTAGTGAAGAATCATCTGCATGTAACAGGAGCTTTAACTTTACTGCCATTCGCATGTCATTTATGTAATTTGAAAGAGGAGTGGCCTCAGAATAGTGCCGTGGTGGACGTCACATGGAATCTGCTTTTGTCTCACATGGTTCCGCTAATACTTACTACTTGCATCCTTTCACTCTAATAGGATTGAAACCATTTGACCGAAGTCTTCTGTATTCCTATAGCTGGTAGTTTTTTCGCATAATAGCCCATGATTAACATTATCAAACGCTCTATGAAGGTCTATAACTACCGTGCCGACTAAGTTTCCTTTATCAGTTTCCAACCAAATATAATCAGTGAGATATATGAGACTTGTATCGGTAGAGAACGAAGTTCTAAAACCTGACTGACACTTATCTATTAGGCCTTAAAATTTCATGTATTTCTCGAGTTGTTTATAGCCCGTTCTTTTAAAGATTTTGAAAGTATATTTAAGATAGAAACTGGTCTGTACTGTGCTTTCTGCCTGGCGCAAACTCGTACAAGAGCGAAAAGGCTGATTGGAATTGCAAAATGGTTTCATTTTTTTAACGGAAATTGAGCCACATCTTGCACATCAAATTAAGATCTCAATTGATAAAGGTTTTAATGGTTTTGTATCCTATGAGAACAACATATTATTTCAAAGTACAAAGCATCTCAAAAGAGGAACCGTGGTCAAATGAATCGACTCTAAAACTAAAATGAAGCTGTGATCATGATGGGCTATCAGTCAAATTGTTGAAACTTATGAAATCAGAACTCTGTAAACCAATTGTATTCTGACAATTAACCAGTCACGATCAACAGGAATCTTTCAAGACAATCTTAAAATTGTAAAGGTGATTCTACTCTTGGGGGAAAAAAAAGATGATTACGTAACATAGAAAAAATACAGGCCAATTTCACCAGGCTGCCACCAGCGGTCCCCAAACTATTTGATCAAGTTATTTTCAAACAACTACATGAATATCTTAAACAGTACAATTTACATGATCAATTCGGATTTCGAGTGTTACACTCAACAAAACTTATTACTTTAGAAACAGATTGATGACACAATGCTTAATCGTCATCATTAAGTACGTGATTGTGTCGATGATTTATAATTAGACAGAGGCAAAACCCGATGAGCATTTACATGGATTTCTCTAAAGCATTCGACACCCTTGATCATGGGATACTGCTCAAGAAGCTAGAATGCTAGCTACGGGATTAGAGTACCAGCCTTTAATTTGCTAGATGGTTATCTTGCCAATCGCTAACATGTAGATCCTATGCATACACATTCTGCAATGAGTGCTGGGTTCACCAAAGCTCTCTCCTGTGCCCGTTATCATTCATAATTTACACCAATGGCATGTCATGTGTTTCAAACTTTTGAAAACCTATAATATATATAGATGATACTGCAGTACACTACAATTATATAACCAATCAAACTCCACTGTGATATCCATATCAATAAAGAGCTAAACACGATTTTACCTATGTGAACAACTGAAATTTTATTACAAACATGTGAAATTTCTTTCGTCAGCGTACTTTCAGAATATACACATCAAGTTGTCTTCCCAACTTCATGCCTATTATACACGGAAGACAAGAAACTTTTTTTGCAAGTGTAAAGACTGGTGCATCTGTTGCCTCCAATTAGTGATCCTCTGTATGATTGAGCATAAGTGAAGACGATGAGGTCGGGATCAACGCAGCTTTATTCTGTCTCTCAGATGTTACATCACACATAATGAGAGTGTCCCTCTTTCAACCTTCCACCATAACATGCTCACAGGTCTCTCTTCAAACGGCCGCAAAATTTGTTCTGGGGTCGGATGCCAATCGACCTCTGCTGATAATTGTGTGGCTGTCTTCTAGTATATTGGTTGAAATTCTGAAATCCATTCCGTTGATAACAGTTAACACCAGTTGTTCCGTACGTGGTGCAGTATTTGAAGATTGCGATGTTTGTATTCCCGTTGCCGAAACTTGGTGGGTTTTTTTTCACTTCTGTTGAAAGGGATTGTTACTTGACCTTGATATCTTGCATGGCGGTGTTGATGTTATTATCTGCTGACGGTCCACTGTTTTTAATAAGTTTCAAGTTTGCTGTCTTCACACATAGGCCCCCTAGTGCCAAACAGTCCGGTAACTCTCTAGTGCTAGAGGTAGGAAAACCACAAAAATATACGCGTCCGGGTACAATTTACAAAGAGCAATAGGTTTGCACGTGTAAATGTTTCACATCACAATTTACATCGCAATCAACTTGTCTTGTCATTAAAGAGGTGATAAATGACTGATAGTTGATAAATTTATAGATATGAAGGTTAAAAACAGGTTTATAGAAAATTATACTAACCTGCACCTCCAACACAATGAGAGTACCGGACAATTTAGCATTTAGGGGGCGCATATGTGTGTTGATTAAATCTTGCAGGGTATGGGTATCCTTTTGCAGCAAAAATGGTCTTATGGCCGGGTCTACTCCATTTAGAATTGAATGAATAATTTGCGGCTCAAGCAAGTTTAGCAAATTGCCTTGTCTAGAAATTGTGGTACGGTAATGCAGTCCAGTAGCAATAGGAGAATTTCATATTTAACTGCTCACTTCCTCAAGTTCCTGTGTTGCCAGGGCAACGTACAGACTGATGCATCCACCATTATCAGGATTTGTTTTATTTACTACATAAGCATCCATAAATAACACCTTTTCAAGGACAAGAGTGCTCATTTCTAATCAATTTAGGCATCCTTTATGTTTCAAATGTATGTTAAAATATTTTCTTAAGATTAATATGTGTTCTTTTTGTTTATTTAAATATATGGATCTGCCCTGATGCAGGTGGCTCCCTCTTTTGCTCAATAGCTGTTAGAGCAGGACTGCATCTGAATATGAATAAATCCTATTCCCGGAGCCTGTACCCCTACTACCCGTCTGGAGAGGCCGGCCACATGACCACAAGCATTGTTAGATTATTATTTCCATATCTGTTCAAACATACTTTCTTGAGGCCGTCATAGTTCGATGGTATCGGAGACATGGTGGCGAACCATGTATAACTGGCATTATCACGCAGTAACAACAGGAAAGTACTTGCTTTTTCTGCTCACCCAGTTTTCTGTATGCAGTAAATGCCTCAATGGGAGATAGAACGATATTTGCATCTTCCTTACCGGTTTCAGTGCCCATAAAGGCCTCCGCTGCTAGAAAAGCATCTGTCATTTCAAAGTCTGAATCGCAATTTTCCATGTCACCACACCTTAAGTCATGCAGATATTTTAAGTCCAGTGGTTGTTCATTTTACAAACATTCGTACTGTTTGGCTTGTATTACTTGTTTCCGTCATTTTCTCCTTGCTGAGCCAACCTCCCTCTGGAGTTGAAAGCAGGTGCACTATGATGGAGCACACTGTTTTCAGGCCGGTCATATAAAACCCGGATTCTGTCACGAATTTGTCACCTCTAATTAGTGGCCCTCTGCATGGTATAGCATAAGTGAAGAAGATAAGGTCGGGATCAACCTAGCTTCATACTGTCTCTCTGATCAACCCAGCTTCATGCTGTCTCTCAGATGTTACATCACATATGGTGACAGAGGCTCCCTCCTTCAGTCTCCAACCATACCATGCTCACAGGTCTCTCTCCAAACGGCCGCAACATCCCCAGTTTTGTTCAACTGACAAGTGGCTTCAAATAGCTGGTCGGCCAATCAACTACTAAGATTAAAATCACATGCATTCTGATTACTTATCAGATAAATTGTAGAATTTTCATAATTTCCTTTAGGTGGCATTGTACAAAATAAATGAGTTTTGTAGTTGTCAAAATACAATAAAAGATCATATATCATACAAAATGATTCCATAGTGCAATGACACTGCATTGCGTTGCGGAGATCAGTGAAAGAAACCATCAGTTATCTTGTTAATGGCTTGCATACGTCCTGCATAGATTAAACTTTTCCGTCGTAAAAAAACCCTTGAAAGTCGTTCTTTGAGACATCTTTCACCCCAAGTGGTGGGCTTTGAGAAACAATACGATAACTGTAGAAATTTGACTTGTTTGTCAGCAAATCAGTCTGTGTGCAAAGAAAACTTTTAAAGACTGCCTATTCAGCATTTAACTCCTGCAACAATAATATTTATTGAACTGTTACAAAGAGACACAAAAAATGAGCTGTGTTACAAACCTGTAAATTGAAGCTGGAATTGTTCCTCTATCTATAATAGTTCTAAAGTGATTCAAGATTCAAATTTTCTGTATTTGCCGAATTTGCATAAAATTAAACTGGTACAGCTTTACTTCATTGTTCATTGGATGCAGCCATATCCCAAACTATAAATTGATATTAGAATGGCACCTCTATCTACAACAATTTTGATGTTGAATATTCAAGAATTTAATTTGATGAATTTGCCTAATTTGTATGAATATGAATGTTACCACTTTGGTCCATATTTCACTGGATTCAGCTATGTAACCAACCTGTGAATTGAAGTTGAAATGACACCTCTATCTGTTATAGTTGTGAAATTGTTGCTTTAAATTTTATGTATTCTCCTAATTTGCATAAACTAGAATTGTACAACTTTTGGTTGTGATCAGTTGGATGTTCCTATAGCAGAACCTATAAAGATTTTCAAATTGTGAATGATACCACTCCCTTCAATAGCTTTGAAGATATTCAACATTTAAACTCTTCAAATGCCCCTTATTAGTAACATTTATAATTCCATAACTTAAGTTTGTGGTTGATTGGATGTCTTTAACACACACCTTTATATTGAAATTGGAATTGCACTTCTACCTGTAATAGGGTCAAAGATATTCAGCATTTAAACTTTTTAAGTGCCCCTAATTAGCATACATTATAATTCTATGACCTTTGTTTGTGGTTAGTTGCATGCACTTATAGCAGAAATCTATATATCAGAGTTGGAAGGGCACTGCAACCCGTAGTAGTTTTCAAGATATTCAACATTTAAACTTTTAAGAGTGCCTAATTAGCATTAAATACAATTCTACAAATTTTGTCTGCCTATAGCAGAAACCTGCATAACAGAGTTGGAATGCCACTTCTACCTGTAATAGTTTTGGAGATTTCAAACATTTAAAATTTTCAGGTGCACCTAATTAGCATTAATTATAAGTATACAACTTTTGCCTGTGGTCCACCAGATGTGCCTTTAGTACAGACTTAAAAACTTCAAAAACCCCACTTTGCCTAATTTTAAACGTGGTGACTATCACAAACCAGGTGCTTATTACCACTACTAGGCCAATCACCATGCCAAGTTGAGTACTTTTCAGAACAATAGTGTCTGAGAAAAGGCGAACAAAAGATGCACACTGGAAACAAACTGAAATGTATGCATGCTGCTGGGTCCAGAAAAGGGAGGAGGGTAGGGGGTGCCTGGTACACTGGTACAATAATGTTGCCCTAGTACAAAGTACAGGAAAAAATAAGAAAATGTTGTGTTAACACAAAGTATGGAAATTACAGGGGGTTTCCAGTATTGAAGTACAGTAAATAAAAATGCCCAGTGCACCAGGACTGAAAAACCCCTTCCCCCCCCCCCCCCCCCCCATAGAACAGCTATGGACCCAGCCTGCTCCAATGTACCATCGACCCTGACCAAAGTGCTTCCATATTACAGTTGGCCATTACAGTGAGTTTGGATCTATGTTTGGGTGATTTCTGGCAGTTGATTTGAATCTCTCTTCCCAAAGACATGCTAAACTTTGGCTGATATTACATTAGATGCTGCTTTGTTACTAACCCATCAATTGTAGTTGAAATGGCACTCCTCAGTCAGTACCAGCTTATTTGTGATTGGGAGTGACACTATGCAGGCTTCAGACTATGTTGCCTCCTTGGTTTTGCAATGTAGACTTACTCTACCAATACAGTCAGTCTCCCTAGGGATTGGATGGTAAGCCCAGGGCATGCAGCCCCTATACTGATAGGGATGGAGGCTAGGCTCGCACAGTACAGTTATGTCTGCATGCATAACAATGTGGCCATGGTATTAACAGTAACCAGCTTGTGGGGGGAGGGGGAGGGGAGTGTTGTGTACTATTGTGAGGAAATTTCCGTGAATGTAACAAAAGTTAAAATACTCAACTTTGTTTGCATGCTATAGGATTTTGCTTTAGCAATAGACCCACATATTAAACTTGGAATGGTAACTCTATCTAAAAAAGTTTTTTGAAGATATGTTAAATCTAAAATATCCAAAAATATGCCTCTAATTTGCATAATTTTAACATCACGACTGTTCCAAATAATATGCAAAACTTCACTACTAGGACATTATAAGATCTATTAGCATGTCAACTTTGGTACTTTTGGGAACAATAGTGTCCGAGAAAAAACTGACCACCAAATGTCTCACAGAATGAGAATGAAAGTAGTGGGATGCCATCCTACTACTACTAATGACACGTGATATTAGCGCTACAGAGTTACAAGATTAGATTGTTTGGGACTTCATTGGGTATACATAGGAAATGGAAGTAATTGGGGGAGGGTATAAGTTAATGACAATGGAACCATGTCATGAAATTTTACAAGGGAGTATGGCCTCAAGGTACCTTACAGGGATGCAGCTGGGAATGGACATAGGCGTCTGGTGAAGTCAGACAACAAATGATTATATTCTAATGGACAGTGATATGCTTCAAATGACACGTGCATATGTGAGGTAAATGAGGAAGGTAGATTTCATATATTAGTAGTTAGTGATCATCACTGGATGATATTCTCAATTGACATCCAGTTTGACAAAAGGCACAGGGTGTGGAAAATATGTAAGGAGTCAGACTGGGAAGGTTCAATGTAATTCGGAGAGCCTGAAGGCTGAGTAACTAGTACATGGAAATTGATGGAGAAATATAGGAAACGAATGCAGACTTATTGAAAAAAAATGCTTAAAGTACGTGGTCCATAGTAAAAGATTGGCAAGAAGAAAGTGCCAGTTGAAAGTTTAAGATATAGCTAGAATAGACACAGAGCTGAAAGGAGCAATGGAAAGAAAGAGGGTTAGAAATAGAGCATGGACACCTCTCCCAATAATAGTTTTGATAGATATTCACGATTTAAACTTTTCAAGTGCCCGTGTAAAATATTAGCATAAATTAAAATCCTATACCTTTCGTTTTTGGTCCATTGGATGCGCCCACAACACAACACAAACCTAGGAATTAAAGTTGGAATCGTACTCTCTACTTTAAAAAGTTTCGAAGAAATTCAACATTTTAACTTTTCAAGTGCCCTAAAATCAGTATGAATTAAAATTCTACCAATTTGGTTGTGGTTCATTGGATGCGCCCATGGCACAAACATATGAATTAAAGTTGGAATGATACCTCTGCCATTAAAAGTTTTGAAGCTATTAAACATCTTAAATTTCAACGGCCCTAATTTGCATAATTTTCCATGTGGCTACTGTTCCGAACCAGAGAATTCATTTCACTACCAGACTCGGCTTCAAGGTCAGACCAAGTTTGATGCTTTCCGGAACAATAGTGTCCAATATCTAAATTATTTTATTTTATTTGTCCTTATTTATACTGGGTGGCCTGATCAGTACCAAGGCACTATTCTCCCCCAGGGCCCAGTGATAGATGAAAAACTGAGGACAAAATTCGCGCGGAAAAAATGAATGGATAAACAAATGAATAAACAAACAAACGAAATAAATAAATAAAGTATTCAAGGGAAAACAAAAAGTCTGTTTTTGCACAGATCTCAAAGGCGTTTTTCCACACACAATTGAATGTGGATTGGATTACAGTGAAATTAAAAAGTCTCATTTTGCAGCGCCATCTGGTGGCCAGTGAACCAGTGAAATTATAACTCTGCTTCCTGAAGCGCACGCGGTTGACAGTGGTCGAGACGAGAAGCGCGGGTGCAAGAATCCATATCAAGCAAAACAGAATTGACTAACATAAAAGAGATAGTCATAATGCCTAAGAAAAAACCAGCTCGAAATGGCTTTTATTTCTTCATGCAGGACATTCTGCCTCAGCTGAGGCAAGAAGGACGAGTGTTTCCGAACGGAATGGCCGATGTTGTCCCCATTGCTCATCCAAGATGGAAGGTTTGTCATCAAACTTTGTGTCAAAAAACCAGGTTTCATCGGGTGCTACCATGCAGGAAGGAAGTCTGCAGTTTCTTCCACCAGAGTGCTATAGTGCGTTGACTCGGTGACGCTACAGTCACAACGTGGGTCGTGGTTCACTGGTTGTCATAATCGTCCTTGACCAATTTGAATTTGCAGTGTCTCAATTTTATAGCATGGACAAATGCCTATACACACAAACAGAGAAAATGAGCAAAAAAAGAAATATTTAATAAATAAGTATATCCAAAGTATATTACAAAATTGAAATTAGAGCACAAACCAGTACCGCACAAGATTGATTCGTATCCGCGTTGCTGCACGCAATTGAGGCCAATACCATCTGTCGGAATAATAAGGAACTAAAGTTCTGTACAACTTACAAGAAGTGTCAGGAGAAGCCAAAGCCCAAGTACCTAACGGGACCGTTCACAATTTATGTAACAGGAGGTTGTTTAGAATCAGTCCCCAAATTTGGTTGGTCAGGAGACTGACCAAAAACGGTCCTTTTCTGTGGTGGGGTTTCTTATCTGGGGGATTCACCCCTCCTTTGGGCTCCCTCTTCTGCTGCCCTATACTAGTGGACTTGAACCCACACATAGAACCCCTTCCCGTAGCCCTCCTGTTTTACCACCTAAGCCAGCGAGGATTGTTGGTGATCCGAGTCATGCATGCCCCCACTTGAACGCTTGACTGATGATTGCATTGCAAGGAGCACCATCTGGCGAAAACCAGAAATACTAGTATACCAGCATGGTGCTGACTGAATGCTGTACCCCACTGTACAAAATCACCTAAAAACATACTAATAGGTCATTATATGTGCATTCTATCTACTATTATAGACTGAGCGTATAAAGTTTAGTTTACATACTAAAAGTTACTCATCTTTATTTCAGATATCCTATGAAAGACCTGGGGGGCTAGTTCTAAACAATGGTCTACGTAACGCCTCAGGGGGTGGGAGGGTGTTTGAACTAGTGCTGCAGAGTGTCACAATGAGGTAGAGGTACAAAATATTATGTTATGTAATGCAAGTATATTTCGGATACAAAACATCACAAAAATACCATCATCAATGTGGGACAAATGTTATTCAAGACATAAGTTTAAATACTTTACTAGATTTTTTAAAAATAAACTTGACGATATCTAGGCCTACCAAACTTTGAACAAATGTCATTTGGGGGTGCTGGAAGTTTCTTTGAGTATAAACATAACTTGAAACTGCTTAAATCTGTTTTTCTGCAATCTCCAAACTCGTGGGGGGGGGGGGGGGACATGTGGTGATTCATAAATGTCAGACTGACAGATCCCATTCATCATTAAATTTAGTTGAGTGTCCAAAACTCAATGGTACAAATTGATATTTGTTAATCATAATCCAACTTGCAGATTATAAACTCAGTACGGACAGATGGGTCAAAAAGCATTGAAATGATTCCGGAGATAAACTTGTTCATAAATTGAATGTGGCAGGAACTGATTAAGCTAATGTGGGCGACAGCTCTTTGTGGAACAAGGAATAAGCCATTGGTAACAAACATTCATCACTGAATACCTTTCACAATCTTTTATGTAGAATTAATTTCGCCTGTCAACTAGAAAGCCTTTTTCAAAGTTTTGTTTAGTCAGTTTTACAAGCAAGTTAACATTATCAATGTGGAACTCTGATTTATTTTCATCAATTTAATTTTAAAATAGAAAATTTAGGCGGCAAGACTTTGACCACAGCGAATTTATTTTATGCACAATATGTAGGCCATTTTAAAACAGTGGAGGAGCATCGCATAATCGCTGGCTCATTACTTTGTCCCAGTTCCAGTTTCATCCCTTCACGTTTGTTGCCATAGATGTACACGTATCTGCAATGTCAATCTATATTAGTTGGGGAAAAAATGCATTAGTAAATATTAAGCTTGTGATGTTTGTGATTTGGTATCCAACCGACATGTATACCATGTGAATTCTAGCAATATGCGATTTAAAATTCCTCAAGAGGATGGGCTGTGCTGTGGTTTTACATGCAAACGCCAAAGTAGGCGACTGATGGGCTATGCTGTGGTTTTACAAGCAAAGTAGGTCCTGAGCGGCTAGGTTGCCCAGACTGAGGCAATATATAGGACTGATATGTGTATGACGGCCTATTATTAAACCTTGCTTATCTAATCCATGCAAGAGAATGCACTGTCAACATAGTATCATGTATGTATACTGAGACAAACATACACTAGCCAAATTAAAATCCCCACTAGCCAGACAAACCTTTTACCAGCATTTGGCTGGTGGCTGGTGCTAATTTCCAGCCCTGATTTGTACCAATATGGCATAGTAAGAGGTGTGGCTGGGTAGAGAAGGTGAACCCAGAATATCTGTACAGGTAATGACCCACACCAGGCCTTATCTGCAATAACAATGATAAAGTGCTGTGTATTCATCTGTGCAGTCAATCATTCATGCGGATAAGATGGGGGAGAGGGGGAAGGGCATGTAGAACCACTGTCTGGTCAGTGGGAGCTCCTTACACAGAAAGGTTTGAAACGAGGCTCACAATCACATCAGGACCACCATCCCACTTAACATTTGACAGGATTTCTCTGTTTCTTCGCATGCATGTACCGACAAACGTCAATTCACCAGTTCATTCCCAAACTAATTTTTACAGGTATATCCAACTGATCATCCATTGAAATCCACCTATAATCCATAGTAACATGGCCTGTAATTGTCAGAAATGTCGCACAAAATCCATTGTGGGCAGACTGTATGACATCCCAGCATATCATGAAATATACAACATAGTCACACTTTTGAGAGACCACTGCATTGAAAGACCACATGTGATAAGTAACAAAATGTGGAGATGCCACAGGGATGGTCTGTCCGGAGAGACTGCTGTAATGGATAGGTGCTGTCTCGAAAGCCACGAGTTGGCAGAGTGGTTCCTAGATGAAAGGCTGTCCTGGCTCCAGTGCCATAGTTTAAGTGGACACATGAGAGCAGAGGCTTTGATTGAAGACAATACTAGAAAAGAGACCCCTTCTGCATTCATCATATAGTGATGATCATGGACTTCAAGGCTGTCACATTGTCACAAAAAATGTGACAGAGACTTCAAAAATTGTGACAACAAATTTTAAAAGATGTGTAATTTGTCCCATTAAGTTGATAAGCAAATTACGGAGGCTGTCATTTTTTTACTTGATATTCTGTAACATACCACTTTTTTACCTAAAAGGCGAATCGGTGTCCCAAGGTTGTTGCTGAAACAGGTTATTTGCAGCCCTCGTTTTCCTCACGTTTCATGAGCCTCTGGGGGCTTCACCCCTGGACCCAGCTGAATGGGGTGTCTAAGCAGCCTCCCCCCCCCCCCCCCCCCCCAGCCAAAGATACAATAGACCTGTTCATAACGAGTGGTACCGAACTTTTCTGGACCATAATTAATTATGCATTCCATTGTTGGCCTGATTGTCCAATCAGCAAGTGGATGAGGCTGGCCCAGGCCGTCATGTTTACAACGGATGCCACGACTAACGCTGGTGATTACAGCATGGATTGTGCTGAGCAGTGCAAATCTTTTACCTAAAATATCACATCAGTGGTGAAACATGTATTCTTAGTTTGCCGACATTGTGATTTTTCGTTAAATCCAAGCACATCCTGTGTTTTACTTTCTGATCCTTCCACGTGTACTGTGGCCAGCATGGCCAAGCACAAAATGTAAACAAAGCAGGGTGCGCTTTCTGAGGTGAACGGAATAAACCTGAGCCCTATGAACTGGTCTATTGGCTCTGATCTGGCATTTTAGATTTTGCTGCAGCATCTCTGACTTTGGGAGACCCCTGGTCTTAAACTGACAGCTAGTGTTTTTAAGGGCCATGGGGGATAACCTTTGGCAAAAAGGACCTCATTAAAGGGATCTACCATTGAACTACATCAATCTACAGCATCAGAAAACACATCTGTGGTGGTTTACCCATTAAGTGCTGTGTGTAATCACGTAACGGTATATACATGTAGTCATTTTCTCATTACAGTTACCATTAACCATATAATGGTTAAAGATTCAAATTCCTCGTAAGGCGCCTTTCTTTCAAATACTAGCTAGCCTAGTCTGAATTAAAAAGTAGTCATAGTTAACAGCTTTCCTTGAGACACCGCGCACAAAGGGTCCTGAAGAAAGGTGTTTATTTTGTCTTAAGTTAGTGCTTTAAGGGTTACCATATGTTATGCCCCATGTTAGACTAGGAGAAGTCCTTTGCAGAGGTTGTTTTGTCAGGTATTGGTGGTAAAAATTAAGAAACCTTGACCTTCTTCCTCAAGGTCACAGAGAGAATGCATACCAAAAAAATCATGATGTTGTGATGCCTATGACACAATAAATTGAGATGGAACATACACCAAGTATGAATTAGGCCAAATTTGGTAATATGTTGTGTGACCTTTACCTTTTTTCAAGGTCGTGAGGCCCTTCAGAAATTTAATGTGTTGACATTTAGGGGGAATGATACCGAAAGTACCAGAAATGTGTGTTCATATGAAAGTTTGATGTTGCAGCATCATGGAGGGAATGCATTTCACGGAATGCATTCTCGTTGATGGTCATCAAATTATATGTCAGCATAGCATCAAGCCCATGGATCTCTTGTTATCTTGTTGAAAATTACCATAATATGACCATACTTTTTTCTCGGGACTGTAGAACATGGATGTGACATTGAGAACATTATCTCTCACACACGTAAAGTATTTTTCCCATATATGATTCTAATTTCAGTCTCACACCCTCTTGTATTGTTGCACATCCAATTTTGTTCTGTGAGAAGGCTTTGAAAAGCGTGGCTTGTGTAATGGAGGTGACCAATCATATCTGCTAGGGACTACTTTTTGTAGTAAAACTATAGTATTCATGTGACTACCATGCCATGCCATTTGAATATTAGAGCGTGGCGTACTTTCCCTCCCGAATACTGAAACTTTCCCTACTCTTGTCCCAACATGGTCCCCAGTTTTTTGCTTTGCAAGATTCCCTAAGTCTTGAAGCAATTGACACAACTATCAATAAAAACTTGAGAAAAACTTCCTTATGTATCAGTAATTGATTATCAAAAATGAAAACAATCCCAGCACTACTGACCATATTGTATGTAATGTAAAATGAAGAGCTCGTATTTTTGTGTCTATTAAATTTTATTTTGCTTTCCTTAGAGTCTGTCTGCAGAAGAAAGGGAGCGTTACGATAACATGGCAAAAGAAGAGAAAAAGAAAATGCGAGGAGCAGAAGGGGACAAATACAGGCTGGATAATGTGGGCAATATTATTGCGGTGGGTAGTCTGTCACAAATGATTTATGTGTATGGAATGATATTAGGGCCAAAATTCCATTATGCCTGGTGTTATATACTATTGTGGCTGATGCTATATTCTATTGTGCCAGATGTTATATTCTATTGTGCCTGATGCTGTATTCTATTGTGCCTGATGCTATTAATATTCTTTTGTGCCTGATGTTATATTCTGTTATTTCTCATGGTAGATTCTATTTTGCATCATTCAATGTTCCTTTGTCCTTAATACTTTGTTAAATCTTAAATTTTAAATATAATTTCCTTGACACCATGTTCTCTTAAATATTGTGTTGTGTTGCATTATTCTTGTTGCTACAGATCCCTTTTATTGATTGGAATTGCCTCAAAATATAAAATCAGTTGTCATTAACAAGCCAAATTAGATTTGTCAAAACACACAAGAGCATATGCAATGGGGCAAAATTAAAAGAATGCCCCAGGAACGATAGAATGTACAATCTACCACAAGGCAAAATAAAACATCACACGGATCATGCACAATGACATTTCACATTTGACATTGAGTGTAAAGCCCCAAGCACAATGGTGTGATCAGGACAGATCATTGCAAAGATCAAGTGACAGTTTCAAATCTCGCCACCAGGTGGAGACCAGACAATGACTGCACGCTGGTCCAATTCATAGTTGAGCCTTTTCTCACTGGGTGGCTTATTTATCGTTTTGAATGGTGGTTAACAATATTCACTGTCCTCACGTAGGCTGACATTAAGAGAAGCACAACTTTCTCTGTTGTTATTTTGTAAAATATTTGTTTACTGTGGGCCTTCATTGCTCATGAGATGCTTCTGATGTCAGCTGGGTAAGTTGATATATAATGAGACGATGATACCCATAGCATGAGTCGTTCTTCACCACAAAAACTTAAGGCCTACAATGTTACATGCTAATTTGCCGAACACAAACGTCAAATGCCAACGATTTGATGAAAGTTTGACTTAGAAACTATTATGCATTAACTTGTGTACAAATTGAGCTACTATCATAAATGTGTGCTGCAGAAGCAAGCTTTGCTGAGTTTCACATTCAGCAACCTTGACCTATTTTCAAGGTCATCAGGGTTGGTCATATTTTACCCTGCCCCAGGGGATCTTAAGGTCATTCCAAGTGTTATGTTAATGTGGTTGTTGTTGTGTCTCTGGCAGGACAGGAGAAACGAGGAAGAAGAGAACAAAAAACGTTGTGAGAAACATCGAAAGATTGCAAGAGCAAGATGGCCACCTGGAGATGGTGAGTCTCCGAAGAACAAGCTGCTAACCCATTACCCCCATTAAAAAATTGAAGAGAGCGAGTCAGAAAGTTCAGAATTTCCAGTGACGTAGTGCCCTTGGTCGGGCTGTGATTTGTCTTTGAAGGAGGGTCAACAAACCAAATTAAATAGACATAGCGCATATGGGTATCTGGGCCCACAGAACAAGCAAGTCTGTTTTATGGGCCCAGATACCCAATCCAGTTTTGGTTTGTAGTCATCTCATATTTCACATTGAAATAAATGCACTAGAATGTGATTTCAAACATGTTTATTCATGTTGTCAGCTTGATTGCTATCCTAACAACACATGGCTAATTAGCATATGAACTATGTAATACGAGGAAGCAGATCACATAGCTGTTTTACATTGGTGTTTGTAGGGAGTGCAAGGACAAACATGGGGTAACAGGAAATATTCTCTGAATTAGTTCTCAATGTTCAACATGCATTACATGGCTGTGTGTATTTTATGCAGGTGCTGGGAAAAATATAGAATATACATGATGATGAACACATCACAGTTGTATGGATAATTTTGAATAGGAAAGGCCAAGCCGTCCTGTGTAAATATAATGTTGATACTCTAACTTCAGTGAGAACTGATAAATCTTGTTTGATTCCCAGCATAACATGTCTGGAGGACCTCTTTTGAAGCATCCCATGGGGGGGGGGGGGGGGGGGGGCGCAAACTGTACTCAAAACTTTTGTTTCAATGGAACACACAGATATATGTTGAAAATGAATGGTACTGTCACAAATTCTTCAATTGTTAGTCTTGAGTTTGTTAACAGTGCATGAAATATTTTGTATCATTTCAGCTATAATGCACGAGAAATTCTACTTCATTGCATTCGAGACCCTGTGTGAAACAGAGGAGGGTGAATTCTTGCCTGCAGAAATTGGAGTAGTTGAATACAGCATGTCCTCGGGCATTACAAAAACCTTACACAGATTTATTGAACCAGGTAAGGGCTGCTTAATATCATGGAGCATGAAACCATGTCTATGGGACAACTAAAGATGATAGCTTATATATTAACCACAGATAGAGCCACCAGTACACTCCACCTAGTAACCACCATCTGGAGGATAAACAAACCTACATGTAGCTCCTCTGATTAGTGGGGCATTGCCAACAGGAAGTGGGGAGTCATGCGATACCCTACCACATGCTGGTGGCTCCATCTGTTGTTGACATATACTGTTTGCTGTTTAACTCATGGACAATATGGCTGCAGACTAGTAACCCATGAACATGGGTGCTGCATGGTTCAAAGAATGATCAAGTATGTTTGAGTACAAGTGCGTTGCTGATGGGTTAAAAGTAGGTGTTAGTGAAGTCAGGTCTTTGGTTGAGCATAGAATTTTACCCATGCCAGCATAAGTCAGGCAAAGTTCTGTCCATCGCCCTGTGTACTTTAGTTTGGTATTAAAACCCAGGAATGTTAAAATTTGTAGCACGGTATGATACAGCAATGAGCCCCAGACCTAATGATTATGTTATCAACGTGTTGGAATGCAGCGAGTGTGAAAAAATATATCACGATACAAATAGTTGTAGCTTCATGAGACAGGCTGCTTTTAGGTTCCAAGATCAGTCAAAAATGTCACCAAAAAACCTGTCACCAAATTTCTGCAGTAACTACCAGACAACTGATTGCTGGACATTATGAATGGTCACTAAATATAGGAGACCTACCTGACACCCCTGCAAGTTGAACAAGTAGAAATCTGATTGACAGATATTACATGTTGGTATTTTCTGTAAACCTGTTCCTAATGTTGATATGTATAAATCTATCAGTTATCACCTCTTTAGTCACAAGAGAAATTGATTTTGATGTAAATTGTGACACACTTACATGTGCAAACTTATTCAGGATTCGCACAGGTCCTTGAAGTGCTTGAAAGTACATGAATTTGTTACATTCCTTTTCAAGTCCTTGAAAATCTTGAAAACCCAGAATTTTGGACAAAGGTCCTAGAAAAGTCCTTGAATTTTATTTGTTAGCATCACCCAATGAGGCAAGCTGCCAAGAAATATGAATATTTTCCACAAAATTTAGCATTTATGAACTTGAATCACATTAAGATGAACACATTCTGCTTTCATTTTCCTTTGAAGTGGTTGGCAAATTCCATTTGTCAAAATGTAACACTGCAAAGTATCTTTTTGCTTTTAACCCATGTAGGTTTAACAGTTCTTATCAAATCAGGCGTAACCAATTATGTGAGCCTTATTTACATGTACAGCCTACTTTCAGGGACAAATACACTGTATCAAACATACAGGTAACAAAGTACATCACCTTCCCAGAAAAGAAACTGGGGCATTCTTGTGAAAAATGTGCATGTTGATAGGTACATCTTCAGGAATACCACCCATACTGGCTGCAGGCCTACATAAGTCACAGTAAACTCATCCATATTGAATTTGTCTTTAAAAAGGACTTTCGTTAATATGTCAGATCCACATATAGGCTTCTTTGTAAGTTTGTGGAAAGTCTACTGCCTATTTCAAAAGTTGAGTCTGATTCATATATGGCTGGAATAGTTATAAATGTGGAAAAAGATGCATTGGTCTTATTAGTAGAGGGTTGAAAAGTGATGATTTAAACAATTTGTCTGTTGTGTTCTATTGCTAGATCTAGTCCTTGAAAACTTGATTTAAGTGCTTGAAAAAGTTCATGAAAGTCCTTGAATTAACTTTTCACGAACCTGTATGAACCCTGCTTATTGTTCTTTGTTGCCGGAAGTGATTATTTTTGTGGGTTTTCCTCCCTCTATCACTAGAGAGTTACTGGACTATTTGGAACCAGGGGGCCCATGTGTGGCACCACAACTAATACCAATGTCCCATAATGAAAAACAGCTGCACACATCTGATGTATTATTACTGTACTTTTGTTTCAGGTCCCATTCCCCTTGGATACAGGTTCACTTGTAAAAGCATCAGTAAGTAGCTGAAGTATGCATACATACAGTCATCATGGTCATATGGTATCAGTATAAAACACACAGTCATATAGTACCAGTAGAACATACACAGTCATATAGTACCAGTAGAACAGAACCATGTAGTACCAGTAGAACATACTCAGTCATACAGTACAAGTAGTACAGTCACATAGTACTAGTAGAACGTACAGTCAGATAGTACCAGTAGCCCATACATAGTCATATGGTACCAGTAGCCCATACATAGTCATATAGTACCAGTAGAACATACAGTCACAGTACCAGTAGAACATACAGTCGTATGGTATGAGTAAAACATAGTGGTACAGTACCAGTAGAACACACAGTCATATAGTACCAGCAGAACATACTCAGTCGTATAGTACCAGTAGAACATAAGTGATATAGTACTAGTAGAACATACAGAGTCATATAGTACCAGTAGAACAGAATCAGTCATACAGTACCACTTGAACATATAGTGATATAGTACTAGTAGAACATAGTCATATAGTACCAGCAGAACATACTCAGTCATATAGTACCAGCAGAACATACTCAGTCATATAGTACCAGCAGAACATACTCAGTCATACAGTACCAGCAGAACATACTCAGTCATACAGTACCAGCAGAACATACTCAGTCATACAGTACCAGCAGAACAGATTCATATAGTACCAACAGAACATACTCTGTCATGTATTATCAGCAGAACATACTCTGTCGTGTAGTACCAATAGAAGTCACTGCCTGGTCGTCCATGTTAATAGTCCGACTAGGAGTCTGTAGCTTTCTTCGTCACACAGTGACCTGAGCACCAAGGAATACTGTGAACCTGGGTGTTGACTTTATGATGCATGTCATCTACAAGTCTCATAAAAACTGTTGTCTGTTCATGAGAAATTTACTTGTGGCCATGTGAAGGTGAGTTGAACAGGAAAGGCACAGGAATTATTAAGGGAGACTTCATTGCCCAGATCTACATATTACTGCTCAGAGATACAGCATTTGGTGCAAAAAAGGTTAAACGTTTACTATATTTACTGAGTGGTAAAATTGGTCTTGTCTATGGGAAAAAACTTGTGATCTCTTGCAGGGCAACATTGTAAACTGTCAGAGGGGAAAGAAAACTAGTCTGTTTATATGTGTATATATAATTATACGCATACACATACATGTACACACATACATATATATCTATTTATTTATATATTTATATTCAGTTTGGTTATATTTGCTGAATTTCTTTTTAACGAGGAATATGAATGTGGGACCCTTATGATAATTTGGTCTAGTTTGACTTAAGTAGATCAACTTTGGTCGTGCTTGACGCTGAAAGAGTTAAAATGATTTCATCTGCAGGTGAAGACACACACCGCATTCCAATGGAAGGGTTTGAAAAGGCCGATAAAAACTACAGAGGTTTATGGATCCAGCTGGAGAACTTTGTTAACCCAAATGGAGAAAAGAAAGAGTATCCCCCACTGTATTGTTTGGTGAGTAAACTGGTAGCTGCCCTCAACCAGACAAAATGCATGAGGCTTTGTGTACATGGCAGAAACTTGAAGTAAGGATTTTGGGTGGTGAGGTCGGAGAGGGAGTTTGTCAGCTTTGGTGTTAATGCTGAATATTAGAGATCACATGACAGGGTGGCAAGGGTTTCGTAAATTCTCATCTTCCAATGCATTGTCTATAATTTAACATTGATACATGTTTGTTCCCTCAAAATATGGTATACTATATACCGCCACCAGTGGACGTGTCACACAAACTTTTTTTTTAAACTTTGCCTTCAAGGCAAGGAAAAGGGTACCAAAGTTTCCAGCCAGACTCTCAAACCAAAATGTGTACAAGTTTCAAGCAAATGAGTATGGAATTTGCATAATGTTGACTGCAAAAGGAAATAATTGGTCCTCGTATATGTGCAGCATCTGATACAATCACAGCAATAAAACCTTCCAGTTAATAGTATCATTCTGCTTTTATGCCTCCCAATGGTAAGCGTACGGTACACTCTGTAACTGTCGTGCATAAGTGTTTAATTTCTATTTATGGTCACCATCTAAAACCCTAAAAAGTAGATTTTCTGAAACAAAACTTAGCATCAAATTAGATTCTGGCACTGAATATAAAATTTTAGTATTGCTATTGATGTGATTAAATTTTGATTAAAATTCTTGAATTTTGCTTAAAATTTAAAATAGCATTTAAAAACATAAAAGTCAGATTTATGTTATAGTGTCAAATAAAAAAAAAACAACAGAACACTGTTCCAAACTGTATTTTATATTTTTGAAAAAGGGCTTAGTTCTAATTTCATGGCTGTTTGGATTTTGTTTTAATTTAGATTTTAATTTAAACTTAAATATATTGGAAATTTTGATCTAAAACCCTCATGCAAAATTGGAAGTGCTTTTTGCAGCTAGAAATGCACTGTCTCATTTCCCATAAGAAAGTAATGTTTCACATTTTTGGTGTTTCTGCTGTTTCATTTTTGTGTATCCGCAAAAACAGGTAAATTAAAGTTATTTAATTGAGAGATTAAAATTCAATTCCTGAACACTGGCATATTTTTCATTATTTTCAATAGCTTACTCCAAGTGGATACTTTCCAAAAAAAATATAGTTTATATGATCTCAAATAAAAGTCTCTCATACATAAGGATGTGGGTTTTTTTTTTTGGTGGTAAGTGCCGTGAAAGTGTACCATGCCCTTAAATTTTCTTAAATTTTGTATAGGAATTATTGTCCAAATCACAACAGCATGGTCCAGTTAAAGTTGTGAAAGCAAACAAATACATTCAAGAGAACCTATTAAGAGGAAATTTGTGCAAAATTTCAGCAAGATCTTTACCGAGATGTTGGACTCTTTTCTTCTTAAACAAACCAAAACTGGCTGTGTGTCAAGTGTTTGCTTCATATTTTTTCTGTTACTCATTGACTGTACATTCAACGTTACTGCATTAAGAAGTACATTCATTATAGGTCTGCACATAAATGTGTGCGCAAATTGAGTGTTTGGGGTGCCTACCTGACAGCAACACCTTGGACTTTGAGTGACTACCAAGTATAAGTACCGTATTCATCTCAATAGTGCGCTATAAAAAAAATTCATCCACAAAGGCTGAAAAAAATGTAGATCCTAAGTAAATTCTATCACTTTTGGTAAATCATGGGTTATTTTGGGGGTTCTCTCTTTGAAAAAAAAATAGGTTGTGTGCATTTATTAGGGAGTGTGTGCTTATTAAGATGATTATGGTAAGTCCAACCATCTATCCATCCATCTTGTTCTTGCTCTCTCTTTCCCTCCCTCCCTGTCTATCTGTTGTCCTATCTGTCAGATGGGAGAACTTTTTTATGTGAGAAATCTCTGATATAACATTTGTAAATGTGTTACCATGGTCACTGGTGTAACATACATGTGAATTTGTGTCTGTGGGCAGGAATCGGACAGGAGGCGGGTGGATTACTGTGTCCACTGGTTACATGCCCACGCTGCCATTGGGATGGCCAACAGACTGCAGAAGATATTTGAACTTGAGGGTGCCATGCGGGATTTGTATGCACACAATGGAGACATGGATATATCATGGACCAGTGCCACCAGTGTTCTTACCACCAGTGCTTTTGACTTTGAGGCAAACACCAGGTAAAATGGGGCTTTGCTGGTTCTGTAATTCTGCACCGGTTGGGAGCTGTTGACTTGGGGTGTGCCAACGTGAATGGTCTTACATGCAAACCTCAGTAAAAATGTTTTCCAGTTACAAGAAATATAAGTAAAAAAGGATAAGGCAGACGGAAATTTACATCCAGGTGATTTGAACAGAAAAGAGTGACCGCCAGAACAAGTGCCACTGAGGCAAGTGTGTCAATGGCTAGTGTGCCAGTCTTCACATGTGGTTCCTCAGAGTGACAACTTGGCTGGTGCTAGCCACAAGCCAGTTAGCCATGGACTAATTAATATTAATGGGAGTCTAGTTGGTCTAAAGTTAGTTACCGTCTTTCAACCAGATTGCTGGAATAAATTTTATGTGTCTTTAGTTTTGATGAAATATTTAAACTTCATTATGCAACATCAGCTTACTGATTGTGAAATTTGAATTGGTCGGGGTGGAGAAACGGGGTTTTGGCTGACACAATTCAGTCACTTTAGCGAAATTGGGTACATTGGCTTGAATAAATCTATGGGGGAGCAGGGCTTCACAATTCAGGTGTCAAATTGCCTGGGGCAAGTCAGATTTAATCTCGGGCAAGTTAAAATTGATAAGTACTTGCCCAGTCGGGTAACTGATTTTTTTCACTGGGAAATCTATTCCTCAAGTTTTTCATGACCCAGTTACAAGTTGCAGTTGTTTGCAAGGCTAGCAATGGGGCGCGAGAAGGTGACGATAATCTGTTGTCATAACAGTGTTTATAAAGTTGGAGGACTGCATGCAAGCTGAGGAACTACAGGGGTCTTGTCAGAACTTTCGTGACTCGCGACATGTTGGCAGTTGCTGCAGTCAGTCCATACACGCCGATGCAGCCAGGCATGTGCATGGGGACACCAATAGGTGATAATAAACCCTAGAAGACCACTCCAGAGAGAGGTTATTACCTGTCTTCAAAGGCTGCCCATTAAGGATACCTTGCTTCATAATTTTCATGAAAGACCAGCTGCACTGAGAGACCTCAATTTAGGGATCCCTGCAGGTGACTGCTCAAGACGTACCACTGTAGTGCAGTAATCTAGTGAACCTCCCTGTTAACACTACTAATTGTCCTCAAAGGGGATATAATTTAACCCTTTGAGTGCCAGTCACGGCTTAAGCTGTGCTGATGAAGAGGGATTACTGTAATGATTCCAGATTCATATTCCTCATTAAAAGACCTTTCATTCAAGTACTAGCATGCCTATGTTCCCAGTGAAAAATTTGGTCCAGGTCAACAGCTTTCCTTGGGGCACTTTCCGCGCAACGTGCGGAAAGTGCCCCAAGGAAAGCTGTTGACTCAGTCTCTAAATTGGCTCTGTAAGAGTTAAATTAACGATGAACTGAAATTAGGACAGAATTGGCCTTAATACACAAACAGTGTCGTGTGGCAGGTCTGGTGTACTTGCACAAGAGGTGAAATTTTTCCTGCTTGACACAGCTGAAGTCTGAAGACCCCAGTTGTGTGGCAGTTCCAACCAGAGCAGATTAAATGCAGACATGGCATAAATGTGTGGATGTTGACTGTCAAAGGGTTTTAAGGTCTTCATATTAAACTGATAAATATATGTGTGGTAACGGAGTGAGGGTTTCATGGTCATGGTAATTTTAACCCTTAAAGTGCTAATCACTGCTATAGTAATTTTCTCATTATGTTAAACATATAATGGTTAAAAGATTCAAATTCCTCATGAAGATACCTTTCATTCAAATACCAGCAAGTCTAGTCTAAAGCAAAGAATAGTTTTAGTCAGCTTTTCTTGGGGCACTTTGCATGCAATGTGCACAAAGTGCCCCAAGGAAAGCTGTTGACTCAATCTTAAATCAGACTTTAAGGGTTAATAATCATCAACCTCGTTTTTCAGATGTGACTTTCATGAAGAGGAAGATATCAAGTTCTGTGCCTTGGGAACAGTGAAGCGATATGCGTGAGTAGTGCTGTTCCTTGTCAGGGGCAAATACCCAAATTTTACTTCTTTCACACAAAATTTCAAAATTACTTGGAAAAATTAGGAAGTGTTACACACGATGTGTGCATGCACTGAAATAGCACTGTCCTGGCATGTAAAGATTTATGCAAGTGAGCGTTCTGGTAAATTCTGGTACATGTATGTAGTCACTCTGGTCATGGTGGGGAAACTGGCCTCATTTGCTGGTGGAATACGTGTTCCACAGCTTTGCTTTGCAAACCCTGAGTGTAGATCAAATTGTGAACTGAAAACACTCCAAAGATGGTGGGAGAATGGGCAGATTATTTTGACATATTTTATATAATGCAACTTCACTTAAATATGCCGTAGTTTTATATTCTATTTTGCTGATGGCACGGAAACTTGAACTAAAAACA
>OZ026628.1:67315865-67358365 GCA_964020975.1 Hermodice carunculata
ATTCTCTATAAACCAACCCTTCCTTGAATTTACCAGCAACTAGTAGCAGTGACCATAATAATCGCCAGGGTTAACAGAGACCATAAGGATGGCCTGGGTCAACAGAGACCATAAGGCTGGCCAGGGTCAACAAGGACCATAAGGATGGCTAAAGTTAACAGAGACCATAAGGATGGCCTGGGTTAACAGAGACCATAAGGATGGCCTGGGTTAACAGAGACCATAAGGATGGCCTGGGTCAACAGAGACCATATGGATGGCCTGGGCCAACAGAGACCATTAGGATGGCCTGGGCCAAAGACCATAAGGATGGCTTGGGTCAACAGAGTCCATGAGGATGGCCTGGGTTAACAGAGACCATAAGGATGGCCTGGGTCAACAGAGACCATAAGGATGGCCTGGGCCAACAGAGACCATAAGCATGGCTTGGGTCAACAGAGACCATAAGGATGGTCTGGGCCAACAGAGACCATAAGGATGGCCTGGCCCAACAGAGACCATAAGGATGGCTTGGGTCAACAGAGTCCATGAGGATGTCCTGGATTAACAGAGACCCTAAGGATGGCCTGGGTCAACAGAGACCATAAGGATGGCCTGGGCCAACAGAGACCCTAAGCATGGCTTGGGTCAAGAGAGACCATAAGGATGTCCTGGATTAACAGAGACCCTAAGGATGGCCTGGGCCAACAGAGACCATAAGGATGGCCTGGGCCAACAGAGACCCTAAGCATGGCTTGGGTCAAGAGAGACCATAAGGATGTCCTGGATTAACAGAGACCCTAAGGATGGCCTGGGTCAACAGACACCATAAGGATGGCCTGGGCCAACAGAGACCCTAAGCATGGCTTGGGTCAAGAGAGACCATAAGGATGGCTTGGGTCAACAGAGTCTATAAGGATGGCCTGGGTTAACAGAGACCATAAGGATGGCCTGGGTTAACAGAGACCATAAGGATGGCTTGGGTCAAGAGAGCCCATAAGGATGGCTTGGGTCAACACAGACCATAGAGATGGCTTGGGTTAACAGAGACCATAAGGATGGCCTGGGCCAACAGAGACCATAAGGATGGCCTGGGCCAACAGAGACCATAAGGATGGCCTGGGCCAACAGAGACCATAAGGATGGCCAGGGATAACAGAGACCATAAGGATGGCCAGGGCCAACAGAGATCACAAGGATGGCCAGGGCCAACAGAGATCACAAGGATGGCCAGGGCCAACAGAGATCACAAGGATGGCCAGGGCCAACAGATGTCCTTGGTGTAGTTTGGGTTGCACTCTGCACAGAAAAGTGGTGCCCTGTTAAGGGGGTTTGGAAAACCCAAGAATCTAATAGTTTTGACTCAAAACATCCAAAAATCCTGTAGAAAATTGCCAGAAATCCAAAAATATTTTAAAATTTAAGTAACCTCTTAAAATCCTCAAATAGAAGAAACATCCAATAATCCACGTTTTGAAGTAGAAATAATCCAATAATCTCTTTAAAAAGGGCCCAAACTCCAATAATCCTAAAACCTGAACAGGGCCCCAAAAGTGTGCCAAAAAAGATGTTGACTCAACCAAAACTTTGCCATAAAAACTGAAAGATTGGGTTAACTGACAGCCTAATTCACAAAATAAACTGACTGAAAAAGTGTGCTTTTCAGGAGATTAGGTTGTGTGATTATGAAAGGTGTTTTTAACTCTTTAAGTGCCCAATTTTGGCTGTCAACAGCTTTTTTTGATGCACATTGGGTGCAATTCACCCAATGCGTGCCGAGAAAAGCTGTTGACCTGGGGTATTCTCTCTGGAACTATAGGCATGCTGGTACTTGAATGAAAGGTCTTTTCACAAAGAATAGGATTCTGAGATCATACTGAGATCATACTGAGATCACACTGAAAGAGTCATTGGTGTATGTTCCGTTAAGGTGCACATGCAACATGTACACAGTGCATCCAAACTACCAAAAGTTTGGTAATTCTATCACAGTAAGTCAATTTTCAAAATGAGTTACTGATCTACTCACTTCAGGCAAGGAAACAACCAATTTCCAGAGTTTTCAAAAATCACATATTTGTGTTATCTCTATGGCCAGAAGACATCATTTCACATGCTTTTTTCCAAATTTTTTTGATGGACATGCCCTCAGCCCTTTGGAAACTGGCAAAACAAATCACAGATTTGGCATTCCAAAATCTGTTGTAATAACTACAGATTTCATCATTTTATTTACAACATGTAAGACAGGACCAGGGTGTAGTGGTAATACTGGGTACGCCCCGCTCTGAAGGCCCCTCTTTTCAGCGAAATTTCCCCAACAAAGGTCCAGTATTTTGCAAAAAATTCCCTTAAAAAAGGGGGTAATTTTTCTCTTTGATGGCCTCTAATTTGTAAAAATTTCCATTACTAAGGTCCAAATTTTCTTCCTTGAGCACTTTTCACGCTGATTTGACATCATATTTTCTACTATTTTGGTTAAAAAATTCCCTAAAGGCCCCTGTTTTCAGCAAAATTTCCCCAACAATGGTCCAGCTTTTCAGCAAAATTTCCCCAACAAAGGTCCAGTATTTTGCAAAAAATTCCCTAAAAAAGGGGGGTAATTTTTCTCTTTGATGGCCTCTAATTTGTAAAAATTTCCATTACTAAGGTCCAAATTTTCTTCCTCGAGCACTTTTCACGCTGATTTGGCATCGTATTTTCTACTATTTTGGTTAAAAAATTCCCTAACAAAGGTATAATTTTTGTGAAAAACTGCCCTAACAAAGGGTGGGGTTTAGAAAAGTGGAGCCACACACACCAACCAAAAATTTGGGGAAGTACCTAACCCCCCCTCCCTTCCCCAGGAGGCAGCAAAGGAAAGAGCAGAGAAGCAAGGAAGAAAGGAAGAAATCTGCGAAGCCTCCGTTACCCATGACCACTGCAAGAGTTCACTTTGTCTTTCAATCTTTGTTGTACGGTATGTTTGGCAGGTGCTCTTCCCTGTACAGGGGTCAACTCAACCACTCTCTCCTTTGATGTGTAACCAACTACTGGCTCCTAATGTGGGCCTGGCAGCAGGATGTATGTTACCTATATGTGTGTTACGTCACATTCCAGCAGCTATGTAGACACCCGACTCATATTTCTTGTCCCTATAAGGGAGAAGACACACCCATTGCACAACTTGTCTCTGGCCTATTGACCAGTGGACAGGAGACTCAGGTGATAGATATCTATATAATGTACAACATCCACTTCACCAGGTGGCCATGAGAGTCAGGGAAATATACAGTGAAACCTCTCTATTAAGGCCACCCCACAGTACTGACAACATAGGTCTTAATATAGGAGTGGTCTTAATATGGAAAGCCAAAAAAAGCAAAACAAAACAAAATTAGGACTGTGGACAGAATGATTGTAATAAGGGACTGGTAAAGCTTGGAAAAGATCCAGGAGAAAGCTTTGCGTTTGGTTTATCATGATAACAAATCCAGTTATGATTTTCTCTTCAAAAAAAGCTGATTGTCAGACCTTACATGTGACCAGAGTAAAACAAATTACACTTGAAGTTTTCAGGATTACTAAAAAATTTTCCCCTTCGTACCTGATAAAATATTTCACTTTGCAGCGCTCACAACATGGAACAAGAGGAAATAATCTCAATTTTGTAATTGAATTTTAAAAAATTGTACATTATGGCAAAATATCCTTCAGAAATATTGGCGCTAAAATCTAGAATGACCTCCCACCAGATCTTAAACGTTCCACCACTGTATCACAATTTAAGTCCTTACTGGATACTTGGTGTGGAACAAAATGTGGATGTTGCTTCTGTGAAAGTGCTAAATCACTTTACTATGTGTAAGGCTTTTTATGGTATACAATGACTGGAACATGTTTTTTTTTTTTATTATTATTATTTATATGACTGATATTACTGTATTACTAATTTCATGTACTGTTCTTATACTTCTTTTATTGCTATTTATTTTCGGCAAATAGCCTCCCGTAGGCTAATGTTTTATTGTATTACAACCAACGTAAAATAAAGCTTTACTTACTTACTTACTTACTTACTTACTTACTTACTTACTTACTTACTTACTTATTTACTTATTATTGAGAGGTTGTAATGGGTTCTATTTTACTACATAATGCACTGTCAAACCTGGCCTGGGAAGATGGGACTCCAGTGATACCGGACACCTGTCCTTAGAACACAAAGTAATTGAGCGTCTCTTCTGTGATGCATTTTCAACCTGTCAAATATCAGCTATTGGGATATCTCAGGATGAAATTCGTTTTGTACTTGTCTTACTTGTTGTCACTTCAGTCGCACTAGTTTCACACTCTTCATTTTATTTATTTATTGTTTATTTACCATACTGTAAATGTACTTATTTTCATGGTTTTGGCATTTCAGAAATTTAAGTAAATTACGTTTTACTTTTGTATTTTGTACATAATTCGATTCCTTTTACATCCACCTAAAAAAAAAACAGAATTGTTTTTATTTCCTCAGTTTTGAAACCAGCAAAATTAGAAATTTTTAAAGTGAAATTACGGTATCCTCACATCACAAAGTCTATAAATTTATGACTGAGAAATGATCATTTTTGCAATTAGGGTAACCCTTAAAGTTTTGACTAAGACTACATTTTGCTTTGGACCAGGCTTTTTGGTATTTGAATGAAAGGTATCTTCATGAGAAATTTTGAATCTTTTAACCATTAAATGTTTAATGGTAATGAGAGAACGACTATAGCCATGATTAGCACTTTAAGGGTTTAGGACAACACAATAGTACCCGTCTTGAGAAACCACACATCATTTTAAGACTGTTGTACCAAGACACTGTGCTACCTTTTTACATTCTATGCTACCTCTAATCAAAGACCACCTGTTTTCAGAGACCACATTTACACCTTCCCTTGGGCAGTGTCTCAAGACCTGGATCACCGTGGTCCTTGTCACTTCCATATCCCCATTATTACGTATGAATACAGTAGAATCTCCAATTAAGACCACCTCCATAAAGAGACCAGTTCTATAGTAAGACCAATTTACAGACCCGTTATTGTTTATCCTTCATTTATTATATCCCTGTTAAGACCACTCCCCTATTAAGACTGCATTTTTTCAGTCCCTCAGGTGGCCTTAATTGGGTAATTCCACTGTATATATGTAAAGTACACTCTTGATTTGAAGTCACTTGGGTTACCTGCCTGTCAGTCAAGACAGACCACTTTTACAATTGTACTTGCCTTACAGGGGTCCGTCAGACAG
Source organism: Hermodice carunculata (assembly GCA_964020975.1). Classification (NCBI taxonomy): domain Eukaryota; kingdom Metazoa; phylum Annelida; class Polychaeta; order Eunicida; family Amphinomidae; genus Hermodice; species Hermodice carunculata. The sequence continues at coordinate 67,321,113 of OZ026628.1, forward strand.
TTGGACTGTGTGTTAATGTGTGAGAACACCACCAAATAGCACAAAAGCTGACAATTTTAACTGCTGGTCACTTCCAGGCACATGGATTCACTTTTCACCACATGGTTCTGGAAAAATTAAAGGGTGTGTCTCTTCACTTTCCAACAAAGCCCTGGAGAGCAGGGTCTCTTGAGGCAGCAAATTGCACATTACCATTATATGACTTGGACCCAATAAATGAAAAAAGATAAAAAAAAAGGGGGGGGGAGGGGACTTCATACAATTAATTTAACGAGTATGAACAAAAATATAATAATAATGATAACACTGCAAACTCACTTTATTTTGCTGTATTTTCATTTTCACTTATTTCACTAATGGTGAAAAACCATGAAAATAAAAAAAAAAAACCAATGAAATAATATTTCTATATCTATAGAACTAAACCCAAAATAGTAAAACTAAAATTTCACTGAAATGCCCGAGATTCAGAAACTGTGAAAATAGGGCAAGTCAAGGTCAACTGGATCATGTGACTTCTCAGTCGAGGGATCTATAGGCACTGGACTAGTTATGTGTATTTCCATTAGTGTCCATTGCGATTTGCTCCTATGAAACTCTGCCACTCTGCCAAGAAACACCAATTTTTTTTTTTTTTTTAGTGGAAAATGGTTGTAGTGGTAAATTACCCCTGTAAATTTGATAAATTTTCCTACAAAACTATTCTGCGTATTGAACGTTACTTTAACATAGGATCTTATGGGAATACACACCCATAGCCCACAAGAATTTTTGTTCATTGGGTTGTGTATTCAGCCAAATACACACAAAATTGCTAATTGTGGCCTCTCCTATTGATACACATGAAAATAATAAGATTTACACCAGATTTCAGTGGTCATAGGAGCAGCGTTTGTATCTGATGCCCTTGGAGAAAATGCATGTGATGAACGTATAGAAGTCTGCTGACTGATTGCTGTAGCTCGGTGTGGTGACCCCATTGGTTACCTCCTAGATCCCCCCATCATGAAACAGACCCCAGGATTTGTCAGCCTGCAAGTATACAGTGGTGCATCACAGTCCTTAAACAGTAGCGACAGTGGTCCCTGTCTTGAGAGGCCACTCCAATGAGAGGCCACCTGACTTGAAAGACCAGGCAGGTCCCTGCTGCTATAACTTTTCCATGTTATTGTACCTTAAATAAGAGGCCACCTGTCTTGAGGCCACTTTTGAGCCTGCCATTGGGGTTGCCTCTCAAGACAGGGACTACTGTATTTGTAGGGGTGACAAGGTTTGGTTAAAAGACAGTTATGTGGTGGTCAATATTAAGTCATCTCTCGGCTCCTGCTGAGCAACTGAGCAAATGGTGGTGGACTAGCAGCAAGTAAAGAATGTCTATGTCCGGTGGCCCCTATGGTGGGAACCTTGGACACAAAGGGGTAATGAGGCGCTGGCCCAGGCAACCTAAGTACCCGTCATTACAGCAGGGTTACGTGGAGGTCCATTGTGAGGATGCACTGGGCTGTGATCAAGTGACATTACTGTCAGATTCAACAGGTAAATACTAGCCGAGCACAACACAAAGCCAAAGCCATCTACCACCAGCCATTGAACGAGACTCTGACAGCAGCCACGAAACAACACCCTCCATACAGACTGCAACCCTAACCCTTTAACAGCCAGTCAGGGCAACAGGTACAATTATCAGAATAACACTCACACACTTGCGCCCCCTAGTGCTAAACTGTCCAGTACTCTCTTGTGTAGGAGGTGCATGTTGGTATTTTCTATATACATGTACCTGTTTCTATAACCCTGATATCTGTAAATTCAACAGGCACAGTCACAATTATCGGAATAACGCTAACACACATGCGCCCCCTAGTGCTAAATTGCCCAGTACTCTCTTGTGTTAGAGGTGCATATTGGTATTTTCTATAGACCTGTTTCTAACCCTCATATCTCTAAATTTGTCAATTATCAGTCATTTATCACCTTAATGACAAGACAAATTAATTTTGTTATAAATTGTGACACATTTATATCTGCAAACTTATTGTTCTTTGTTCCAGTAGTGAATATCTTTATGGTTTTCCTACCTCTAGCACTAGAGATTTACCAGACTAGTTGGCACTAAGGAGCCCATGTGTGTAATGATTCCACCTTCAAATATCCTCGTGCAAAGACCTGTCACTCAAGAACCAGTGTGCCTGGTCTAAAGTTGATTCTTCTAGGTGACTTGTCTGGATCAACAGCTTTCCTCAGGGAACTTGGTGTGTTCAGGGAAACTGTTGACTCCAGCCCAGAAACAAACACTTTATGGGTTAATGTTGGGACACAGCAGGAATGTATTCAAATGGCCGAGCCGTTAAGGACAGACGCCAAAGTTAAGGATCCCGAACAGGTTCATAAAGGCATATACAAATTATTCCATCAATCGATACATTTAAAGAAAAAGTACTCCAAATTGTACAGTTTTGGATACCTAAAAAACCCATGAATTGTTTTCTGACACAGTCATATGCATCCTTTGTTCTGTGTTTATACAGCAATCACAGAAATGCATCATCCCAAATTTTGACGGGAACATGCATTAAACGTTTTTATTTATACTCATAAAAATATCAGGTTTGTGGCAAGCTCATCAAAACAATGTAAATAACGAAAGCCAGTCCTGGATTTGTAATGCATAGCTCGGTTTCATCAAAAGATCAAGTCAAAATCAAATCCCTTTGATGAGTCGAGTGCAGAGTTGCCTATTCAACTTCAAATGTTTATATCTTGGCAAACAAAAAGTACAAACGAAAAAAACAAAACCGACCATTTTAGACAAGCATATAAACTTTACTTTTTCACAAAAATTAAAACAATACTCCACGAAATAAAAAAAACAAAAAGATGAACCCATATTTGTGTGAAAAATGAGAAGATTTCATTTCTATGATTGCTGTGTGAACAAAGGGCAAAGAACACATATATAACTCTGTTGGGGCCTTGTCACCTTTCTAAACTTGTGTAATTTGTAGCAACTTTTTGTTTAAGTCTAGTGATGGATGGAATTATTTTTACATGTCTTTGCAAACCTGGAGTTCTGGGTCCTTAAACAGAGTTTTACAGCCATGATAACCAGCTGCTTGTACCGCAAAGTCTTAATTAATGTTCATGGTCTCTTTAGTTTACAGTTTTCAAGGTGAATATATGATGAGTTAATTGCAGTTGTTAAAATTGCAAAATAGTAGCAGTTCTCTTTTTTCAATAAATGATCACACTGAAGATTGAAAGACCCAAAAATGATGTCACACATATTACTTATGAACCCTCCTTTTTTGAGAAGAGGGCATTAAAACAGAACGACTTTTGACATGGCCCCTAACTGTCCAGAAAAGAAAAAGAAGTAAAAAAGTTGATGGAAGGGGCCCAAGGGGGGTTCTCATTTACAAATTATGGAGAGAAAAAAATGGTGCTGTCATAGCTCACAGCGAAATGCAATGAAAAGGTAATTTTCACAGCTCACGAAATGTTGATTTCACAGGTCATGATGTATGGGAATACCAAATCGTGCTTCATAAGAAATAAGCCTTTCATAGATGCCAAAAATTAGTTTTCAGGTTTATGATGAATTAGAAAGCCCCAATTACAGTCCACAAAAAAGACCTTGCCCCCTCCCGCCCCCTCCCATTCCAATCTACATCCACCAATTGACAAGCAATGGTGCACTCCTCAAGTTTGCATCAAAGTATTGGAAATACAACTAATTTCAACAGCTATAGAAATGAGTTGAAGGAAAATTTTTAGATGATACCTGCCAAGCTAACAGCTAGCACCAGGTCAACAGCTTTCCTTGGCACCGTTTAAGTGCCCAACCTACGCAAACGAAAGCTGTTGCCAGTCTTTACAATGCGAAAAGGTAAATAACAAAGTAGTGGTGTGCTCTTTAAAATTAATAACAAAGTAGTGGGATGCTCTTGAAAGTTAATAACAACGTAGTGGGATGCTCCTGGAAGTTAATAACAAAGTAGTGGGATGCTCCTGAAAGTTAATAACAAAGTAGTGGGATGCTCCTGGAAGTTAATAACAAAGTAGCGGGATGCTCCTTAAAGTTAATAACAAAGTAGTAGGATGCTCCTGAAAGTTAATAACAAAGTAGTGGGATGCTCTTGAAAGTTAATAACAAAGTAGTGAGATGCTCCTTAAAGTTAATAACAAAGTAGTGTTGTGCTCCTTAAAGTTAATAACAAAGCAGTGGGATGCTTCTGAAAGTTAATAACATAGTAGTGGGATATTCCTGAAAGTTAATAACAAAGTGGCGGTGTGTTCCCAAGGGTTAACACCAGAATATGTGTCCACACAACTGTGCAGTTGGGTCTGCATATAATTGGTGACAATTGTGAATTATTTGAGCCACATGCCATTGCTAAACTGTTTCCATAATTTCTTTCAACCTGTTATCTTGAGCAAGTTATGCTGAAAACGATCTGATTGGAGCAATTTGGACAACAAAACACCATAGAGATATAAGCAATCAGGCGAAATAATTGACATTGAAGTTGGCCTGACACAGGCCACTTCAAGAAGCCTCGGCATACCACAGCAAACATCCTGTCTGTCACAAAGGCATCCCTGCTCTGTTGTTGCTAGGCTTTGCTATTGTCCTCCATTCGTACAATGCGTCTCTTCGTGTGAATAAGCAATTTGTCGACGCTGGAATTCGAAGTATTGCTCTTGCTGGTTTTGGATTGACTGACATTGGGACCTGCCGACAAGACGTAATGGCTTAGCATGCGTGCTCGCAAACACACTGGGCAAATCTTTTCATAAATGACTCGGCAGGGCACGGCATACCTTGTGTATTCATTACCTTGTTAATTCCTCAACAGGTAGAGTCATGTAAACTGTACTCACACAAATTGCATCAGACGTCTTAAGTTGTCTCCTCAGCTATAGGTTTGTATAATGTTGACTCTTTGGACACACAGCCCTCTCAAGCAGATCTGCACTCTCACATAAACCTGTGTAATAAGATCATGGAGATATATTTCACATATCACATACAGTGAAACCTCCCTATACTGAGTGCCCTTAGGACTGGACAATAGTGCTCGGTACACAGAGAGGTGTTTAGTACATGTATTGGGAGGTTTGCTCATAATGAATATATAAATTCAAGCGACTTATGTTACAGAATCAACGAAACTTTACATTGTAGGTTATAAAATCAACTCAGATTTTAAAGTCAATCAACCTATGTTACAAAATCAATTAACCTTAGCTGTAAAATCAATTAGCATGTTTCACACATAAAACCAACTTGACTGTCCCAATTGGTTAGACCAGACCATCTCTCCTATTTTGTGATGAGTTTACATCTTGTTGATTGGTCAGTGATCTGTCCTGACACTAAGACCTTGATTGGAATCATGACGTCATAACAAGAAAGTCCTATACAGTCTGTAGCTAAATGACATTACATTATTGAAGGGGGTAAGGGAGGGTTTTGGTATGCTGGTACAGGTAATTATTTTTCTAGAGTACGCAGTACGGAAAATAAAAATCTTTCAAAATTTTGGATAGTACAAAGTACGTAAAACAAGAGGGCTTCCAGTATGCCAGTACGATAAATAAAAAGCCCCAGTACGCCAGTATGGGAAACCCCTTACCCACCCTCATTATTGACATCTTGGTACCCCTCACTATATAATGCACGTCGGCCAACCATTGGCCTCTGTCCCTGTACCGACTGTGCTGGTCGCTGCAGCTTTTCAGGAGGGAAGAACAAGTAAAATGGCAAATGTAAAGACAGACTAGACAGTGAAGACAGCACCTAACGAACAAAATTACCCAGCTAGCAACAAATGTTGGCCCAACATTGGCCCAATGCTCTGCCAGTCTTGCCAACTTTGGGCCAATATTGGGCCAATCTTTATTGCTAGCTGGGAAGTAACATCTTAAGTTCAACAAACTGGTGTCTTTGATCTCTACATGTACATTGTATTAATATAGCCTCCTGTACATCAATATTCAGTGACCTGTGAACAAGCCTCATATCATTACAACCATATATCACTGAGCCTTGTATACTTATAACCATATATCACAGTGCCCTAGGTCAAAAACAAAACAAAACAAAACAAAACAAAACCAAACAAAAAAACAAAAAAAAAACCAAAAAACAAACACCACCACCCTCCCACCCCACCCCTTAATGCGTGTCCAAGGATTTGAGACTGAAACATGCTTAATGATGGAGATTACAGTTAATGGCTTCCCACTGATGACCCGTTTATGAATTTATTTAGTGCTTTAAACCTTGAATTTTCAAAACTTTTAGTGAAGTGTAATGTTGATGAATTATTAATACAGATCTAGTCATAAACAGTGACTGCATTGGCTGTGAAATACAGTGAGTTTAAAATAAGCAGGCTTTTTTTTAAAGACTGAAATGCAACAATGTTGATCTGACAGGTTTCCAGGTATGATGCAACTCTTCTGCATGTACATCACATTATTGTATTTGCATTTTATTTTAAGTTGGAGTACTGGTTGTTATTTTAGCTCGCTACTCTGTTAGGTAGGCCTAGTTGGGTCCATTCAAAGGCCACCAGTTAGCAGAATGATTTGTCCGCAGATTAATGGCACCAGAACAAGTCTTGAGCTGGTTCTCCGCTGATTACCCAATTTATATAAAGGCTCATAAAGTCTAAAACTTCCTTCTAAATTTCAAATTTTGTGAATATTATTTGTTCCTAACACAAAGTAATTTGTTATTATGATTTAGAACTATGCAGTTTTTCATTGAATGGTATGGAATAGGAATTTGCTATTGGAATATCGGACTTGATAGTGTTCAAATGTTACTTGGCCTTACAGATTTAAGTTTGTTAAATTTCTCTTTATATTAGACAATTATAATCATATATCACTGAACATCATACATCATTACAATCATATATCACTCTGCCTCATGTCACTATGATCATACATCACTTAGCATCACATCCTACAATCATATCATCATAACCATAATTATATCAATGAACCTCATATCATTACAATTATATATAAATGAGATTCAATCACATCATCACAATCATATAACACTGAGAAGATGGCAATTTGATGTGGAAATGTAACATACACATATTGTGCTCCTAAGCTCAGATCATTTGGGGTGGGGTGGTGTGGGGTGGGAGGATTCTGCAGGACGTTTCGACATGTGGAGGTTTCAGAGGAAAAAGAATAATCAGTTTTTACATGTGAAAAATTGTCTCCATTTTTTTTATCACATAAATGATTTTAATTCTAAAATCACATCTTTTTCAGAAAAATAGAGCAGAGAGCATCAGCAAGAGTTGGCTTATAGAACGAGTTTACCTGTAGCGCCACCTACAGGTGGCATATCCCATCACCCATTATTGAGCTTCAACTTGAATTTTACATATATGTGTATATGTATACAGTGAAATCTGTCTTGAAAGACCACCCCATGATCATAAAATTGTGATCTGGCTCTCAAAGATATGTGGTTTATCATAGGGGGTATGAACATTAAAAGTACTAAGCAAAGTATTAGAATAAGATGGTCTCTGAGGCTCCCATTGGGGCCCAAAAATCCTAGAATCCAAAAATTTTGACTCAAAAATTCCAAAAATCCTTTATAACATTGCAAGAAATCCTAAGAATAATTTAAAATTTCAGTGATCTTTTAATCCTAAAATAGAATGAAAATCTAATCATCTACATTTTGAAGTATAAATAATCCAATACCGTATTCATCTTTATTCTTTATAAGCACACACTCCCTTATGAGTGCACCCCCCCCATTTTTTTCAAAGAAAAGCCCCCCCAAATATTCCATAGTTTTCAAATGAGTGGCAGAATTTATTATTACACTTAAGATCTACATATTTTAGCTTTAATGGGCTTATTAGGCTCAATGGGGTAATCCCTTTAAAAAGGGCCAAAAATGAAATAATCCTAAAACCGGCCTAAGACTGGGCCCCCTCATCAGAGTGGCTTTCCAAACACAGGGACCACCTCAGTTACCTGTACATCAGTGTATTGTGCAACATTTTTGGATGCAGAGATGAATTAATTAAAACATATACTGTAAATTCACTTATTTATCGGAGTTTATTTTCTCTTTTTTTCCCCAGTGGTGACAATGAAATATTACATTGGCAAAGCTGGATCGTGAATAATGTCCAAAATAGTCAGATTAATTTGTCACTTAAATGCCTATGATGCAAAAACCCTGATGGTCATACAGGTGAAAATAAATGTTTCAAGCACAGCATGACTTTCCGTCATCAGCCACTTCCAACATTCACCACCAAGATGACAAGCACTCCTCTCAATGGCAAGCTCACAAATTCCATAAATTTCTAAACCTGCCACCTGATTCGCTTGATGGTTGTGCACATAAAACAATCAAATGACCAATCACGTAGTTACACCAGTACAGTTTTGGATATTAGTAAATGATTTTTGGATATCCAAAAATCATTTTTTGATATCAATAAATGAATTCTTGATATCAAAAACGAATTTTGTATATCCATAAATAATTAATGATATTAAGAATTCAATTTTTGATACCTAAAATTGAATTTTGGACACCCATAAATCCGGCTAAATGAAAAAATGGCTTGCAATACATTTTCTTATTTTCCATACCTAGTACTAGGGCAAGGTTGTTACTTGTACTGGCATACTAGGGCCCCCACCCCCACCCCCCACCCCCGTACATGCAAGTGCAGCAGAAGACGGGTCCACATTTAAGGCCCACACGGGCCTGCCTGACCCACCCACCACCCTCTGTACTAATACAGGCTGGCTACAGGCCAGCACGGCTATAGCAACCTACAAATGTATACACATCAATAAGGGACACACAGGAGGTCTTGTCCCCCATCACCAGGTATTCAAAAGAGAATGTCCAGGACATTCAGCTTGTTCACAGACCCAGGCTAGATTTAATCTAAAATTGCTGCTGATGTATGGTGTGTTTGAAAAACTTGAATATCACAGTATCAAGTGAGAAAGATGCAAATTACTGCATGGCTGCAAATCAACAGGATCATTACCCAGCATGCTTTTGATACTTATCTGAATGGAGAACACATCAAGTAGATACAGTATACAACGATTCATATATAACACATCTTTAATAAGCCATATTAAATGCACACTTTATATCCGATAATGACACCAAAAAATGGCATTTCTTAGGTAAGAAACTCTGCAGGTTCCTTTTTCAGTCATACACTGACCCCTAGTGATTACTCTGATAAACCAATCGGTGGCAATGGTCTAACTCTCCTGTGACACAATGGGGGAGGGAAAAAAAGAGGAGAACAAGACACCCTCACAGATCTGCTCAAACACTGATACTGTTCATTACTGGCAAATAATTTAATTGAATGGGTTTCACATTTAATTCGTACCAAATTTTTGTCAAGTGCTCTTCTATGGAAGCCTATGAGGACTACACAAAGCAAAAAACAAACAAAAAAAAGGCAAAAAAACCAAGAGGATCATGATAATCCTGTGCTTGGCTGAGTGGAGTCTGCTTTTTTTACTGCAACATATGCACTGTAGTCTGTAAACTTATATACATGAACAGTGGTACCTAAGTTTGATATATCATAACAGAAGTGGAAAATAGCCTAAACATGCAAAAATTCATTAAAAAAGGAAAAAATTGCATCACCATCTGCTGGTCAAAATAAGAACCATGTGACCCCAGGTCAGCCTATGTATAATATCAACACACTTGCATAATTAGTTATAGGATGAATTTTTTTTTCTCCAAAAATCAATTTAAAAAATCATTAAAAAATAGAAAAATTATTGCATGGTCATTTCCTTCACAAACTTGGTAGAGGTCCACCTCGGTAACATCCATGTGAAAATCAAGACATTCCAAGCAGCAGTTTTTGAGAAGAAGTTGAAAATTTAAAAGGTCTAAAGATGGATGGAGGGATGGAGGGACAGACGGACAATGGACGTAAACAGATTCCAATACCTCTGCTGACTGACAAGTCAACACAGCCAATAAAATTGAAGCTCAAAATTTCGAGGTTTTTCCCAAAATTTTGTCTTTGGCTAAACCTACAATTTGACTTTTCAAAAGTCGCAATTTCAACTTTTTTCTCGAAATTTTTCCCTTGTAAATATTTAAGTTATATATAGCACAGACATGTCACATTGTCTGTGTACACAGAGACGGCACATTGTCTGTGTACACAGAGAGGGCACATTGTCTGTGTACACAGAGAGGGCACATTGTCTGTGTACACAGAGACGGCACATTGTCTGTGTACACAGAGAGGGCACATTGTCTGTGTACACAGAGACGGCACATTGTCTGTGTACACAGAGACGGCACATTGTCTGTGTATACAGACATAGCACATTGTCTGTGTACACAGAGAGGGCACATTGTCTGTGTACACAGAGAAGGCACATTGTCCGTGTACACAGAGACGGCACATTGTCTGTGTACACAGAGAGGGCACATTGTCTGTGTACACAGAGAGGGCACATTGTCTGTGCACACAGAGACGGCACATTGTCTGTGTACACAGAGAAGGCACATTGTCTGTGTACACAGAGAAGGCACATTGTCTGTGTACACAGACAGGGCACATTGTCTGTGTACACAGAGAAGGCACATTGTCTGTGTACACAGACAGGGCACATTGTCTGTGTACACAGAGAGGGCACATTGTCTGTGTACACAGAGAGGGCACATTGTCTGTGCACACAGACAGGGCACATTGTCTATGTACACAGACAACTCATGTCTGTGTTCACAGACATGTAACATTGTCACAATTTAGCTCAATCTTTTTTTCAGTGATCATCCCAACAGATAAATAGAATTTGATGTTTACCACATTGATGGACTGCCACTATTGACCCTGTCCCTTGAAGCAGAAAACCTAGATCCAGGAAAACTGTTGACCTGCAACATCTCATTTGATATTCATCTCATCTACGTTTCTCACATCATAATATTCCTGTTTTCAGTGGGCCTTATAACTACTGTAAATTGCTTTTATTTTGGCTGTGTTCTTATTTTTGCTTATTTTTTCTGATGGCACAAAACCATGAAAGTAAAAACACAGTGATACAGTATTTTTATATTGTTTGAATGGGACTTAATGTTCAAAACAGTGAAATTAAAACTATAGTGATATGTCGAAAAAACAAAAACCGTGAAAATTTATACACGCGAAAATAAAGCAATTTACAGTAATTAAGTTTCTTCTCAGGTTCATTTCAGCTTTTAATACTAAACTACTGAAAAATTAACTGAACCAGATAACATCCGACTGTCAGCCAGTTTTGGCCAGTTTAAGGAGTGAACATTTGGTTATCCTATTCTAGAAAATGTTGTTTTTTCCCTAAATGATTGGTAACCCCAACATATTTCGCTACTAATCAATGAACATTCTAAGACAAGCAGTCTTAATTTTTCAGTTTTATAATACATAAGGATTTCATACAAGTAGATCTACAAAAAGGGCACATTTACCTGGGTTTTTATGATATACAGTGGTCCCTGTCACCAGAGACCACCCGTACAGCGACAAAAAAGTGGTCTTATGAGACAGGTGGTCTTTCATGACAGGTATATTAACATGGGAAGTATAGGACTTGGGATTCTGAAAAGCAGTCTGTCATGAGAGGGTGGTCTCTCATGACAGGGGTCTCTCGTGACAGGGACTACTGTATAAAGATTTCATACTTGTTGATCTACAAGAAGGCTACATTTATGTGGTATTTTAGTCATTCATCTCGGTCCCCCTTGAATTCCCTTTCCTGTTGAACTTTAAACACTTCTTTTTCTTTTATGCATGTTGAACATGAAAAGAGCCTGCTTTGTAGTCACCTGCAGGCCAACTCTCTGATAACCTAACGCAGAAATTACCCCCGATAATTACCCCCCCAAAACCTGTTGCTTGACCCCCTCCAGGGTGGGGACGGGGAACCATGGTATGTAATCTGTTTGCCATGCCCCAGGAACAATGTATGCGTGTCTACTCTACAATTACTGGCACAAAACATGTACAAGTACCAAATGCAAGCCCTATCTCGTACATACCTCGCAAATCGGTAGACTGGAGAAGCAGGGAAAACACAGATTGGTGGGAGCCATGGGCCCACCGCTTATTATGCAAGGGCTACCCGTAATGTCTGTGATTTTGTTCAACCAACGCAGTCATCTGGTCCTATTTATGGACAAAAGATGACAAAAGCACCAATTTTGGAAATATTTAACATAGCCTCCAGAGTTTCGGACACAGTTTATGCTTATCTACTTTACTGCGAAAGATTCTTAAATCAAGAAATTTCTTTCATCTTTCTGATTTTATAATACTCAGCTAGCTGCCTGGAAAGAAATCTTCGTATGTGTTGCTAATTTTGAATTTCATTTCAGCTTTGAAAGTTGCTTGCGGAGCATGCTATGCCTTTTTATCTGCTTCTGAAGGTCACTCAGCAGACTACAGATGATGCAAATTCAGCCAAATGTACATATTAACAATGTTTAGTATATGTGCTTAGTTGGGGCATTAAACAGACTGCAGAGTGAAACTGACTTTAAGAGTCCTGTTGCATGAAGACCATCCAGCATACATGTATCCAAGCCCCTGTTTTCAGACTACATACTTATTAACATATCCTCTCATCCAACCTGTCCACATTAGACTCATATATAAAACCAAACTTATCAAAAATCAGGCCCCATATTTCATCAGATACAGTCACTGCTGATGTATATGGTCGGGTACAGCTCAAGTCAAATTGAAAAACTCCAGCACAAAAGGAACCATCCATCAAGAGCCTCTCTTATGAAAACCTAATTGCATTGGTCTGATTTATAGCTGAAAAAATGGGCAATTGCAGCACGCAACTCTTGCTCCGCTAATCTGCAATCTCAGACCTGCCAGTCGTACATGACTAAGCACAGCCCAATGAAAACACTGGCCACTTGGCGGTGATAATAACCTGATGTGTACCGGGATTGCTGTTGGGACAGTCAATCTGTCAGTCGTGAATCTCACATCCTCACTCAATTTGGCAGCAAACATCATGTCTGCCTTGCAGTTTTCGAAAGGGTTCTGATCAGCAAGTGTTGGGCATCAAAATTTCTGGTCCCAATTTGTGAGCACACACGCACGGGTGAATATATATCTGTGCGAGGCACACTTAGAGACCAGCACAATTGGCAACAAAATACATGAACATGCTGTATTTTTATTCCCACAGGTGACAGCTGGCCAAGGACTACATCTGCTGCCATCTAGTGGATATCTTTACAAGCTTTTACACATGTAAAAGGTCCTGATGGCAAACATTTCAAGATTCACTGTCATTGGTTTTCGTTTGCTTGTATTTTTTTGTTTTGTTTGTTCGTTTGTTTTTTTTTTGTTTTTTTTTTTTGTTTTTTTTTTTGTTTTGTGTTTTTTGTTTTTGTTTTTGTTTTTGTTTTGTTTTTTTTTTTTTTTTGCCATGTCAACACAGCCACGATGAATGACAAGTCATTGTTGTCATGCATTGTGCACAGCTCTCACGCCCAACATTTGTTTCTGACAGCCAGTTAAAATGGCCGTGAATGTTGTGTCAGGAATAATATTTCTTGAGCATGTTTTGTCATTTCAATATTTTAAAAAAAAGGACATTGGGACATTTTGTGGTTATTTTTTACAATACTGTGTAACAGTGTTTCCTGTTTTGTGTGTCAAATTGCAAAGCAACACTAGTCCATTTCTCACACAAAAAGTGAGTCACTTACTGTAGAAGAACGTAACTTTAACAAATATATATATATATATATATATTTTTTTTTTTAAATTTTTATTGTCTGAGCTCATTTTCCCATGCTATGTACCACCCAATTAACACATATAGTGTTAATTTGAAAATAACTGCATATTTATTCACAAGGGAAATGTTCCTAAATATTTCCATAGTCCCTATCCAGGGCCATTGGAACAACTATTCTGTTGTTCTAATTCTAAACAAGCCTAAGATAAGTACTGATCGACCCACAGTCATCAAACATCTAGGTGTTTCCATATTAGGAAAACCCCTATTTTCAAAGAAAAATTCTTTGAATCAATGTAAACAATAGCACGTGTTTTACGTAGCAACCCAAACGTATATAAACAGGCACACGCAGTTTTTTCAACGGTCGGTTTCGTAACTGATGAGGTGAAGAGATCACCGAAACTAGTCTTACCTCGAAAAACCACAAAGCCTCTTCCATCTACGGTCTAGTCCCGTCAGATTTGCTTTAACAAATATATGATATAATGATTTCAGTTTGCTTCTTGCTAAATTGTACCCCAGTGCTTTCAGGAATATTTTCTTCTAATGTTAAATTATTGATGCCAAACTCAAACACCACTGATTATGATATGGTAATTTTCCACACAATGAACCTGATCCTGAAATTCCAATTACTGTACATGTATATAATTTCACTGGATTCTCGTTTTCACTGATTTTGCTGACAACACAATAACCATGAAAATAAACACATAGCGAAAAATTATTTTGACATAGGTTCGATAAGAATGTTCACAAGAGTGAAACGAGAACTTCAGTAACATGCTTAAAATGAACAAAGCAGAAAGTTTTATTCATATGAAAATCTGTACATTCACAGTACAGTAGTACCTGTTATGAAAGACCACCCTAATGAGAGACCACCTGCCTTTTAAGACCACTTTTTAATATACTTTTTGCAGTACTTTCCTTGTTATTTATACCTCTCATGAGAGACCACCTGTCTTATAAGACCACATTTTGATCCTCCCTAGGGGTGGTCTTTGGTGACAGGTACTACTGTACAAGGAAATGGTTTCAGTCATGACTTATTCCACTTGGGACACCTCCCACTCAGAGCAGCCAATAGCAGCCGGTGGTATGTTTCAATGTTTTCACTTAAATTTCCCTGTTAAAAACATTCTGGAGTCTACTTTTTTGGTGAAAATGGTAAAAATGACCTCTCGTGATAGTATGGCCACGTCAACAGCTCTGGTTGGAATGCTGTGTGTGTATCTCGTGCAACCCATGTCCAGGAAAGCTGTTGACTGAGATTTTGTTCTAACCAGGAGGAGGTCAATTGACTCATAGGGATGTGCATGAAGTAACACGGCACATTCAGCAGATATCAGTAAATAGGAGAGGTCCCAATTACCAAATTAATTATATATATATTCTGCTGCATACACAATCCAATACACAGAATTCTTCAGGGCTAGAGATGTGTGTTCCCATTGGATTGCATGTTAAATTATTCTCAAATTAAAAGACTCCTTTTTATAGCTGTGAGAATCAAGTTAATGTGAATATTTTAGTTATGCACATGTACATTATTTTACCCCACAAATTTTGCAGTTTCTACAACCATTGGTATTAAAGTTATTAAGCTGTAAATTCCAATTAAAATTAATTAGAATACAGAACTTAGGCCCTGAATGACTGAAATGCTCTCTACATAGCAGTAGAAGCTTCTGTTCTTGCTCTACCCCATTGCTGAAGATATTTATATATACACTGGAACCTGTTTTGAGAGACCACTGTAATGAAAGACCACCTGCCTTTTAAGACTGTATTTTCAAAGTTCCTTTTGCCATCTTTCTCATGTTATTACACCTCCATTGAATGACCACCTGCCTTATGTGATCACTTTTTGGCCTGCCCAAAGGGTGGTCTCTCAAAACATGTCTCACTGTATATAGCAAGATCTGCATAATTATTTCACGCTCTGGGCAAGCACGTTCCCAGCAGTGACCTCCAGGAAGTGTCACATCAACAGGCCTACAGTTCATCTGTATGTTCCAGTCTGTATCTTGTGCATTTCTTACAATGTCAAAATGTGGCAGAACGACCCGGATATGCTCAACTGCTGCCAACAGAATATGGACAAAACATCTCGCAAGCGTGCAGGCTGCAGACACACGTCTAGGTCATGTGTCAGGATGTGCACGATTTAGACCCTGTTCCCCTTTAATTATAAGGCTCAGTTTCCGAGTGAGGTAGCAACTTTCCTTACGGCTTGACAGGGGCTGAGCGCAAAGCTCCCAACCCGGACCAAGGAAAGCTGTTGACCTGGAAAATTTGTACATTCTCTGCAGCTACCACAGGATATAAGATGAATGACTTCAACAAAAACAAAAAACGAAAACTCGGAATTTTGAAGCGAAATCACATTACATGTATAATAATTCAGATGGACACAAAACATAGAAGAGCTAGGTGGAAACATACTAATATGATTGATTGTATAAACTACAACACAGTAAGCATGCAAAGAAAACACTGTCATATTATAAATCAGGCCGCTACTCTTCAACTTGCAATGCCATGAATTTTTCATACCTTTGCACCTCAACACAAACTGAAATGGAATTGATCATTTGAACGATTTTCAACCACCTCCTGACCACCGGGTTTTTCTCAACAGCATACCGTGACTAGATCATAGATCAGTTTGATTTAAAAATAGCTGGCAGTCCACCAAGAAATAAGCAGCGATGATAGAATTGTGTCAACAAACAATAAAAACTGCTGTGACTGTTTGCTGTCCAAGTTATCAATACTTGCTCCATACCTCCCTATATATCATTGTGGGGCCCTGTTCGGGTTTTAGGATTGTTGGACTTCTGGCTCTTTTAAAGGGATCATTGGACTATTTGTCCTTTAAAATGCAGGTTATTGGAGTTTTCTTGTATTTCAGGATAAAAATATCAATGAAATTTTAAAATATTTGTTCTTCAAGATGCGGGTTATTGGAGTTTTCTTGTATTTTAGGATCACAATATCAGTGAAATTTTAAAATATTTTAGGATTTCTTGCAATTCTATACAGGATTTTTTTATTTTTGGAGTCAAATTTTTGGGTTATTTGATTTCCAGTACACCCCCCCCCCCCCAACCACCCCCTGAACAGGGCCCCCCATTGTCACACACAAAGCAGTACAGCCAATGTACAGTGGAACCTGACACTAAGAACATCTCAGTAAGAGACCACCTCATCAACAAGACCAGACTTGCAATCAACTCTTTCAATGTAAATGTATGTACCTAGTTTCAGAGTTAAGACCACTTTAGGTGCAGGTTGTCTGGATAGTGGGCTTCCACTGTAAATATATATTGCTATTTTTTTAAAGCACCAAATGAAGTGATCACTTACCTGTAGTATTTTTCTTGCTTGTGAAATAGACTCTACCTCTATTGTTTATCAGTTTTGCACGAGCAGAAGATTGAATTGCTTCCCAGGCAGATATTGTTCTGGAAATAAAAATATAAACATGGAAGACGAAAGTAGCCAAAAACTAGAAATGCCACAGATTGGAAGTTTTTTATTCATATTTTTTTCCCTTTTTTTTAGGTCAAAATTTGTGTTTTAAAAAAAACAAACTTTTTACTGTTAACAAAATATGTTTATTTCTTTGAGAGTCTTGTTTTACTTCACTGGAAAAGCAAAGTGCAGTCTGACTCTGCACTGCCCACATGAGCAATCCCCAAATACAGAGATGCCAACTTTCAAAATGCCACTCCAGGGACATTTAAGTGAGAATATCAGGGACAGAGCATATCTAACAAAAAATATATGAGAAAATACCTAGTTTCAATGCGGGACAAACATCATAATTTGGTAAAAATCTAAGTTACTTTCAGGGACTGTCCCTGACGGCGAGGGACAGTTGGCATCCCTGTAAATAGACGCCTTCCCCTTTCAGATCTACTGCAGCCAACGACAACTGCCCTGGTGAAAAATCAACAACCAGAGAATTTTGATCAGGGCTCATCTGGATAAATGCCATCTACTGACCATGAGACAAACCATCCCCAAACATGGCACAGCAGACAGATAAACTGTACTTTTGCAGTCCACTGGTAAACTGAACAAATTCTATGACCAAGACAGGGCCATTGAAAAAGGTACGTTACTCATTCTGGATTGCCTTAACTTGACAAAACATGAAAAGAAAAAGACATTAATTATCTTTGAGTTACTTGCTTACAGTTCATGAACTTTGTTAATGGATTTCATGACTGAGTTTCTCAAAACCCAGTAAAAGATATCGTAGGTGGAGAGATTTTTATTTCATAAGATTGCCCAAAATAGGCAAAATTTCAATAGAAAACTCCAAAATTTAATGCCGAAAAGGTGGAAAACTCCTGCCAAATGGATAGACTTGACAGATGGGCTTGACAGACGGGCTTGACAGGGATGACAATGTTACTTTTGTATGCCCAGCAGATGCAGCTTGGGATAAAGATGACGAAGAGACTGACCCAAGTCAGTTTTCCATGTTATCATAAAGTGCACAATGACCAAGGATTTGAGCACTGCTCCATCCCAAGGTGCTCATAATGTAAGGCTGATCGACTGAGACTGACGTGGCGTATACTTACGTGAAGACGTGACGTTGTGTCAGTTGTATGTGGCTCACAACATCTCTTCGATGCTTGTTCTGAGCAGGGAGTGTGTGAAGATAAGTGTCATTAGGCCCTGTATGGCTGTTGTCTTTCTTTTTATTCTTTCACCATGGCCTTATATGGATATATGTATTTACAAAAGCCGTGTCTTTGAACAAAGCCCGGCAGTCTTCTGAGGGCACCTGCCCCCGGGGACGTAGAAGCCATGACAATCTGAGATATCAATTCGTGGCACATGTAAGACCTTGGCTCCGTCCTAAGGCGACAAACGTTTTCCCAGTGTCTCAATTTGAAGCAAACAAATTGATCATGTTTTACCCTCAAGTGGCTTTGACCTGCAGGTCAAGTTGATGTTTTTGTTAATTACCCATGGTGCACCTGGCCACTGCTGACTTAAAGGGAGGCTGACGGTGGTGTGTCTTTTGGCATAATTGTCAATGTGGGCAGAAATGTTAATTACTACATTAGATGTGCAGCCCACTAAGTAAGCTACTCCTGGCCCCAGTTGCTACAAATTAGAGAAGGCCACGTATCAAAGAAAGGTCAGCCTCTGAACAAACAGCAGGCAATGTAAGCAGTCTGTACAAATTAGGGTTAAGTATAAAGAGTCCTAAATGCATGTACAACAAACAACTTTAATCATGGGAAAGTATGTAGTTGAAATAATATATGGTTGTTCCTTATTCCATGAATGTCCTGTGGGAATATTATTACCCGGAGCGCTGGGCCATGCATGTACACTAAAAAGTACCAAGTTGGCAAGCAAATATGTCCAAATACTTGACAAACTGACAGGACTGGCCCAGAGACTTGTATTGTCACACAGCCCTTCTGCCTGCAGAGAGTGGTCTCTGGGACCTGTGTCTTTCTGCTTTAGTGGAAATTAAACCAAATTAATTGCAATGGCTTTCAGAGGTGAACTTGCTTCCCCAAAATGAAACAGGCAATGCTTCAAAAATGAAATGGAACTTAAAAATGTCAAAGAAAATTTAAAATTTTAGCATACTTTACTACTTTTAAATATATATATATATATATGTATTACGGTGTAGTGCTTCTCATATGTACTGTAGCATCCAATTACTTCTTTTTAGTGGAAATCACAGAGGTCAAACTCCTATAAGTATATGCATCTGAGTGTTTTGAACACCCTCTTGTTGCTGTCATGAGCTGAAAATTTCCCATTGTACATAACTTTGCCACATTTATATTCAACACATATTTTGGACAACATAAGGACATGAAGATGATTGAAATTTTACATCTCGTAGCTATTTTGACAGTGAATTGCCCAGGTTTTAAAGTTTCAGTGAAATCTATAACCATCTTCAAAACAGGAGGGGCTTAATACGAGACATGCATGTTAATTTCCAGCCACGAAGCACGGGGTCCACGCTGGTCAATCAATGAGGACACACGGGCTTATCGCTGTCATAGACAGGGTCTGATGCCCCTTTCTCATAAAATAAGTGTCCTTTTGAGAAATTTAAGTTTACGAATACCAAAGTCATATTCAATTAGTGCTTCCACAATTGGTTACAAAAATACATTTTCATCTGCCTGTGATATGTATTCTTTATTTCCAAAATATTAATAATATCCCACTTTCCCATACAGGCAGCAGTCCATTTCTCATGAGGCGAGACTGAGGTTACTGAGACAACAAGGTATGCAGTTGTGGTGAAAAATAATATGCATGCCACGTATTGTGAACAGCCTGTCCTCAGCTGACATTGTAATTCAACCTGTAATAATCCTTCCAATCCTGCTCTAGTGGTGTCCAGAAGTCTCTCACTGCAATTATGATGCAACAGGCCAAGCAGTTTTAGAGAAAATCATTTTTTTCTTAATTTTGCCAAATAATGAACAGGAAATAGAATCATAAAAATCCATAAAATTAATGCAGCATAACGTTTTGAACACATTTAGTAGAGACTCACACAAGGTACATCTCTACTAATTTTGAAGTGAATTTGGACAACAGTTTTAAAGAAGACTCAATAGGAATGAATGCATTGATCCTTTCCCCCTAAACTGGCCAAAAACCAGCTAATGCCCCATGTCGTCTGCTTCCGTGTTTTCAACTAATTTCAACAGTAATGAAAACAACTTGACTGAGAATTGTAGATGAGAACTATCAAGGTCACATGCTGCAGGTCAACAGCTTTATTTGGCATGGTTTAGGCATTAAGTGCCCAACACATGCAAAGGAAAGCTGTTGACTCAGTCTTAACTGCAGGGTGAAGGGTTCACCAACAAGAACCCAAAGCAACATAACCTCAATATTGTATGTAGGGTTTGATAATGTGAACGAGAGGACTGTGATAGTCCTGTGCTCAGCTGACCTTACACGCACAGACTGAAAGGGTCCCCTTGAACTTCAGAATGATGTCAAGGTCACCTGTGTTTAAAACCATCATCACTGTTGCTAACATGAACATATCCCTAAACCGATTTTTCCAAATTTTGATAATTTGTTAAAAATCACAAAATGACAGCACCACCATGCATGGAGTGAACACACTTGGTGGATAAAGTTCACTTACATTCCAAATAAGTCTGAGAATGATCAAATTTATCATTTGGGAGAAAAAGTTCAGAAAGTGAAAACACACAAAAATTCTTTCAAAAGCAAAAAATAGTTGCTGCACCACCTGTTGACCAAACTATGGTCAAGAGGTCTTGTCCTTTTGCAATTTCAAAGCCATTGGCTTAGCAATTTTGGAGAAGCTTTTTTTTTTAATTTTGCCAAAAAAAAAAGAAAGAAAAAAAACTCAAAACAAAGCAAAACAATTCATAAAACTTAAAAAAATCACTGGAGCATTACCATTTGAACATTGAACATTGTCAGAGATCACGCAAGGCATATCTTCACCACGTTTGAAGTGAATCTGGTTGATGGTTTCGGAAAAGAAGTAAAAAATGTGACATACCATTGCAACCCCCTTTACTTGCATTGTAACCAATAGCAATGTATGCATTAACCAATAGGTACACAAATTGAAAAATTCATTATAAGTCAGAAATGCAGAATATCTTCATCTGATGAACAAAGTACTTTGATCCTTCCACAAGCTACATTTCCACCAAGTTTCAGATGAATCTAATTGACGGTTTTTGGAGAAGACTTTGGAAGAGGGGACCCGGACCCTAGAGGGCCAACTGTACCCTCAGGACAGCAAGGTTTTACAGCAGCAAAAACACACAAAAAATCCAACAAAGATAGGAACAAGAGGACCATGATGATCCTGTGCTCTGGTGACTGCTTTACTTTCACGTTACTGTTCTATCACATGTACTGTGTTCTTGCTTACCAATAAATAACCAAAAGTTTCATATTACCAAACATTAAGCCAATTTGTCAGTTTGACCTTTGAAGGTCAATCAAACTCTAAATTAACCATAAATAATGAAACCTCATGATTATTTTCCCACTTATATTTAATGCTAATTCTGGTCCAGGATTCACCATTACCAAGATATATGCCAATTTGTCAGTTTTTAAGGTCACTCTAGGTCAAAATTAGCAACACCAAAGAAACCCAATAGGCACGGTCCTATCAATGTTTAACAGTAACCATGGGCCTATGATCCACCATTACAGATATACAAGCCAGTGGCCAGATTGCTAAGTCAGCGAAAGGCTTGAATTCTGCTCAACACCACACAGGTATTCCCTGTCAGAGAATGCATAATGACTTCATCATCATGTCCTTAATAAATTTGATGAAGGTATTATAAGTCAACCAGAATCAATTTCCTGGTAAAAACAGCTTTCATTCAAGTACCAATATGTCTGCAGTTCCACTGAACATGGCAACAGTCCAGGTCAACAGCTTTTCCTTGACATGCATGCCAAGGAAAGCTGTTGATCAACGGCAAGCTGTACATCATTGAAACAGAAACTGTAAACAAATCTGATCGGCAGCCACAATGTGCCGTCCTCTCACAGTAAAAAAGAACATAACATAAAGAAGCAGCAGCTCTTTTCTGCACTTATGCCTGGAATATAACGAAATACTCTAGAGCTTCCTCGTCACTGAGGAAGGCCCTAAATAATGGCCAAAATATCGACCGTATAATGAGGGGGATCTCATTCTTGTAACATGAGCCTATAGCATTCTTTCTCTTTCAAGGGATTTATCATTTTCCCTTCTATTCTAGAAAGCTGTTGATTGACTGTACCCTGGCTCTGAAGGGGTTAAAATAATGATGACAAGTGCCAGGCCCTCTTCTCTGCTCAGATTGACCCGTCTATGACAGAAGTGACTCATTTTCTTCCAGTTATCTAGCTGTCGCACATTTTTAAAATTATTGCATGGATAATCTCCATCTCTTGTGTTTGTCCCAATCCAGTGATGTACAGCTATGACTAAGCACATCTCTCTGTGTCAAATTGAGTTAAGGGGGGACAACTATGTGACAGAGAATAATCTTCAAGGATTCAAGGATGGATGATGTGCCCTCCCCCATGTCTGGGTGCTCTATGTATGATGTGGCAAACCTGGAGCTTAGATTTTCTTTTCTGTTTGCTAAATTTAACCAAAGGAAATTACATTCAGGCTCATTGTAAGACTTAATATGATAGTTTAACTGTTTCCCACAAACAGATAATTCTTTCTTTCTTTCTTTCTTTCTTTCTTTCTTTCTTTCTTTCTTTCTTTCTTTCTTTCTTTCTTTCTTTCTTTCTTTCTTTCTTTCTTTCTTTCTTTCTTTCTCTCTCTCTCTCTTTCTTTCTTCCACTTGCTTTTCTTCTTTCTTTCTCTCCCTCCCCCCTCTCTCTGTCTGTGTATGTGTGTGTTTTTTGACAATTTCTGTGGAGATTTTATGTTTAAGTAATTTCAGCTGATTGCTAACCCTGTCTTCCCGTTCTAACACAGTTTCAAATGTTATCTAACTATAGTGTGGAATGGACTACACTATACACCTAATAGTAATAATCTTAACAGGAAGACAATCTCCTCTTAAGAGTTTTTAGCAGAGACAACCATGTGACATCATGGTGGTACCACACAGAGTACTGTAAGTGAATTGATGTCATACTGTAAGTACTGCTCATATATGAGTGTACATCTGTGGTATCAAGGTACTGTGAGTGTTTGTGTCATGGGGACTGTAAGTGTATTGTGGTACTCTGAACACTATCAGTGTGCTGTGGTATGATGAACACTATCAGTGTACTGTGGTATGAACAACATCAGTGTACTGTGATATTATGAACACTATTAGTGTACTGTGGTATCATGAACACTATTAGTGTACTGTGGTATGATGAACACTATCAGTGTACTGTGGTATGAACACCATCAGTGTACTGTGATATTATGAACACTATTAGTGTACTGTGGTATCATGAACACTATTAGTGTACTGTGGTATGATGAACACTATCAGTGTACTGTGGTATGAACACCATCAGTGTACTGTGATATTATGAACACTATCAGTGTACTGTGATATTATGAACACTATCAGTGTACTGTGATATTATGAACACTACCAGTGTACTGTGATATTATGAACACTATCAGTGTACTGTGATATTATGAACACTATCAGTGTACTGTGATATTATGAACACTACCAGTGTACTGTGGTATGATGAACACTATCAGTGTACTGTGGTATGATGAACACTATCAGTGTACTGTGGTATGATGAACACTTTCAGTATACTATGGTATGCTGAATGCTATCAGTGTGCTGTGGTATTATCAACACTATCAGTGTACTGTGATGTTATGAACACAATCAGTGTACTGTGATATTATTAACACTATCAGCGTACTGTGGTATGAAAAACAAAATGAGTTTGCTGTTAGGAAGGGTGCTCACTAACATGGTTTTGTGTACAGCTCTATTATGCCAAAGTTAGCATTACATCATAACTCATATCCTTGCCAGACACATCTTTCATTAACGAGCGAGTTACTGCAGCTGCAGTATCACCCAGTCATAATTTGATCACGATTTATGCTTTCTTTGTCCTGCATCAGAGTGACAAATCGAATGTCACTAACAGATTTGACTGGCTTGGCTGGAATGGTGTAATTTATTGGACAGGGAAATCCCACAACAGTCTCCTCAGGGGTATATGGCAGAGGGGAGGGTACTCCTTCAGGGGCTGGAAAATGATATTGTATAATATTTGCCAACCGACACCCTTGGAGGTCCACGTCAAAACTCATTCTACCACACTAAGTCCAGTAAAATTCCATGAAGCCCATGATTTTTCTTTACATTTTTTGAAAGATGATTGCTACAAAATGAAATGGGACATCTTGCCAGTCCAAGAATCCAAAACATGTTGACAGATTTTTTTATTCCAAAATGAGTGGTTTCTCTAGTCAAAACGTAAATACTAACGTGAGCATGGATTATGTGGAAAACTCAGAAATATAAATGGAATTACATGGCAAGGGTTCATGAAGCAGGGTAAAGATACTATGGCCAGGGTTCATAAAGCAGGGTAAATATGCTATGGCAAGGGTTCATAAAGCAGGGTAAAGACACTATGACAAGGGTTCATAAAGCAGGGTAAAGATACTATGGCAAGGGTTCATAAAGCAGGGTAAAGATACTATGGCAAGGGTTCATAAAGCAGGGTAAAGATACTATGGCAAGGGTTCATAAAGCAGGGTAAAGATACTATGGCAAGGGTTCATGAAGCAGGGTAAATATGCTATGGCAAGGGTTCATGAAGCAGGGTAAAGACACTATGACAAGGGTTCATGAAGCAGGGTAAAGATACTATGGCAAGGGTTCATAAAGCAGGGTAAAGACACTATGACAAGGGTTCATAAAGCAGGGTAAATATGCTATGGCAAGGGTTCATGAAGCAGGGTAAAGACACTATGACAAGGGTTCATGAAGCAGGGTAAAGACACTATGACAAGGGTTCATAAAGCAGGGTAAATATACTATGGCAAGGATTTATAAATCAGGGTAAAGATACCATGGCAAGGGTTCATAAAGCAGGGTAAAGATACTATGGCAAGGGTTCATAAAGCAGGGTAAAGATACTATGACAAGGGTTCATAAATCAGGGTAAAGATACCATGGCAAGGGTTCATAAAGCAGGGTAAAGATACTATGGCAAGGGTTCATAAAGCAGGGTAAAGATACTCTAGCAAGGTTAAGTGTTTATACAGCAGGGTAAATATACTATGGCAAGGGTTCATAAATCAGGGTAACGATACAATGACAAGGGTTCATAAATCAGGGTAAAGATACCAGCATTCCCATCTTTGTTCACAAAAAAAATGTGCTGTGAGGTCTACATAAAGTGTGGGAGGAACATCTGTCCCCAAAATATTTGCACAGGAAGCCCATTTAGGAATATACGACATGGGCATTATTTTTATGTGCAGATTGTGAATCTAATTCTGATTCAATATGGGGAAATAAAACCTGGAAAATTTACCTTTGAGGCTGAACCTGGAAACTAAAAATAAGAAATATTACCATGTGCAGCAAATAAAACATTTGGGAACATTTGTCCCTCAGCAAATTGATGGTTACACAGCACTTTGCCACATCAAGACATAACACGTACCTAGCTCCTATTATTCTGTATTCTCACATAGAACATGATATTTTTGCATTGGGTACATTTGTGGAAATATCAGGATTTTTTTAACGTTTATTTTATGCCATACATATATAAACTAAATGGCACTTCTTTGTTTCCTCAGCCTGAACTAAATAAATTTAACCCATACTCCAACATCAATCTTGTGATGGTTACCCCAGACTTGTTAATTTGTTACAAAAAGCTGGACAACTTAGATAATGATGGAGCCCATCAAAAATGTGTGCTGTTGAGGATGAATAATAATGAATAGCCAGGTTCCCCTTTATGCCATTAACCATCTCATTACAGGTTGGTTTCTGACAAACATTGTGGGTACAGTGACACCCAGTGAAGTTCTTTTACTGTCACCTCTAAGTCAATAGTTTACCTTGGCATGTGTAGGGCACAATGGCCCCCCTCCTGTGCCAAGGAAAACTACTGACTCAGTTGTGGCAAGGAAAGCTATTGACCTAGGGTGTGATATCAGCAAAGTTCTTACATGCAAAAACTCAGCAAAAATGATTTTTGGTAACGAGAAATTCAAGTCAACATATCAAGACAGAGAACAATTTACATCTGCAATCTTTTGAGCAATTTGAGGAGGAAAGTGTTAAAGTTCACCTCATAATAAGACTGTTGTTCTATATAATATGATCTGCTCCATGGGCTCAGTCTCCACCAGCAGCATTAAAAAGACACTGTACCAGGTTTGGATGTGTTCATGTTTGTGGTGGCACAGTGTATCAAAGGCAGATAAAACTGACATTGCTACGATGACAAACACCAACAAATACATGCCAGTGTATCTTGCATGTGACGATGAGCTGATATCTGAGTAGGTCCTACGTACAGACTGTAAAGGCTGACATCTTCAGGTTCAACTCACACCCATTCTTAAACAGCGGCATGAGCACAGTCCTAATGATGTCCTTTTGGGCACAAATGCGATGACAGGACTTCTGAACCTTGACATACCCAGAAGATCAAAAGTCAAGTCTTTCCCAATTGATAGCTAGTTTTCTTCCACCCAGGGCTTAAATTTCTGTCTGCTTTTCAACCATAACATAGTCTGCTGCAAACTCCATGTGAGAAATAACTGAATTAGTTACCAGACATGATACTAAGTACACTGAATTTGGCACACTGGTATGACAGTACTTTATACTTACTTCAGTTTTCAGGTATCTACACCAAATTTGCTGCACACTTAAACTATCCATGCTAAATTTGGAACACAGGCATGACTTTATCCACAGTTAATTTGGGTACAATGGCACTACAGGATCAGCACTGAATTTGGCAGACCCTATGTATGTTAAGGGTGGTTTTTCACTGTGTCCAATCTGATCTATTGCATGAATGGTTGTGATTAGGAAAAAGGTAAAACTCACTGAATCCATTTTTCTGTGCATTTCTGTATCCATTTTTGCCAGCGATTCAGGTTTATTTCTGTAAATATCAGATAATTTTAGTGACAACGAAAAGTCACCATCAGTTTTTTTTTTGGGGGGGGGGGGGTGTTTGGGTTTTTTTGGGGGGGGGGGGGAGTGTGTGCTCAACCACAACTAAATTACTTTAGTTTTTTGTACACATTGAACTCACTGAATCCATTTTTCTGTATTCATTTTTGCTAGTGATTCAGGTTTAATTCTTTAATTATCAATTTTAGTGGAAGTGCTCTTCCTTATGGCTCTTTATTTGTGAAAATAATACAAAATATGTAACATTCAATGGTCATTATGACAACTGATGCCAATTCAGATCCCAAGCATTGAAAATCAAACAAACTGACACCATCGTATTTGAAAACGCTATGAGTTTTGATGGTTGAATTTTTACTGTTTCAGTATTAATGCAGATACAACTATTGACAAACTGGATTGGACGCATTGGAAAACCACCCTAAATAAGGCACACAGGCATGACAGTGTACACTAATTCTGGTACAGCAGTATGACAATACACTGGCTTTGGTACACAGGCATAACAGTGTACACTGATTCTGGTGCAGCAATATGACAATACACTGGCTTTGGTCCACAGTCATGAGAGTGTACACTGATTCTGTTACAGGAGTTTGAAAATACACTGGCTTTGGTGCACACTCTTGACAGTGTACACTGATTCTAATAAAGCAGTATGACAATATACTGAGTTCGGTACACAGGCATGACAGGGTACACTGATTCTGGCACGGCAGTATGCCGATACACTGGCTTTGGTAGACAGGCATGTCAGTGTACACTTATTCAGTTTTCAGGTTCTACACTTTAAGCATTGCATTTGGTACGTAGGTATAAAAGAATCTGTATTAAATTTTTTTCACTGGTATGATTTTATTTACACTGAATTTGGTACACAGGAATGGGACTGTAATGATTTCCATACACATATATAAAATATCTATGCTGAGTTTGGTACAGTGGTCTGACATAATACACTTTGAATTCAGTACAGAAGAATCACACCACCTGCACATGGAATTTGGTTCTCAATGATGGCTTTATCTGCACCTAATTCAGTTGACAGGTATGACACTATGTGCACTTAATTCAGGTTTCTCATACTAAACTACAATGAGTTTGGTGCAGAGGCATGATACTATCTACACTGACTCTGGTACATGACACTATCTACCCTGACTCTGGTGCATGATACTATCTACACTGACTTTGGTACATGATACTATCTACACTGGCTCTGGTACATGACACTATCTACCCTGACTCTGGTGCATGATACTATCTACACTGACTTTGGTACATGATACTATCTACCCTGACTCTTGTACATGATACTATCTACACTGTCTCTGGTACATGACACTATCTACCCTGACTCTGGTGCAAGATACTATCTGCACTGACTTTGGTACATGATACTATGAACACTAACTCTGGTACATGACACTATCTACCCTGACTGTGGTACATAATACTATCCACACTGACTCTTGCACATGATACTATCTACACTGACTTTGGTACATGACACTATCTACCCTGACTGGTGCATGATACTATCTACACTGACTTTGGTACGTGATACTATCTACCCTGACTCTGGTATATGATACTATCTACACTGACTCTGGTACATGATACTATCTACACTGACTCTTGTACAATATACTATCTACCCTGACTCTGGTACATGATACTATCTACACTGACTCTTGCACATGATACTATCTACCCTGACTCTGGTACATGATACTATCTACCCTGACTCTTGTACATGATACTATCTACACTGACTCTGGTACATGATACTATCTGCACTAACTCTTGCACATGATACTATCTGCACTGACTTTGGTACATGATACTATGAACACTGACTCTGGTACATGATACTATCTACACTGACTCTTGTACATGATGCTATCTACACTGACTCTTGCACATAATACTATCTACACTGACTTTGGTACATGACATTATGAACACTGACTCTTGTACATGACACTATCTACACTGACTCTTGCCCATGATACTATCTACACTGACTCTGGTACATGATACTATCTACACTGACTTTGGTACATGACACTTGAACACTGACTCTGGTACATGACACTATCTACCCTGACTCTTGTACATGATACTATCTACACTGACTCTTGTACATGATACTATCTACAGTGACTTTGGTACATGACATTATGAACACTGACTCTTGTACATGGCACTATCTACACTGACTCTTGCCCATGATACTATCTACACTGACTCTGGTACATGATACTATCTACACTGACTTTGGTACAGGACACTATGAACACTGACTCTGGTACATGACACTATCTACCCTGACTCTTGTACATGATACTATCTACACTGACTCTTGTACATGATACTGTCTACCCTGACTCTGGTACATGATACTATCTACACTGACTCTTGCACATGATACTATCTACAGTGACTTTGGTACATGATACTATCTACACTGACGCTGGTACATGACACTATCTACCCTGACTCTTGCACATGACACTATCTACACTGACTTTGGTACATGACACTATGAACACGGACTCTGGTACATGACACAATCTACCCTGACTCTGGTACATGATACTATCTAAACTGACTCTTGCACATGATACTATCTACACTGACTCTGGTACATGATACTATCTACACTGACTCTTGCACATGATACTATCTACACTGACTTTGGTACATGACACTATGTACACTGACTTTGCTATATGACACTATCTACACTGACTTTGTTACACTGTCTACACTGACTAGTACATGGCACTATCTACATTGACCCCAGTTCATGACACTACATTCACTTTGGTACAGTACATGACACTATCTAAACTGACTGGTACATGGAACTATCTACACTGACTTTGGTACGTGACACTGCCTACACACAGCCACGTGCACCCAACTGATATATCACACATGCATATTTCTGATTTACATATATGGCCCTACTATGACCAAGACAGGGTCAGCTATGAAACTGACCGTTGACGTCTCTGCTTTTATATATGCTTTAGGCCAAAATTTGTCAATATGGCAACCATGAAAGGCAAACCCTTCAGGACTATACAACAGATTATGCATGGAACATTGACTATAAGAACATAAGACTTTAAAATGACAGACATGGAAATATAAATACTATTCATATTTCCATGTCTGTCATTTTAAAGTCTTCATTCAAAGGCCATTTTGCTTATATTGATATTCTCGGACGGAAAACTAAATGGGCCTTAAGCCTCCCCCCCCCCCAACTGAACTAGATCAGTTTTTAATCTGACATCGGTGTTTTGAAGGCTTGCTTTAGGAGCAGGAATGCATTCAAATGGGTGCACGTGTCTCAGATAGTGTCACGAAAGCATTGAGGGACAACCTAGCATTAGAATCTCAACATGACAGATATGGTGCTGATACCATCTGGATCTGCAGTGGTGTGGATGGACAAAAATGGAAGTCAGCACATATGTGACTAGGGCGTGAACATTTACTTGTGAAGCCAGAAATACTATTGGATGTTTCTGAATTCTCTATGTTACTTGTTAACATATATATATATATATATATATATATATATATATATATATATATATATATATATATATATATATATATACACAGTGATCCCTCTCTTATAAGGCCACCCCAAGTGCACTGGAAACGTGGCCTTATAAAAAGGGTGACCTTTCTTGAGGGAGGAAATATGAATGTGTTACACTTGCTGCATGGATGATGGAAATGTGGCCTATGTAGAGGGGTGGCCTCTGGTGAGAGGGACCTGGCAAGAAGGGGACCACTGTATTTACATATGTACATACGCCATTCATGTGTGCATGCGTGTGTGTGTGTGTGTGTGTGTGTGTGTGTGTGTGTGTGTGCGCGCGCGCGCACTTATTTATTTCCAGAGGGTGTTCTTGTGAGCCTCCAGGTGCGGGCCCCTGACCCCGTGCTCTCATTATGCTGAAACAACAAGTTACACACATTTAATCACACTCACTTCTTGGCTTCAAATGCTGACAGTTCCTGCACTATGACTCGCCCATCAATTTGTATTACTTCCCATGGCAACTGCTTGTTAAATTGTTACTCTTGACTTCTCAAGGTAACAGGCACCAGGGATAGGTAATGCACCGGCGCACACGTTCTGCCCATGACCGCTGTGTCCCGCCAGCATCAGGGAGCAGCTATTCGGTAACGCCTGAACAACAAATAGGCCTAATAAACTTAGTGTGTGTGTGTGTGTGTATGTTTTTGTTTTGTTTTTTTTTTTTTGGTTTTGTTTTGTTTGTTTGTTTGTTTGGGTTTTTTTTTTTTGGGGGGGGAGTCAAATTAAGAGCGAAAGAACACAGACATGTAATAGGAAAACTGTTGTCCTTGTTTTATCATCAAAGGCTGATGTTGAAAATGGAATATAATTCACGATTCAAATACAATATATATGTGTACATATATATATATATATATATATATATATATATATATATATATATATATATATATATATATATATATATATATATAAATTTGACTGATCCATCTATAACACATGCTCTTAAACATGTAGTTTTGGATTTTTATTTTATACTTAGGCCTACATACAAACATACATACATACGTACATACATACATACATACGTACATACATACATACATACATTCATACATGCATACATACATACATACATAGATACATACATACATACATACATACATGCATGCATACATACATACAAACAAGCATGCATGCATGCATGCATACATACATACATACATGCCTAAAAAACATACACACATACATGCCTACAAACAAACATACACACATACATGCCTACAAACAAACAAACATACATACATACACACATACATACATCATGTACATACATACATACATACATACATACATACATACATACATACATACATACATACATACATACACACACACACACATACATACATACATACATGCATACATTACTTTAGTTGTGTGTTCTGCCCTTCTTTCTGCTATCAGGCGCTAGTTAGAAATTCCTGGTTTATTCCGTTGGTTCTCTGGAATTGTGAAATAAGTTACGCAGAAGTTAAAACTGAACGTACCTAATGTCTGGGTGAAATTTTGCTCTACACATACATACATACATACATACATACATACATACATACATACATACATACGTGTACGTCTATATGGATGTATGCTTATACATATGCACTTGACAGTTCCTCCCCATGTAAAACCACATTCTGCTGGTTGCCCTTGTGGTTTTACATGGGTAGGAACTGTCAATTGCACATATATGTATACTGAACCAAACAAATAACGCAACTTTTTCATTTGGGTTTATTATCACATTGGAACTGTATTTAAAGTTCAGAAATATACGAACCGTTGTTAAATCAGTCTAAAATAATGCACCAAGTAGTGTGACCTCAAGGTCGAGTGCCCTGACCTTGCCATGGGGTCATTGTCATAAATCAAGAGTGAATACAGCAGGCTGTTTTACGCAAGTCTCTGACACATGAAATTAAGGTTGCCAAGTCTTTGATTCTGGGACAGGAAAAGGCCACATTCAAATCAGCCCAAGCGTAACTGTGTGCTAGGATACGAGCCTTTCAAAGTTTGGTGATTGTGCTGAATCAAGGACAACTGCAGGATTCAGTGCTACCCACATGACTAAAACATTCGCACCTTTACTGGTTGGGTGTAGACCCTCACGGACAATAAAAGGGCAGCATGGGATTCATTTGGCACAGTATTCCAAGAACTATGGGTCGATTATCAACAGTAGATCGGGAGAGAGGAATTGGCATGCTACAGGCTAGTTTATCTGCAGCAGAGGTGGCAAGAAGACTGTAAGTCCACAAATCCACTATATCCAGACTTGCTACAAGATTCCAGGAGACTGGGGCCACAGCTGAGAGACAGCGTCCTGGGAGACCAAGAGAAACCACACCTGCACAAGACAGACACATCAGGGTGTCACATCTGCAGAACAGAACTCGACCAGCCACTAGAACTGCACAACAGACACCCGGCAGAACCAATAACAGAATATCTGCCCAGACAGTCCGTAATAGACTACAAGAACACCATCTACACGCCAGGCGTCCTTACAGGGGTCAAATTTTGACACAGGCAAGAAGGCAAGCCCGACGACAATGGACTACTGCCCATACTCGCTGGACCCATCAACAGTGGAGGGATGTGCTATTCACCGATGAATCCCGCTTCACCCTGCATCATGCAGATGGTAGGACACGTGTTTGGCGACGAAGGGGAGAATGCTACTCAGATGCCTGTGTGCTGGAAACAGATCGATTTGGAGGTGCATCAGTGATGGTGTGGGGTGGAATTTCATTCACAGCCAAAACCCAGCTAATCTTCATTGAAGGCAATCTTGACGCTGCCCGTTACAGGGATGAGATCCTTCAGCCTGTTGCTGTCCCTTTCATTAGACACCACCAACTCCACTTGCTTCAACAGGACAATGCTCGGCCCCATGCCGCTAGACTGACGATGGATTTTCCGCAAGGAGAAGGAATTAACGTTTTGCCATGGCCAGCCTTCTCACGTGATATCAATCCCATTGAGCATCTTTGGGACTACCTTGACCAGCGTGTTCAGAGATGGGATCCAGCGCCCGCCAACCGCCAGCAGCTTCGCAAGAGTGGGATCGTGTGCCCCGGCAGATGGTGCAGCAGTTAGTGTCATCCATGTGCCGACGTTGC
Source organism: Hermodice carunculata (assembly GCA_964020975.1). Classification (NCBI taxonomy): domain Eukaryota; kingdom Metazoa; phylum Annelida; class Polychaeta; order Eunicida; family Amphinomidae; genus Hermodice; species Hermodice carunculata. Next base: position 67,355,357 of record OZ026628.1, read on the forward strand.
ATAGCAGTTACAGATGCTGATGGTGGTCACACACAGTATTAGTGGACATGCCAATTTGTGAACTTTACAAATCAATGTTGCCCTGTTTATTGCCAGCTGGTCGCGCCCTCGTTGACAGTTTCAAGTTTTTGTTTTTCACATGTTGTGCCAAAAAGACTGCAGAATATGGATCTAATTTGTTTCTGTGATATGAAAGTAACAATAAATATTTAAGTTAAAAAGTTTAAGGGTTGCGTTATTTGTTTGGTTCAGTATATATAAGCATACTATAATGTACGGTTAACTCTTTCAGTATCAGCTAAAATCGAACTACTTTGAAACAAGTGGCTGTCAATTATGTTACAGATGCTTTATTCAGGTTCCTTGTGAAAAGACCTTTCATATAAGTAAATACCACCGTAATTTTCATGACTTCTCGGACGACCAAAAATTAGACTTTATTATGAAACTTGATACTCTCATCGCTGGAGCTGTAGCATCGTACATATACCGTTCCGTCGAGTTCAGGAGAATGCGAGTTCAGGTGAATGCGTCTCCTAAATTAGCAAGTCTCCTGAGCCCGACGGCCGAGTATATATAGTCTGAACAATTATTCATGTACAGGGTTTTCCATGTTTTTTCAACATCAAAATTTTATGTATATAACTTCTTGCCAATTTTGGTTTGTCTATCCTTCTGACATGTAAATTGTATATATTTTATCTTATTATATATATGATGAGCAATTTTACTGTATGTAGTTTAATTGTATGCAATGAGCCCGATTGGGCAAAAGAAACAATAAAGCAAGTCAAGTACCAGCAATACTCTAAGTTGAAGATATTTTTATGATTGCCAAAATCAAATTCTGCTTCAAATATTTAAATCAGGTACTTCCTGCTCAAGTAGAAGATTTACTTTTGTTATCAAATATGAATATTCATCCCCCACAATACCACACAATCTGGAAATTTACCATTTCATACCCACAGCTAACGGATTAGTCAGGTATACTAATAATACATATATTGATAATCACCCAGAATCTTGTGACATCCCAAACTGTTATATTTGTGCAAACTAAATCTTTTGAACCAACTTTACAAGCTGTGCAAACCAGATGTTATAACTTTTTTATGTTCATTTAATCGTAAGTAAGACATGAGAAGATAATTTATTTAATTCCGATGTACTTGTACTAAGCCATTCATTTTGTATCAGTATAGTTACGTTTTCAGGGTGGCCCCCATGATGGTGACATACCATTGTCTCACTGAGGGTATCCCCGACCTTCATACATTCGTGAAACATATATTTTTGAAACGACGTGTGTGTATAGTGGCTCAATGGTGCCAACCAAAAGGGTTATATATATATATATATATATATACATATATATATATATATATATATATATAATGGTGCCAACCAAAAGGGTTTTATATATATATATATATATATATATATATATATATATATATATATATATATATATATATATATATATATATATATATATATATATATATATATATATTATATCTCGTAATTACGAGATTTCATCTCGCAATAACGAGATTTTGTCACCATTGAGCAGATTTTATCTCATAATTACGAGATTTAAAAAAAAAATTTGGTTGGCACCATTGACCCACCATATGTGAGCTATTTTTTGTATGTAGGGCAATAAAATAATCCTGAGTTCTGAGTTCTGTAGTGACACAGAATATAATAGTCCAGGTCAACAGCTTTCCTCGGCGTACTCTGGGCGCATTGCGCCCAAATCGAGCACACCGAGGCAAGCTGTTGACTCAGTTGCAAATATGGGACTGAATTAGTCAAAACAGAATCAGCCAAGAAATCGACTTTTTGTTTGTGGATCGTGTTTTGCCTAAGCTGGAGCAACGTCTACGAGACAAATGTGAACAAATTTTAAACGCAGAAAAAAAAAAAAACAAAAACAAAAACAAAAAAACAGGACCATGAGGTCACAGATGGGATGGATACAAAAATTAGGTTCTGTCGCCTTTTCAAAAAGTCTCACACAGGTGAGACCTACCTCTCCAGTGTCAATAGTTTAAAGCTGCACAGAAGTTAAACAAAATTTATAGACTAGGACCAGTAGTCATAAACTACATATTGAGACTTGTCGCTTTTGTGAGGAACCTTTTAATGAACCTATTTGCCTTTTTTTTCTGTCCTAATGATGTAAGTGAAGATAAATTTCATGCACTTTTTCTTGTAATCAGTACGACGACAAAAGACAAAGTCTTCTCTCTTCAATTGCAACTGATTTTCCGCAGTTCATTTCTTTGTCGTTTAAAGCTCGTCCTCAATTCAAAATCTGATTACAAGATACAGAACTTATGATTTTTTATGACCTATGTTTTAATTACTTTCATGTTTTATGTACTCTGTATTATATATTTTGTAATCATGAACCCGTACACGCACAAAAGGGCGAATAGTATATATATATATATATATATATATTTGCAGCCGTTGTTGTCTGCTGATGCTTTGCTGATAAATTCTGCGTTTCGTTTTGCGATCTGGGGCAAGCCATGAGTATAAAGGGTAGGCCTACCATTGCTTGTAACAATGGCCAGATAGTTTTTTTGACAAACACAACAGAGAGCAAAAATGTTTGAACCAGTTAGAAGACTGTATTCTTAACAAAGAAAGTGCCTAGATTTCAGTCCGAAATGCTTAAAACTACACTTTGCGACCACCGCTGCTCAAGATAATCATGTGCGTCATTTTGCCTTTGTCTTGTGTCTGTGCTTCCTGACGATATTTTCGGGTGCGGCGATCGGGAAAATAAATTTCCTAGTTATTGCTCTTGTAAAGATTTATGACAAATGTTTCACAGTCGGGATAAAGCGACATGAAAATTACATCCATCTGAAATAGCTCGTAATGATACAAACTGTGAATGCAATACATACATACATACATACATACATACATACATACATACATACATACATACATGCATGTCGGGGTGCAAAAACACCGAGTAAACCCGGC
>OZ026628.1:67363365-67405865 GCA_964020975.1 Hermodice carunculata
AAGGTTCAATTGTCTGTTCGTCAATAAAATGCAAAGGAAGATGGTATTGTAAGACCAGCTGATCAACTAACATTTGTGGCAAAAATGCACAGACGGCGTTGGTGACAAGGCTAACCATTTAATAGGTGGCGCCACTAGACGGAGTGTCAAGCTAGCCAACCACGCCCTGTGACACGGCGCATAAACACAGAGGTATCAATAGAGACCTTATTTTGACGATTTTGGTTATCTCTCTTTCGTACTAAAACTTGATACGAATGGAAATTTATAAACTTTGTTAAAAGGAATGTGATTTTCAGCCGGAATGAGAGTAAAATGCCTTAAATCTAGGCAGACTAAAGACAACTATAAATGAATAAAAAAAACAAACAAACAAACAAACAAAGCAAAACAAAAACAAACAAAAAAACAACAACAACAAAAAAATAAAAAAACCAAACAAACAAACAAAACAAAAACAAAAAAAAAAACAAAAAAAACCCCAGTGAAATATTTCATCACTCATGTGCTTGCATACAGCTTGAAACCCGATACGCTATTTATGAGTAACATACATACAATCCCTTGATAGAAATGCTGAGTGCACAATGACCGGACATATTATCTTATAATAATTGATATTTTCCTGTTTTATCGCTGGATTAGTGCTCAGAGTCTGCTGTTCACACATTACCGATAAATCGTCAAGGTCGGGATTCCCAATAAAGAGTGTTTCTGCTCCGTCACTCTACGCTCAATATCAACCAGGCCCTTCTGCCCACCCACCCACCCACCATCCTCCGTCCAAACACAATTATCTTTGTCAATTAATAGGTAACCTTTTCGTTTTTGGAACAACATGCAAATGATTAAATTAACATTAATAGTGCTATTCTATACTTCACTTCACTTCACTGTTGTATTTATTTGGTTCAATTAGAGAGATGACCTTTGCAAGATTATAGCCACTGAAAACACCAATAGGTGTCGGCGAAAGAGTCGTTATATCTATTGATATCTTCTTCGTCGGTTAAGTGATCACACATTCTAATAACTATATGCAGTGAAAACCCGTTATAAGGACACTCAGTTATCCGACATATTTACTTACTGACACACCTTTTAAGGGACAAAAGGAAATTCTCTGTGTTATATGATTCATTTATCTGACCTATTTAGTTATCTGACATATTTTTAAGGGATCAGATGGTGCACTATAATGAAATTTCACTGAATGTCCAAGATAGATTGAGACCTTTAACGATATCTATAATAAACAATTCCTCGGTATCCTCGTTATGTATGATCCAATGAAAATACGCTCAACTCCACCTGTTCTCTAATATAGCTTGCATGAAGACTTTACTCCAAAGATGCTTAGCGCATATATCGTGTGTTTATGCTCCCCAGAATATACTGCATGGACATTCGGCTAGTATAGCGACAAAATCTCCCACTATTTAAGCTTTTAACATATGTAAATTAAGATCTTGTTTTAGAGATTTTCACGGATGATGCCGCCGAGATTTACTCGACTCCTTAGGAAAGCTTAAACAGAGAGCACGGAGACCTTCGAAGTTCTGTGATAACTTAGAGAAAAGCATCCTCCCAGCCATAGGAGGCAAGATCTTGTATAATTCAATTAGTGCCAAGGCTCAAGTCATAAAAATGACGTTGTATTGACACCTAGATGCACATGTAAAAGTACATGCATTCACTTCAAACGTCATGCATCTTAACATGCAAAAAAAACAAAAAAACAAAAAAACAAAAAACAAAAAACAAAAAAAAACAAAACAAAACAAAAAAAACAAAACAAAAAAAAAACAAAAAACAAAAAACAAACAAACAAAAACAAAAAAACAAAACAAAACAAAACAAAAAAAAAAACCCTGAAAAAAGACTGACATGAAATAAAGCTTACTTTGACTTTGACTTTGACTTTGAAAATATGAATAATGAGTGAGCTGTAGAATTTGAAGGCGTACAGCAAATTCACTGATATCAATACACAATGCCTGATTTGGCACATACATTACATAACATTATAACTTTTATAAATGTATATAGATATTTACTCAGAAAATAAACATGAAAAGCATTTAGGAAACTGTCATTTGTTGACATATGATGAAACAATGAATATCTCATGTCTGATTCAAAGATTCTGTAATTCATATGTCTGCAAAACGTAAGTATTAATAAAATAACTTGAAGAATTGTTACATAGTACATAGTCTTGGTATTGTGTACAACCATTTTGTGTCTTCTTCGTAGTACATGGCATCACATGAGCACACACAGAATATGAATTTTTCATGGATTATGTTTATTTATAAGCAATACGGCATTACATGCTTGAAGGGATATTGTTTTAGGAAGGGCAAGTCCATTACGATACAATTAGGAATACATAATAGGAATACGCCTTTTGAGAATGAAAGACAGTCTTGTAGATCATATACATGTGGGACACATGTTGTTCCTGAAAGCTAGTGCCTGCACGGAGAGTCCAAGCAATCTACAAACTTGAAGGACATAAAACGGAAGTTATCACAAACATAAAAATTGCATTTTAAGCATGAAAAAGTCAGTGAACTACATCTAGAACAAAGTCACATAACATACCTAGAATCCTCTGATTTGCCTTCTGCATGTATGTATCTTTTCAGCAAAGTAGCAATTTTTAGTGACATGAAATAATAGCAAATTTGTTTACTTTTCTGAGTCCACACACATAATATGCAAATTAGCTAGGGTGAGATAGTTTAATGTATAGAACTTTGAATACTCTTCATAAATATATGATAAGAATGCTAAAAAAAATGAAAGATAGATAAAATGTATCCAAAATATTACTTTGAGTTTTATTGTTAAACTGTTTTACTGACGCTTCACCAAATTTATGTCAAGGATGAACTGTATCACAAAGGAGTACCATATGAAAGCTGCCCGACTTCAGTACTTAAAACAGCTTTTGAAATATTAAATTTATTTCTGTGATTTAATATTGACGACATTGCCAAAACATATTTAAAAATTCACTAGATTTTCCATCTTTTTTCAGAGGTTAAATGAAAAGTGTGAGAAATTAGCCTTATCGGAAAAGGCACCCTTTCATTATTTTCATATTTCAAAAGACAAAATTGTACTTTGTCATGTGATAGCTAGGTTTGTTGCGATTAACATTTTCCCCGGCATTGACAAGATGTGCTGTCATATATTTCGGCAATGTCTGTTCTCGATTTCAAATGACCGATTTTCATTTCAGTCTTTCGTCTGGAACGTTTGACAACTCTTATTCGTCAGTATCCTATCCATTCCAGTACATGTATATGTATGCTCTCGTTAAACGAACCTGTTACTGTCTAACATGTTTAATTGTGAAGATATATAGTTAGTATATCATAGGCTGCATTAGACAAAATATCGAGGGTCTTTAGTGGGTAACTACTCATCAGAACATGTTTCGGAGCCTATTCTCGTACACGTGTCTTTAACTAGCGACTTCTTGCGTAAGCTTTATATTCAGCACAGGCAACCCACAAAATAAACATGAATGAGAGAGTTGAGAATCAAATATGTAGATAAGTAAGTATAGCCTTTAATATACATTTATTTATAAATTTAAGGCTTATGTAAGTATATTAGTTTAAACTGTTTAAAAATCATTTACAGTTCTGTAGCATAAAACATGCAACCAGTCAAATTGTAAGTTGTATAGAAATTGTAAGTTGCATAGAAATTTTAAGTTGTATAGCACAACATACAAATAAATTGAGACTTACCTAGTATTATGTTTAACTTTACTGACTTGAAATGACACTGTCAGGAAATCTAAATCTGATTCAATTTTGGCTTCCACTAAGCACTGTCGATTGTAACAGCAAAAAATATCTGACTACAAGTTAGTACAGCCTGCTAGCAGTATATTTTACCATTGTAAAAAGGGCAAATACCATACATTTTGGCAAATTTTACTTTCTTTATAAATGTTAAGTCAATTGTTTTACTTAGGTATTTTGAAGTTCACTTGTAAAGCAGCATAATTTGCAGTAGTGAAGCCAAAAATGGCAAATAAAAGACAACTGAAGAATTTGCTTTATTCATATGCTTGTCAAATGCAAAATCGCAATTTTCTCGGCTTTTCCTTAAAAAATCCCAATTTTCCCAAAGGTAATTTTTTTTAAGAACCTGTAGCAAATATACTCTGTTTATGAGAATGAAACCTTTTCTTCTTGGAATGAAAAGCACAGGTCTTGATTATTCTTTAAATTTGTTTCTAAAATTGACCATTAGAATTAAAGATCCTGTCGGCTATCAAAATCTGTTCGAAGTTGCAAAGAATGCTACAGGAAAAGTGAATATTACATTGAATATATTAAAGAATTATGCTAAAACACTAACATTAGCGAGTCATAAGTTATCGTGCTTCTTTTGTTGAATATATGTATAAGCACAGATATTCTGAAGGCCTTTCAAGTACATCTGTATCAACGAATGTATTTTCATGTGAAAAATACTGCTACATTCATGCACACAGACAATGCAACTCATTTATTAGGACTTCCTTAATGAAAATGTAATCAATTTAGAGCTCAATTCCACACATGAACTATAAATTCTTTGCAATCCTTCAATATGTTCTATTGAAACATTAACCCCTGACCTGTGACCTCCAAGACAATTATGTGTTCATTTTATCTCTCCCTGTTAATGATGTAAAATGTGTGGCTATTTGTCTTTTGAAACAAATTCAATTAAAAATATAAAATGCAGACCTGAGAATAAAATGTTAGATTGACCTTGTTTACAGGTCTTGGTAGCATCAGTGTTTATGGTTGGTTTTAAACTGTGCAATGCAGGCAAATACAAAAACATTTATAGGGGAATATCATATCATCATCAAAAATGTTTTAAACAAAATCCCAACTCTGATTGAAAATGAAATAAGAACAATTCATCATTGTCAGAAGCCATTTGTCTGTCTATATTCCATTCGACCTTGACTTTTGACATTTCTATGAAATCTACAATATTTTCCACTTGTATATCATATATTTTTCACATATTAAACATGATTCTGCGTATTATATTTTTCTCTTTTCAACACCTAAATATGATATGATAATGCTGAAAACCTCCAGACTTGACCTTGCCCTACAGGGGTCACGGTCACTTGAAAAAAAATGGCAACATCAGTTTTTAAGGTCAGAATATTATGATGCATAAAGATATTATGGTACTTTTGCTCTTAAAAATCCCACGGAATTACGTTGGCCACATCGCTAATAATTAAATAGGGAATATTTAAGGGATAAAGAGATTAGATCCTTCAGCAACCTATATGCTGTCAAACTGACTTGAAATTCACAAAAAATGCTAACCCCCCCAAAAAAAACAAACAAACAAACAAAAAAAAAAACAAAAAAAACAAAACAAAACAAAACAAAACAAAACAAAAAAACAAAACAAAAACAAAAAAATAAAACAAAACGAAAAAAAAAAAAAAAAAAAAAAAAAAAAATCCCAACATCTAATGACCAAGTAAGAATGAGCCATACTATGAAAAAGTTAAGAAGTATTACGTCTCTTAAGGAAGATATACGCGCACATCTGACAGAAAAATCCTGAACAGTAATATTTCTTCAGCATCTGTTTTTACCGCATGATTTCATGCAGGCCTATTGTAACAAAGAAATGCGAGAACAGAAACGTTGAAACATTTGGGTCACCTTAAAAACAATTGAATTGCTTAAAATCTTTTGTCACTGAACAGCCGTACATAATATAATTACCTTCAAAACATTAAAAAACATTAAAAAATCATAGATAAAGATCTCATATAAAACAGTAAAAACAGAAAATACATGTAAGCTGGCAATAGGAGTTAAAATACTTTATTACCAAGAAGCCATATGCTGTATAAAAATCCTTAAGTCCATCATATAGAAAAAAAAATAAAAACACGACAATGAAGAGTACAAATGATCCTCTAATTTGGAAAAATTAATACAAATTACAGGCAATTGAAATATCAAACTATTCTTATCTTCAAAAGTTTTAAATATAGGGCTGTCAACCCAACTCCAGGTAATGGGTTTTGGCTGTAGACGTGTCTAATGAAATAAACTTGAAAGTTGTCAAATTTGACACCTAAATCAATTCACAGGTTGGTATTATATGCGCATCTAATGGAATGAAGCTGAAAATTGCCAAATTTTAATTTATGGTAATTCGTCACACTTGGAAACCTTACATGCTGAATATCTCTGAAAGTGTTACTATAGATAGAAGTGGCAATCCAGCTCAATGCATAGGTTTGTTCTATACTTTATGGAACGAAAACGAAAGTGCAAAAATTTGAATTTATGCTAATTAGGCATAACTCCGAACTGTAAATGTTGAACCTCTGTATTCATTCCTTGTTTTTATTCATTTATATTTATTATGTATTTACTATTTTACTATATTTACCGTCACAATTTACTTTACATTGATATATATATATATATATATGTGTGTGTGTGTGTGTGTGTTTTGTATATCATATACGCATATGTACTTATTTTATACGTAGGGTATGCCTTGGCGTGCGTCCTCCTAGCCACTAGCCAGGTGCCCTCATGTACTGTAACAACGCTTACAATCCTTACATATATTCAATCACACTCACATCTTGGCTTCAAGTCCTATAGATTCCTGCAATATGACTCGCTCATCAATTTGTATTTCAATTTGTATTTCTTCCCGTGGCAACTGCTTGTTAAATTGTTACTCTTGGTTTAAACATATTTTATTAAGGCAATTGGAAAACAGGCATAGCCTATACAAATTCCTTTTGCGAAAAAAAAGGAATAAAATACAGAGTATGGTGTAAAAGGTAATGGCACAAACCACAGGACAGTACATTTACGGACACATAACACTATGCAAGATAATGACACCCTCAGACGTCACAGATAGTGGTCCGAGTAATGAGTAGTTTGCATTGACTGTAAGAGATGAATGATACAAACACTCTTTGAAATAGTCTTTTAGAAAAGTAATGATGTTTGCCCGCACGTTGCCACTTGAATGGTAGGCCTACCCATGTCTATATGACAAAATTCGTAATATTAACTGTATATACAAACTACCAAGTGAAACCAGTGCGGGCTTCAGTTGAATCTGCCAGTGCGGATAATGTACGTATGTACAGATTCAAAGATAGCTATATTAGCGGCTTTTGAACATTTTAAACTTCTATTTAGTACTGTATTTAATGTAAACGGAGCCTTGGTTATAATAAAGTTTTGAAGAGTGTTACGGTCGGTAATGAAAGGATGAAATTCAAAGAAAAAGTAGTAGGAATTTTCTACTGTAGCTCCACAAGCACAACTAGGAGAACTCATGATGCCAATTTTATGCATGTCGTGGTTCAACTGACTGTAGTCCATTCTAATTCTGGAATGTAGAATGTTTACTTCCCGGTTGCCAATGTAGAATAAATCGTTAACCTTTGGTTTATCATTGTCTAATTTACGCTGAAATGTATCAAGATCCTCGGAATTTCGAACTGAATTGGGTAACAAATTCCATTGACGAATGGTTGCTGGTATAAAAGAATTGCTGTAAATACTAGTTCTTGCGTACATCTGGCTTATATCATTTTTTGATCTTACATTATATGTATATCTAGAAGACACGTTTCCTGGAATTAAGTTATGAAGGTAATCGGGTGTTAGTCCATGTATTATCTTATATAGCAATGTTAGCCTGTGTTTATCTTGACATTTAGCCAAACACTCCCATCCCGTCTCACTGTATAACAATCTATGACTGGTGCGACAGGTTGCCCCGGTTATTACTCGGGCTGCAGCCAGTTGAACACTTTCAAGAGATGAAGCATCCGCCTCAGTACATCCATCCCAAACTACATCCCCATACTCCAGTAATGGTCTAATATATGTGAAGTATGTAATTTCCAAGGAACGCCTATTGAGTCTATATTGTAGTAGTTTTAGTATTCCAATTAGTTTCCTGGCTTTGCATACAAGGGAATTTATGTGGTTTGACCATGACAAGTCAGAACTGAAAATTACACCAAGATGTTTATGTTCAGATATATTTTCTAAAGAGTTACCGAGCAAAATAATGGGTGGCTTTTGAACTCGACTCTTCTTTTTAGTGAAAAGCATGGATTTGGTTCTGGTACTATTGAAAGTTACTAAACATTGACGAGACCAGGTCTCTATAGATGTCAGGTCACTGTTGATAGCGTTGGCAGGGCTGATGGGGTCGTCGATGGTTATAAACAAAGTTACATCATCGGCGAACAACTTTGCGTTAGACCTTACGACATCGGTGATATCATTTACATAAACAAGAAACACGAGAGGACCAAGAACCGATCCCTGGGGTACCCTGTATTCGATACAACCCCAGTCCGACAAATCGCCATGTAAAGCAACCCGTTGACTTCGATCGTGCAAATAACTGCTGAACCAGTCTAAAAGAGGACCACGAATGCCTACCTTGTGCAGCTTGTAAAGGAGGGCAGGATGATAACTCTGTCGAATGCTTTAGTAATATCACAAAAAACTACTCTAACTTCTTTCTGTAGATCAACAGCCTTTACAAATTCATGATAAAAGTATACTAGTTGGTTTACAGTACCATCGCCCGGCGTGAAGCCACACTGTTTTTCCGACAGAGCAAAGTTGTCTCTAAGAAAGTTAAAGACATACTTAAAACTTACTCGTTCGAAAACCTTGGAAACACAACTTAGGAGAGAGATAGGTCTATAGTTGGTGCACAAGCTAGCGTCACCCTTTTTAAGAACAGGAGTAACATTGGCCTTTTTCCAGTCGTAGGGAAATATTTTTTCTCGAGGGATAGGTTAAATAGTTTGGCAAGAGAAGGCGCTACTGAAGGGGCTGCTTCCTTCAGTGGTACGGGACTGATCCCATCAGGACCGCTTGCCTTACTGACGTCTAGTGATGCCAGTACCAAATAAACGTCGTCCTCACTTACAGTAAGACTATCAAAATTTTACAAGAGCTACTTTGAATTGACATTGGAGGACAATGGAAAGTGGAACCGTCAACACAACTTTGCTCTAGAAAGAAAGAGTTCAGGGCAGCTGCCTTGGATTGATTGTCCGAAATTACTTTGTCGTCGACCAATAAATGGCTATTCGAGGAGTCCTGGCTACCTTTTACAAAATAATTTACAGTTTTCCATCAGCGCATTTCTTTCATTCAGAATTATTTACAATATCAAATCGACGATTGAAGTAATCCTCTTCAGATGCCCTCAAACCGCTTATGTATTGGTTTCGTAAGGCCCGAAAATCATGCCAAAAATGAGCATTGTTTGAATTTCTGGTGGACTTGGCCTTGCGGTGTATTCTATCAACCTTTTTTTTTGGGCTCGTAGGCGACTACTTTACCATGGAGCGTCACCATCTCTAACTGTAATTGTCCTGTTAGGAATGTTTTGTCTTGCGACATGTCAGAAAGTACTGGTCCACAGTTTACACATCCCATCAACATCATCAGTATCGAAACAGGGATCCCAGTCGACCTTGTTCAGTGAATTCCTAAACACATCAAAGTCAGCTTTGGCATATAGCCATATAAACCTTTGAAAAAAAGAGTTCTTCTTATGTCTAAATAATACGTTTGCAGCTACTGTACAGTGATCATTACCAGCTACTGGTGGAAATACAGTTGCAGCTTTCACAAAGCTAGGTACATTGGTGATTATTTGGTCAAGGCAAGCAGCTGTTCGATCGGTTATCCTTGTAGGCTCTTTTATATGTAGGGTAAGATTATTGGATGCACAAAATGTATCTAATTTCTTACCATGATTTGTTTGAAAGTCAGCATTTAGATCACCCACTAATATAACTTTATCAGTGGGACTACTGTAGGCAAGATCGTATGATACCTGTAAGTCGTCCCAAAACGATACAGAGGAGTTTGGGGCCTATAAGCGACCGCCATGAAAAATATGTGATCATGTAGACGGATACGCAAGAACTAGTATTTACAGCAATCCTTTTATACCAGCAACCATTGCTACCCATAATCTTACCTCTGTCCCACCAGCATAAGGGAGCAGCTATTGTTCTACTAATACTATCTGGACGAATACTTTACTTCAGTCTTTTTTTCTTCTCAAGTCAAGAGCGAAAGAAAGACAAACATGTCACTAAAATTCGTTGTCGTTGTTCTATCAGTTATCAAGGGCTTTAAAATGCTAATGTTAAAAATGGAATATCAGTACCGGTTCAGATCACACATGTGTATGTACCATATTTAACGAGTATACAACACACGCTTACAGTTCTGGATTTTTATTTTATAGTTACATGCATATAATACATACATACATACATACATACATACATACATACATACATACATACATACATATATACATACTGGGGCTTTTTTCAATGTACCCGCGCCACCAGGACTGTTTGGGGAGCACGGCAATACACCTGTTGGTGTTGATATATAAACACCACACACCCAAAAGCAGGTATATCCCTACTCTAAAAACGCGTGGAACAACACAAATTGAATCTCACGCTGTTAGCGCCATGTACCAAATAACAACTGTTGTTATTGTCTGGGTACAACCCCCGTGGGTATTTTAGGGATAAGTGATGTTACCACCACCACCAACCCCCCACCCCCTGCGCGAGTTTTGCTATATCACAAAACCCATGGCTTTATTCTGTTATTTGAAATTTTAGGATAACACAGGGTTTTTGTACAGTAAGAACCAAAGGTTTGGCGATCGAAACCCATATAGCTTTGCTCTTAAACCGTGGGTTTCGTTCACAAAACCCAGGGTTTTATACCTAAACCCAAGTTTTGGTCATGAAACCCAGTGTTTTTTAGCAAAATGCAGGAGTTCGTCTAAATTTAAGCCATGATTCAACAACTAAGTAAAACCCAAGAATTTGTTGCAAAACCATGAGAAAACCCAGGTTTTGTTAGTCAAACGTGCGGTTTTGCTACACAACCCAGGGTTTTGAAAAGCAAAACACAGGGTTTGTGATCAAACTTAGCGTTTTTGCGAACTATTGAACAGTACAACTTCCATAAGCGCTAGCTGACCAAGAAGAAGAATCGGCAATCAAAGTGCCAAAAATGTTCCTTTTCACGTAATATCTGCTAATACATTTTATACACACGAAAGATAAGATTGTATTATAGCAGAGCATGAATGCATTTGTTCGTATGTTGTGTTAAAAAAGTGAAAAATCCATTTGAACCGCGGTAACCGGGAACCGCATTCTGCTTGTTACATTCCTGCGTAGCGCCACTCGACTATATGAATGGTCGAAAGAAATGCAATAATAAAGAATATTCTTGACAGTTATTCAGATAATGCAATGATCACATATAACAAATTATCGACATGGCATATAGTATGGACTCAACAGCATGAGGATTTCGTAAGACTTCTGTTGCAAGGATTAAATGTGACCCGGTTCATCGCCGGCGATGATGGAGGATCGAGTAGGATAAAACAGCATTGGTCACCGCGTTTTAAGATTCAAAAGAAGTCGATTGTATTTTATTTGCCGGGTGTGTTGTCATTCTGTCAAAAATAAAGACAAGTAGACAACCTCATCAGAATATGTTATTGAAGATGAATTCCCAAGTGTTACTGTGTTACTGTATGTGTGTGGGTGGGTGTGGGGGGGGGGGTCGGCAGGTAGCGTTAAAAGTTAAATTAAAATTAAAATCAAATGTGATTAACTCCTCAACAATGTGTATTGGGTTGATTCCTTGATTGCATTACTTTCTACAAAAAGTATTTATTAATGATAACATTATCATGATTATGAGTTACACTTGGTTATTTCATTCGCCAAGAAAAACGCTCAGTTTGCACCATGCGTTAACACATCATAGTATGCGACGCTACTCATGTTGACCCGCTATTGAATACCCGGATGAAAGCTGTCCGCAGCGCCACATGGCGGTCAATGAGAGAACGCAGAGTTATTGCTCTACCAAAATTATCTCTTTCAATGATATTTTTAATCACGATTCCCCTGGTGTACATTTGTTCCTGTCACCCGAATTCAAAGGAATATCCAAAGGTATAAGTCATCATTATACGGTGCATTTTGCGAGGAACATTTTTCCTGTTCATGCTCTATTTCTTTCCACTTCCCAAGTCATAGAGATCCTATGCACATCCTCATGTTCTGTCATATTTGTGTGCTGGGTCCAGAATTTGCGAGAATTTTACCCTGATGCAGAACAACGCAAGACCGCATGTTGGTGCAGAAGTTGGTGACTTCTGGGCCAGGCAGGGTGTATAAGGTCCCTTGGGGCTAAGGTACCGCTTGCTTCCGGACATTATCCCATTGAGCACCATGGAGAGCATTTCAAGGGAAACTTGCACTAGAAGATGCATCCCGCGTTAGATTTTGAAGAGCTAAGACGCTGCCTCTTTTTGGAACAGTGGAGCAATGCGTCCAAAGGCTGGTCAGAAAGTTGATGCACAGCGTGGAAAAAAAGGCGCTGCTAGCAGCGTATCGGCAGCCGTAGTGGATACACATACTGACCACGGAGCCTGGAATTTTAAGAGGAGGGAACTTGCCGACTGCAGCTGAGCTGTCATGCATTTCCTCATTGTAAGTGTTGGCCGACAGAGGGCGTAACTGGGTCAATAAAGATCTGAAAATGTATGTTTGCTCACAGAGTAATTCGCAACCCTCAAAAATTGACGAGTAATGCGAACACGGACACAATGCAGCTTCGAGCGCGTTTCTCATAGACAATACCACCTAACAGTTGTTTCTATACACATGTTCTCAGTGTAAGTTAATTGCCACGCAGCAATAACGTAAGTGAGAAGTGTTGAACAGCTAATATGTATGGCAATAAAAAACGAAAACAGTTTAAAACAGACATTCCGCTTTCTGGACAGGGTTGTCATAAAATGCTTCAATTATACCTTTGTGAACACCAAGAAACTTAGACGCTTCCCAGTCTATTACATCATGAAACAATAAACTGGTTTATTGCTCCATGATTACATCGTACTGAAACCAGGAAATCTCTCCTTCTGGAACTGGGCTCCGTGGACCGACTAAAAATCCACTGCTCACTTCAATGGTTTAATCTTTTGTTTTCTGTAAAGAAAAATGTGGCATTTTCCCATTAGGTGCTGTCTGTGTTTGAAAAAAAAAATACACAGCCCACTCAGGTCACGTTAGAGGTTGTTGCCTTATGGATATTCTTGCCAGACTGTGATACAGACTTTGTGTGCTTCCTATTTTTGAGCAAAGAAACGTAGCTTCTTTCGCCCTGCATTTGTGTTAAATTTTTTCTGGTCCCATTCCCCAAATGTTGAAAAATTGTCAGCTGTTACCTGTTACCAAGGGGCACGAGCGAAATTGGTCACATGGTCAGCTTAGCACAACACTTTTCAATTTATATCCTCTTCTATGTGGCTCCGTAGACTCCTCAATTTTTGGAGGCTCTGGGCCCATTTCTTTATTCGATCAGCGAAAATAATAATTTTATTCTGTTTTGCACCACTATTATTGACTTGACTTCGAACTGCTATGTAACTGTATCTATGATGTTATCTCGGAATCGACATGTATAAGGTTATAGTGATTTTTTTCTTTGTTCATTAAGATCCGAGTGAAATATTTTGATATTACGCACCCCAATATTTTTGTGCAATGATTCTTAATGGGGCCCTGCTAGGGTTTCAGGATTATTGGATTTTTTGACCCCCTTTCAAAGGAATCTTTGGATTATTTTTGCTTCAAAATGTGAATTATTGTAGTTTTCCTCTGTTTTATGATTAAAAGATTACTGAAATTCTAAAATATTATCGGATCTCTAACAGTTTTAAAGAGGATTTTGAATTTTTTGAGTCAAAACTTTTGGATTATTGGATTTTAAGTGGAAGACTTATTTCCACTGTGGTATTTGTCCACTAGATGAAATTTATTGCTGCAATTTCATGTTACGGGTACGGTATAGTTGTTACGGAAAATAAATATTGTAAAGTACGGCTGCCAGGAGTGGCTGATTGGCCCTCAGTACGCTGAATTGACAATACCTTTGTCTCTCCATGTTGCACGGAAAATGCAAATTGTCCCAGTGCGGTGTCCGTCCAACCGTCCCACCATCTCTCTGCCCACATTCATATGTCATTTAAAACCTACAATACTTTTTTTTCGGAGGTGGGTGGGTGGGGGGGGGAGCCGCCCCCAAGGCATACGTATCATACGTGTTGTAATGTACTGTGTTGTATTGTACTGTTGTGGCATAGTGTATTGTATAGTATATTGAGTTACAGATTACCATTTATTGTATTTATGGTGCAGTAATAAAGTCATTCATGTTGGCACTTGAAAAAGTGTTCTTTTTACGGGGATTTAAAAAAAATCGCAATGGTAATTCCGATCAGTACAAACTTCCCTTTGTGACTAGCATGGGGAAGAAATCCAGAAGACACTTACATCTTTGAATTCTTGATACTGAGGAAGCGCACAGAGGGTACAGTCAATTGTTTTTGCATTGACCAGCAAGTCATGATTCAGCCGCCAGAGGGATTGCTGCAGCACGACTTGCCGGGCAATGCCACGAGGACTGACCGAGGTCGTTGCCACAGAACTGAAGAATGGCTTCAAGCTCGTTGTTGAAAATGCCAACGTCTGAAAGTTCCCTCAACTTTTTGTTTTGTAAGACATAAAATTGTGAATTTGTCAATTTATTTTTGTTCTAAATACTAAATTTCGCGAAATTGCATGCACAAAATATTCAACATATCTAGTTCATGTGGGCAATTAATTCTGCGTTTCTTAGACCTTTCCGAAACTTATCCCACAAAGTTAAATTACACTGGAAATTAAGGACCATTGCACCATATAAAATTGTATTAATATTTATCTCCGGGGTCTTTTCATTGGATGGAACAGTGTATAAATTCTTTGACCTGCTTTTAATTTGTTATAGATCAAGCTTTGTGTTATACTTTGTTCAGTTTTTTCAGTGCTTGCTCGGCATTACAATTGTAAAGAGTTGACTGGTTAAGGATGTGCCACCAGGTTTTGAACTTAGTGTGCAATCAACTTTAAAAAGATAAAAAAAATGTATTTTACAATAAGAAGAATGATCTAGGTAACTATTAAAGGAAGGAAGCAATCAGAATAAGTTGATAAAAGACAACTTGGGACTGAGTATGTACAAGATTACATATTAGCACAGCCTAACAGTACGCGATTTACTCCGCCTGAAAACCCCCCACATGCCACCTTTTTAACGAGATTACCCGGCCATGTTACTACCTGTATCCAGGCTTTAATTATGCTAAATAGTGACAAACAGCTTCAGCTGCATGACTTCTCACTTTCATGACCTAATATGGCTTTTTTGTAGTGACATTTGTTCGCACAGACGCAATTTTACGAACGAATCATTCTCTGATTCATCTCTCTGATGGTTGTGTGTCATGGCCACAAGACGTTTCTTTCAACACTCTAAATCTGCTCGTGGTGTGCCTAAAA
The DNA here is from genome assembly GCA_964020975.1 of Hermodice carunculata. NCBI lineage: Eukaryota > Metazoa > Annelida > Polychaeta > Eunicida > Amphinomidae > Hermodice > Hermodice carunculata. Next base: position 67,378,889 of record OZ026628.1, read on the forward strand.
TGTTCTCTCAGATAACAATATTTGCCCGAGAGCTGGATACGGATTGCACTTGTTCATTTATTTACTGTCTGTTTGTTTGTGATACTACCCATTCTACACGGGGACACCACAAACCGAGGCGTGTTTGTGGTGCGTCCATATGTAAAAACATATAATGGAATAAAATATTTTAAAAGTATGAATATCATGAAATTGGGAGCCACATAGCTCTGCATTATTAACCTTACCCAGCCTCCCGGGGCCGGTTAGCGGCGACACGCGCCCCTCCCTGCGAGTGAACGGGAAATAGTAGTAGAAGTAGTAGTAATTGTAGTAGTAGTAGTAGTAGTAGTAGTAGTAGTAGTAGTAGTAGTAGTAGTAGTAGTAGTAGTAGTAGTAGTATACTTATTGACCATGGTCCAAAGCAAGACATAATATATAAAAACAGAATTGCATAATTGAAACTACAAATGTCGGCTGTATAAGCGCACATTCCATGGGGGATTAAAAAAGTGTCACTGCTCATTCCACAGGGGATTAAAAATTATAAGACCACATTTCGCAAGGGGATTAAAAATTGTAGCTCCACCTGGGTTTAACATTAGATCCCTCCAGGCAAGAGCTCAAAACTGGATTAAAGTGAAAAATCACTTACTTTATATAGTTGTACTAAGTATTAAGTTACTCTGATTCAATCCTCATATTTTTTAAAAGAAACAAACTCAAATTCATCCTAGTGCATGTCATTAGGTGAGACTGGGTGTGAAGTAAAAATAGGATGTCACACTTGTGACAACTATGGGAAGGATGGTGAATGGCCCACCAACAACGTAGCCACAGAAACGCATCACTTCCCTTCTAAATGGAACTGCTCATCCACGTATATATCATTGTACTAGGATGAGAATGATAAATTTAAGTACACTCTTTAGCAACACCACAGTACAGGGATTCATCATTGCCCTTGAGGAGTGCAATTATTTTGCCATATAATACAATAGATTGAGAGGATTGATCAGAGTTGGAGCTGGTAAAGCGGTCTACTGAGAGCTAATAAAAGCTCAACAACGAGAAGTTCCCTTCTATTTCCAATAAACATTCAAGTGAAAGTCTTCCCAAGCAGCAAACAAACTACTTCAAAGTGTAGACTTGGTTACATTGGTGCCTCGACTAGGATATTGCCTGCAGCGCAGTCCTTCCAGCAAGAGTAATGAATTAAGTGGTGCTGCTTTTACTATTGCTTGTTTATGGAGTCTGCTAGTATTACGAAACAATTGATATAGCTTCGGTATAAGTGGCCATACAAGAGAGTGGGTGAATGAGAGAGATCTGTGATGATGATGATGATGATGATGATGATGATGACGACGACGACGACGACGACGACGATGATGGATGGATTATCCCAAAATTTTAGATCATTACACTATGAAATGTAATTTCGGGGACTAGCAGACCACTTATAATCATTTCCTGGGAAGGCAAGTGGCCAAACATTCAGATTATATGTAAGGGACACGCAGAAAGTGGGATGACTGTGGATAATGATTCTGAAAGAATGAAGATTTTGGTCATACAAACCTTCTGGCTTTCAACCATGCTTGTTTGATGACTTACAGGCTTTTGCTCATGGACGGATAATGTTTGCACGGAATTTCATATTTTCGGGCCACCAGAACAACATTAAGATTAGTGTATCAATGTGATTCTCAAGTTGTTTAATGAGAAATTGAAATTATCATTCACTATGCGAGACCTAAGAGCTGCCCACAGAGTGAGTGCTAAGAAGCCAGACCAACCCCGTGTCATGCTGGTGGCACTTCTGCATAATAGTGATGGAAAACCCATTGTGAGAATCAGGAAAAAAGGTGAAAGGATCTGCCATCGTCATCGTTGAGGCCTTTGCGAGGCCCATCAGCTCCTTAATTGTGTGAAAACTGACTACAGAATCGACAGTGCCTGGGTTGCTGATCACAAAGTTAAAATAAAAACAAAGGCATAAAGATCTAAAAGATAAGATATGGCCAGACACTTACATTAGGTTATTTCGCAAGCTGGTGTGAAATGGCATGATGACACAAATGACTGCAATTGATACATATTGTGCAGTGTAGGAGTTCTGACACCGCAGTACAGGTCTAGATCTGTCTGAACGGTTATAGTTTTCACCTTAGGCTGCAGTAAATAGGTTGCAAATTATATTGGTGAATTTTGGCCAGATTGTTGTTACGTTTTGCTGCAAGCGTTGATAGACAACATTTACACAGAGATACAGCTACTTTTATCGTCCTTAGATGGTAACCTATGTCCTATATGCTGAACATTAATTGCAATAAAACACTCAGATGAGTGCATCATGGTAAGCTATACATGCACATGTTTTTTACAGCCATTAATCTGAGTACAACAATCAAAATGTATCCGATGTGTATTATGAACATTTATTATATGCATCAATTATGGAGCCCTTTTGATATGTTCGCTCTTGATTGCATTGCGCCCCCCCCCCTTTAAGTGGTTAATCACATGCGAGTTTTGATTAAGTACATCCATTAGATACTCTGCACCCCACAGTGGACTTCTCTTGCATAGCTGTCAAACAGAGTAAAATAATCAGCTATTCACAGAGTATTTACCATCCAATGCTGTATGCTTCACTTATAAATTAACTTTCAGATCTGATGGGTTTTAAAAGCTACTTTTCTACACCTTGAATGGTTTTTTGGTGTTCCATATATCGGGTTTTTATTGCAGTTGAGTACCAAGACCAGTGTACCTTGGTGCACTGCATGTGTGCATCATTTGAGTGTACCATCAGGTGCCTACATGTAGACCAATGTCCCTTAGTAGACCTCATAGGTACTTGCACTTTACAGCCATTATTAAAGCTGAGTACAATAATTTGTGCTTTCTCTACCTTAGGTGGTTAAGAATGTTATGTATATGGTGTATTATTTTAAGCACAGCAATCAAGTACTCAGAGTCAAGTGTTCTTTTGTGGACCCTACATGTACACTTTTACGGACATTAAGCTGAGTATGGTGATCAGTTGGTCACATTACATTTGTATTTGATGGTCTTTTACATGCATTAGCTACTTATTAACTCATTAGATCTGAGGCGTCTTATAGCTACTTCTCTACCTTTAGCAGCTTATGATACCATACATGTGGGTATTATTAACCCTTTCAATCTGAGGAGTCTCACAGCTACTTTGTCTCTAGCAGAGGTGATTTATGACGCCATAAATGTGAGTATTACTTGAGTGTAAGAATCAAGAAGCCAAATCAATGTTTATTCCTAAATAAACCGTGCATGTACTTTGCAGTCATTAAGCTGAGAATAGCTTATATTTTGTCTACCTTTGGTAGTTAATGATGTTATACAGCTTTTCACATTCATTGAGTACAGCAATCTAGTATTTAAACCAAAGTTTTCAGTGGACATGTATATGTGTACGTTACAGATATCAAGCTAGAATAATTAGGTTAAGCCTTGCAGTGTTTATTATTTGATGGACTGTCTCATACATGAATTGCTTATCTCTCTTGATCATATAGGGTCTGACAACTACTTCTCCATTTCAGGGGGTTAATGATGTCAGAATTCATGCTGGTGACTGATGGTATTGATTTGACACAACATTCATATTTCAAATAGTGTTGCATATTTATACTGACATCTTCCCTACGGGACAAGCCAGTCCCTGCGGTGTCTACTTGCAGATGATGTGCATTGGCGATCGGTATGTTTTAGCAGGCAAGATGTTTTTAAGCTGAATGCATTGGAATACATTGTGCCGTCCGTAGCATGACTGCTAATTTCTTGAAAGTCTCACGTCTCAGTTGTTGATGTCACATGCACAAATTTTTTGTTGTTGTCGATGTGCAGATGTCAAACATGTGAAAAAAAAAAAGTCCGTGTCGCAAATGTGCAGATGTCAAACATGTGAAAAAAAATAGTCAGTGTCGCAAACTGTTAGCACAAACGACACTTCCGATACAGGGTCTGATGTGATGATTTATTGTGGCTCATTAAAGAAATGGTTTAGAGAGTCTTGCAATTTTAAATATTTAAAGTTCACGTGACTGCCCAGGAACATTTTTCCTCTTTTCTTAAAAATCATACCCTTTTTTATTTGGTGTTTATCAACACAGAACACTCCTTCACGTTTGGGGATCTCAAACACACAGAAAAAACAAAAATTGCCAAAACAAAAAGAATAATTTTTTTTCATGGCGATTGGTTGGATACTTTTGAGAGATGTAAGTTAAAATTTTTGAAAGTCATAGCAAATTTTGAATCCGAGAAATGCACAGTGAAAGTTCAGTGGTGTCAAGTTGCCAAGATAATGGGACATTACTTGAGCTGTACTTGCTCCTTTGCATGAGTAGTAGACACATTGGTCTACTAATTTAATATATTGTCATTAAAAGATATTTTTGAATATGTCAAAATATGAAATTCTTTGAACAGTTTCGTTCAAACACGCACCCCTCTATGGTTTTGGTCTTGTGGTTTCATACCAGCCTGACCACAAAGAGATGGGGCGAAGAGGTTATTAATGCCATAGGTTTCAGCATGTTGGCCCCCTTCAACAGCATGCGGTGTTGAGTCTGATATTTTGAGAGCCTTTGTTGCTGTGATAACGCTCATGTGTCTTGAGTTTGAGTTTTGGTGGGTCATAGAGTCAGATGGCTTTATCTATCGCAATATTAGAGCCTCAGCATGCACAGTGTGCTGAAAAGTTGCGAGGCAAACCTTGAAGTGGATGCACTTCAACAATTGATTTTACTTGCGTCAGGAAGGCAAGTATGTATCCTGCACACTAATGAAGAAAGAGAAATCCTTCTCTTATTGTTATGGAAACATTAAAACTTTGACTGGGAAGCACCTCAGCAACTGTTTTTACTTGTATCGAGAAGGCAAGTAGGGATCAAGCTCTACTGCTTTACTTGACCAACAAGTGGTGCATTTTTATTTGAATTGATCTTGTTCAGCTGACATTCCACTGGAATGCATAAGTGTGATTATGGTAGTAAAAGCTCCTCTTGCATTATCCTGTTGTTACATTGTGCCACTAGCACCACCCCCCCCCCCCGAAAAAAGATTGAAAATGTTATGTTGTGATCAAAGTATGAAATTAGATATGCGGCTGAGCAGCTTGATTGACAGCCCACATTAGCATGCATTCAAAACACTGTTGCACACGAACCCCTTTGGAAAGACATACCTTTTTATTGGCAATTTTTGCAATAAAATAATTTGTTTTGAATTTTTATTTTGGCCATCCAAATGATAACTACTTAATAGTTTGAAACAGCCCCCCAAAATAAACACAAGGGATTTTCCCCATGAATGTGTTCCTGTGCTCTGCAATCTAAAAACATCCTGTAGGCTCGGGCATCATGAAGTATTTTTACATAAAGAGTAACCTGAGTTAAGCATGTAAATATTCTGTCATCATTTGCTATCTAATGGTCTATCACGTACATTAGCTACTTATTAAGCCTTTTAATCTGAAAGGGTCCTGTGCGCCATGTTTAGTATGCCAGGTATTCTTATTTCAGTACATGGTCTGAAGGTCAATAATATGATACTGGAATTTCTGTGTGACTGATAATGAGATAATCTTGTGAGGTTCTGTTTCTGTTTATTGATTCATTTACTTGTTTGTTTAACTTTATTTCTCTTTATGTTTTGGTCATCAATGCTGGCTTCACCAAGTGGACTTTATGCTCTTGATACTTTTGTTTTTGTTTATTTTTGAGTTGCTTCTTTGCCCAGTGTGACTGCACCTCATCTGTTCCTTTTTGGAAATTCTTATATTATTTCAGACCTGTGTTTTGTGGCAGGTCTGGTGCCCTTGCGCAGTGCTGCACCAAAATGTGCGTTTGTATTTGTGGGTACTTCTTTGCTTTCCCTAAGACAGGTGGTATTTGTTTAGAAAGTCTGAAAACATTCTAAAGATATACTTTATCATTTCTACTAATTATCATGATACACATTTTTAGTAGAAGCTCAGTTTAATTAGTTTCATTATTTGTTTATGCAATGAGCCATAGACATTACTCACAGGGTTAACATCCAGTGTACTAACAAAATAATCTTAGTTGGAAGCATATTTGATATTATGTATATCTCTCACTTTTTATTGTTGAAGGTCTTATCTTGTTAAAGATACACTACAATTTTCTTTGATGGCCTTGTTATGGTTGTTTGTTTTGATGTGGAAAGGTCACTGGATTCATTGAGGGTGTTCCAGGTCACTGAGGTAGCCTGCTTTGTCATTGAGCTCTGATCAGTGAACAATGGAGAACTCGGAATTGGTGACCTACACACAAGCACAGTAGTAAACAAGGCAAATGTTCTGATGTGGTGTAGAAAGATCACAGAGAAGTAAGATGTGTGATTAATTAAAATACTGTAGAATACTGGCGAGAGTTCTCAGCACGGGTACATACATCAGCTTCTTTCATGACTCAGAGAGAGGATCTGACAGAAGCTGTGTTTCTTCAAGCCAGTGGGACTGTGAGCCATTGTTATCGCCAAGTAGATATTCATTTATACAGTGTACTTGTAGGCTGTGGACAGTGCCTTTGAGTGGACTGGTATGTTTTGTATTTAACTGTATCACATTGGAACCAAACTGTGCCTCTGTGGGATTTGGACAAGCACTGTGTTCTTTGTATTACATTGGGAGAAAACTGTGCCTTTGTGGGATTTGGACCAGACTATTTGGCACCTACCATAGGACTTGGAACTCTGGGACAGTACCTGTGGAGAATCTCTCCCCAGGGATTAGGATTTACCTGCAGTCTGTTAATTATTGGAGTATCAGCATAGCTAAGTGTATAATTTCATTTACCTAATTTGTACTGATTTTGATTGTTAATATATTGTTATTGATAAAGTTATATTATCCTTCTCATTTTTGTTGAGTTTGGCTATGGTCTAGAATAATCTGAAGCTGGGCATCGTAACATGCCTTCAATTTTCATCTTTTCTCATTAAATGTAAGCAGATTGTATGAAGATATGCCTTTACTGAATAAGAAAATTTCATAAGGGCAATCAATTTTTCTTCAAGAAACACATGGCACCCCTGATACAGCGGCATTTGGGAAAAAAGAGTGGAACCCTAAGATATACTTTTCCCATGGTACAAGCAATAGTAGAGGAGTGTCCAATTTACTGGCAACGGATCTAGATTATAAGGTTGAAAACGCAAGCAAGATTCTGATGGGAGATGTGTATTGCTAGACATATCACTTATTGACATAAGAAACATTTTGATTTTTATGCATGCACCCACTATAAACCATGAAGCAGGACAGTTAATTTTCTTAATACATTTGTATGAATTGCTACTATATTATTCTGATGAAAACATAATATTGGGCATGGATGTTAAAACTATTTTGAACCCTTAATTAGATAAGAGGGGAGGAACTCACTTGCCTCAAACAAAGTATGGACAAAATGTACAAAATTTATTAATTGAGAATTTGAATCTCGTTGATATATAGTATTTGATGAATCAGAATTATTCGTGTTCACGTGGCAAGAGAACAAATCCTAAGATTGATTAGACTTTTGTTTAATCTTTTTTATCTTTATACATTGTATATGATAAAGTTAAACCTTCAATTAAACAAATCACATTTTGATATCCTTACATATCTAGGGTAACCTTTTGGAAAAACGTGGACCACAGTTTCAAAAATCCAAGGAGTATTAACATATGCTGAATATGTACAAGAACTTAACGATATAATACATGCTTCCAGTATAAAATGCAACCAAAGTGGGTGACAAAGGTTCCGTATGGTATTCTATCAAGGGTGAAATGCGGGGAATGACAATCAAATATGCAAAGCAAAATGTTGTTATAAAGACCACAAGAACAGATTTTACAAGAAGAGCTACACAATCTTTTATCTCAAGAATCACCAAGTGATGCAGCTTTTGATTGAATTACAGAAATAGATAGAACGTTGATTGGAATCCATGACAAACAAACTAAAAGTGTAATGATATGGCCACATGCTCGTTGGACAGAACTAGGACAAAAAGTGGCAAATTTTTTCGGGTGTTGACCAGAAAAACTATAAAATATGTGCATCACAAAATTGGAAAAAATATTTCGAAAAAAGAAACCCAATAGAAAGTTTACAAGAAGAGCAAAGGTTTTATCAAATTTTATACACAACAAAAGCTTAAACTAGGAACAATTAAAACATGAAAGTTTTGCTCAACCATTATAATAATAAAATTCACATATACCTAAAGGTAATGATTGTGATTTACCAGTATGTGATAGTCCATTAACCATGCAGGAATGCCTTAATACATTAAAATTAAATAAGATTGGGAAAGCCCTGGTTCAGATGGTTATACTACTGAATTTTACATTTTGGAAACATATAAAGGATATACTTTTTGATAGCTTTAACTATGCTTTACAGGTGAACAAATTGTTAATTAATCAATGTAGAGGTATAATGTCTCTTATATATAAAAAAGATAATTCATGCACTTTGCTCAAAATTGGTGACCCCTGTACTTTTGAATATTGAATATAAAATTTTGACTAAAGTGTTAGCTTCGAACCTGGCAAATGTTTATCTTACATATCACATAAGGATCACACTGGTTACATTAAATGGAGATTCATTGAAGAAAACATCAGACTTAATACAGGCACTATACAGAATTATAATCACGGGAATTGATCAGGATTATTATAATTATTATTATTATTATTATTATCATTATTATTATTATTATTATTATTATTATTATTATTATTATTATTATTATTATTATTATTATTATTATCATCATCATTATCATCATTATTATTATCATTATTATTATTATTATTATTATTATTATTATTATTATTATCATTATTATCATTATTAGATTTTTAAAAGGCTTTTGATACTATAGAGTGAAAGTGCATTAATGAAGTTCTTCCATTTAGTTTTGGACTCGTTTTTTGCAAATGGATTTATAAAGTAAATAGTTGAATCAATGGCACTTATGATAAGGACCAACAAAGATCTCAGAGGTTAAAACGTTTTGTAATTAAGAAATCAAAATCAGTCAGCTAGCAGATGACACTATATGTTTTAATCTCTGGTCAGAGGTCAGCAAGAAGAGAATTTGATGTCTCCAATGAGTTCAATGATGCCCAAGATTGATACGTAATTTAGCACAAAACAAGTATATATTGGTTTGGACAACAGAAGTTTGACAAGGCCTGGGATTTGTCTGTTTCCTGGAAAGATGGTCAATTTTCTACATTAGGTATAATTTTTGGCAAGTGTGAAATTTTCAATCTTACATTTAAATGCACCATGGAAACTTACCTTCAAGCATTTCAGTTTTCAGTTAACACTTTCCAGTGAGGGCTATTTCATTGGCTTATGTAGCCTGTGTCTGAGGATTTTGGCCAAAATCCCAAATGTTTGATCCAATTAATTCTGTATCTATGCTATTACTAGTTATCAAACTATATGTCAACATGTTCTATAGAAGTAGTGCTCTCGGCTTCATTAGTACTGATATGGAAATAATAAGTGTAACACTTGGTTGCCATGGCAACCAAAGTATTGTTTCATATTCTAATATTTTGCCAAAATATTTTCATAAATTTTAGCAACATGAAATGGTTTACCAAGTTCTATACTTATCACAAGTCAGTGTAATCTTTACACACATCTGAAATAAAAAATACTCATGTGCAATGATGGGCTATACTGTTAGATGAGTATGATTGTGAATAACAGTACATATCTACAAGGCGACTGTGCATGCCGATATGTAAAGTAGGTTATCAGGTAAAACTTGTGAGGCTACATAATTAGACATGGAAGTGGAAGTAATCAACATTCATGACATGCCCATAAATGCAACCTTTAGTGACATTGTAGACGGCTTTGAAAAATTTCATAAAATCAAGGATTTGGCCTCTCTGACAGCACAGCTTTTCAAAAACCACAAAATAAACAATAGAACTACTGATATTCACACTTCAGAATAAGATTGTAAATTCTCATGCAAGATTATTTGCTCTGGTATGTTGGAAAACCAGTGCACGTAAGTCCACATTCTAGGTTGCATGTAGTCAAACATAAAAGCATTGTACCTTGTGTGCTGGATGCTCACAATGGTCGGAGTGCGCATTTTGACATTGACAAAACATCTAAAAATACCAGGACCACATTTTCTGGGACAATATTACAAACACGTGGCAGCATATGTTATCAAGTGTGCCTTGTAATTTGAGGAAGATATGCAAGAAAAATAATGAACTTCAAAATATGCCAGAACCCATGACCCCATTTCATATCATTGACATTGAGACCTCAGGACTATTTATTAAAAGTCACTTAGGTAATAAATATATAGTGACAATTGATGACTGATATACATCTAGGCGTGAATGCTATCCTATTATGCATAGATCTATAATGGCAAAAGTATTCATGGAAGAGTTTTATCCCAGGTTTTTGGTCACTAGAACAACATTTTCAGACAATGGCACTAAGCATATTAACCAGATTATTGATGCTCTCCACTGAGGTAAATGTAAAACATGTCATATCCATTATTTCTTTTCATTACGAAATATGTAGACCTGGTCTGATGCCAACTTTCTACATCAATTCAGACATTCTTTTGGAAAATAACTCAATGGTCCTGTGGGTTCACAATTAATATTCCTGATATTATTCTTTTTATGTTGCAGGTATCCGTAGATGTAATCAAAATTAGCCAATACAACTGCAGAGTTGTGAACGACATTAAGATATTCACATTAAACTTATTTTATGGGGCCATTGGTCATGATCGACCAGATTATTTGAAATGTTCATCATTGTCTTTTCGGCCTGATGTGATATTTCTTGGGGTGTAGTTCAGTGCAAATTCTATTATCCAAACAGCTCATGGACGGTTGGTAATTGTCATTGTCCCTATTCTGGTGTAATATAAATTAGAAAGTACCGACATTGCTGTTGGGGCTGCCCAAAATTCTGAAGTCAAATAGACCAGTTCATAGGACTCGGGTTTATTCGGTTCACTTCGGGAAGCGCACCCTGCTTTGTTTACATTTTGTGCTCGACCAGGCTGGCCGGAGGATCAGAAAGTAAAACACAAGATGTGCTTGGGTTTAATAAAAAAATCAAACCGTCAGTAAACTAAACATGCATATTTCACCACGGATGTGACATTTGAGGTAAAAGATTTGCACTGTTCAGCACAATCCATGCTGTAATCAGTGGCGTTAGCCGTGGCATCCGTTGTGAACATATGAAAGCGTGGGCCCGACTTGGCCACTTGCTGATTGGACAACCAGGCCAACAATGGAATGCATAATTAATCAGGGTCCAGAAAAATTCGGTACAAGTCGGTATGAACAGGTCTATTGACTGAAAATGATGTTGCTTTGTGCACATATCATACTACAAGATATTGTGCATTTCATCAGTCTGTTCGTTTATTTGTCACTGCTGCATCTTGTTTGTCTTGATTTTCCTTACATGAACCAAAATTAGGGTCCAAATTGTGTCGTCGGAACTTAGCCAAACATCAAAGTTATCTATTTGTCACTTATATCAAACATGGATGCTGGCATATCGCCCACAAGGAAAGTTTTTCATCCATGTCACTAGTCAGACTAATTATTAACAAGTATTATACACATACGTACTCAGAAAACACTAACAAGTGTTCCAGGTGAAATTTGGTTGCTCCTTGTATTCCAAATATTTTTCACTCCCCCCATTTTCCCATGCCACAAGCACTATCATGGGTTTGCCCATTTGTCATAAACCACTTTCTGTGAATCCCTTTATCACAGATATTTGGAATTTTTAATACATTTACATGCAGATATTATAGATATCGAGGACCTTAGTGGGTTAACACCAAACGATTGGAAATACCCATTCACAAATTACAACAAACTCTTGTAACCACAAATCATAACATTCTTTCATCGCATATTACAACAAGCAAAATTTCAACCATTTTGGTTGTGATTCTGTTACTTTGAGCAATTATCATTGGTATCATTTTTTTCACTCTGTTTAAACACTTCAAGTGAGCATATGGTTTTCAAAATTTTCATAAACTTCAAGGGAGATCCACACTAACAAAGTCTGAAGGAGCATACAACAGAGCAGTCTGGTATTAGTTTGCATCTACTGGGACTTACTGGTCTTCTTCAATTAGGTACATCACCCCAGGGCCAGTCAACTTATGTAATCCCCACCCGTTCTACATAATACCCTACAACTGATGCTTGCAGACTTTTCTCATTGAACAACTGTGCTGTCCTTAGATGCTTTGTTACTATGTCTATGCTGTGATATTCCTGTGTTTACAGTGTATGTGATGACACTTGTGTTGTGGTTTACCTTGACCTCAATGAGTCATCGCAATGCCAAACGCTACTTGATGTATTGTGTCCTGTGGTTTGCGCAGTCAGCATAATATATGGTGACCCAACCCAACATTTGTACATTGTCATCACTGAATGGAGCCATGGGTCCCTTTCAATAATTGCCTGTGTTGACCTGCTATGCCTTATCTTGGATGTTTTGTTAATTGCATCGTGGACTACAGAATCTCTTTCCACTGTTGTGCCCACTGGACTGTGTGTCAATGATACTATTTGCCATGGACATCACAAATATATTTGCAGCAACGTAATTTTGCTGAGCCCTATGTATCATCAGGCTGCATGTATGTGTCACTGGACACGTGTGTGATGCCTCCTCTACTCTCGTCGAGCCAGGACACTAACTGTCTACCATACTGAGATTAAAGTGTTACGTGTGATATCCTGTTTCCCTATATATTTTTAATTAAACTATCTGATCATGAAATTTTAAATTTAGCCACGGGGAGTATGTGACAATTAAGGTACAAATGGACAGCTACAATGTTAAGGATGAAACTTTTGACATTTTATGTTATAATGGATTTTGACAAATAGATATGAAATTTATTGAGTGTACTTCGATATTGTTGCATATTATGTATGTGGCTGAGCCAATTTAATTTTTATATTAATTTTGTATTACTTGATAATGTTGTGCAATCTATGAAGCTACTGTGATTCAATCCTCATATTTTCTAAGAAGCAAGGTTGAAATCCAGAAGTTCAACGAAGACATATAAAAAACTTTATGTTTTAAAATTTAGCATGAAGGAAAACATCTCTCTCCTGACCTGAGACAGGTACCAACAAAAGTTAGTAGTAGTTTAAATCCATTTGATGCTAACAAAACTGACAATTCTTTGGAACCTGTTATGCATCAGAACTTATGAGGATTTTTATGTAGTTTTGGAAGTATGCAAAGGTTGGATAAATGGGCATTTTTATAATTGTAACTGTGTCTTTTTGTCCAAAACTACTTCCTAGTAGTCATTACCCTATTCAGCAGTCCGAACTCTTTACTCTCCATAAGCTAACCTGTCTCTGTCTAACCTATATACATAGAAGTACTATTGTTCATATTGCACACGTTCCTCTGTAAAATTTTGACATAGGCAGTATTAGCTCAAATAAATTATAGGGTCTTCAGCGGGTAACTACTCAACATGTTTCGGAGCCTTTTACCCGTACAAGTCTCTCTGAGTAGCGGATCCTTGTCTAAGCAAAATATTCAGCAAATACTACCCACATAATAATGAATAAATATGAACGTGGCAATTGATGAATCAGCTAAAAACGTGAAGTTTTGCTTATAAATGCAGAGCTTCATTATTAAAGAATACCTGTCAAACAAACCGAAATTACTAAATTTATATAGTATGTGGTTCTTGTAAAAGTTGACTATCAAGACAACAAGCTCTCTTCATTTCCACTGTGTGTCTTACCAAGCAGCAAACATGTTCAAGAAGAAGACTAGGCTACAACAGACACTGGATCATGTAAAAGTATTCTGGCGTTTTGATGCAGATGTTTGGATTCACTTGGATACTGCCCAGATTGCTCTGCTGCTGATTTGGATGTAGAGATGGGGCGCGTACTAATATATCATGCTTTGACTTTTATATTCACCCAACATTAGTGTTGTTAGTTGTTCATCCCTTCAACTCTCAATTTTTCATATTGTAGTAGCAGTTGGTTGACTTCAGTACAGATTTGGCACACATTTACCTATTTGCATTCTAAACAGGTATTAAACTTTGCTATAAAGACCAATATTTGATGGCCACAAACGATCATGGGCCCCATAGTGCCAAATAATCCGGTAACTCTCTAGTACTAGATGTAGGAAAACCACAAAACTATTCCCTTCCTGAAACAAAGAACAATCAGTTTGAGCATATGAGTGTCACAATTTACAAAGAAATCAACTTGTCTTGTCATTGAACAGGTGATACATGACTGATATTTGATAAATTAACAGACATCAAGGTTAGAAACAGGCCTATAAAATAATACTGACATGCGCCTCTATCCACACAAGGGCCAATGAAGCCAAAAGTGGACATTGGAATAGCCGTATTTGGATGATATGCTGGATACCTATGGTAAAGAAATCTATATTTGAGGAAACTTGGCATGTTGATAGATCATACCAGCAGAAAAAATTAAGACACGTCCAGAGACCTTGAGAAAACCTTGAAGTGACCTTGACGGTCAATTTAGTGACTTTGGCGCTAACTTAGTGACCTAGATAGGTCGTGTTTTGCCTTTTTTTGTCTTTTTGACACATTTATAACAAGAAATTGCGAATAGCGAAGAAACATGTTATGTAAAATTTTGCGTAGAATATTTTGAAAAAATATTTACCAAATCGGCCCCAAAATGGAAAAAAAATATGTACAAAGGGCATTTTACGATAGTTTGTTAAATTTTTACATAACAGGCATACATCTGTGCGCAAAAAAGTGGAAACGCAAAGATTACGCTCATTAAGTGGATATTTTTTTAAAAATGAAAGCCACTCAAAAATCTTATGTCTAAAAAAATTACGTTCATTTGAAATTTTAGCCCATAGACCTATTATTGGCACCCATCTTGGATTGAGAAATTGAAATCGAGGCCCTGAATTTAAATTAATATAATTTCACTAAGATTAAACAAATTCACAGGAACTTTTTTATTTCGGTATCTTCCACTCTTTTAGCTTCATCCAATGGTGGACATACTTTAATGAAGCAATTCAAAACTTTTCTGTTATTTAGGAAAAATATCTTTCCTGCCAAGAATATAGTAGATCACTTAATTTTTGGTTATATACTGAAACATTTTTATGATAATTCTAATACTTCATCGTTTACAAATAAAATAGATGTGTTTTGTATTTGTATCAATATCTAGGTAAAAATTGACATAAAAATATGTTTATAGCTGCATTTTGGTGTTCAAGGCCAAATGAAGATGAAGTTTTATAAATCTCTGGCATATCTCACTACCTGCCAAGTTTCATGAATATTTGCTTTTAACTTCAGAAGATAATGCAAAATGTATTCTTTAGTATCCAGAAATTGGTCTTTTGGCCCCAAGGTGAACACAAGAGAGGACAAAAATATTTTTGCATTGGGGGTGCATGTGTGAATAGTTTGATAGTGAATCTTACAGAGTCCAAACACATTATTACTGTGCAATAGCACCGAACCTAGGCTTGAGTATCACTTCCAGATGCAAAACACAAATATAGATATTACACGAGATAGTCGCATGCATGCATGTTCGCTCACGACAGTACATTTAACATGGGAAAAACGTCCGTGCATGGGAAAAATGGTCGTTTTGACAACGTGGACGCTGACCACGGGGGTCGCTTATGGCATGTACTAATGTAGGCCTATACACAAGTGCTAACTACCGCCACTGAAAATTAGGCTTATCTAATAACTCACATTGACTCTCTGCATTCCAATCTGAATTGCCGCTCGCTGATCCTATAATTGATGGGTTACAAAATAGCTTCACTATCCCAGAGGTCAGTGCGGGTTAAAAGCCACTGACCTATCACAGGCTGCGAACATTTTCCGGTGTAGAAGGATAAAAGACAGCCTGCCAGTAGCGGTTCGGCAGACTTAAGTGGAGCGCCCACACAGTAATGATAGCGTAGCTTAGTCTGTCTTAGCAGGCAAACCACAGAACTGGACTGAAAAACAAGACACTGTGTGATACAGTGCCGTGCCTGTGATTACCTCGATTCTGCAGTTGTAGACTTTTGATATTTCTTTTCCTTTTTGTTACCTGTGAGTTGACACCTCTTTCTTTATAGGTACCCCAGTATCTGATGAGTTTTTGGAACTAAAGACAATTATGTTTTGCATGTAGTTATTTCTCATTGGATTATAATATTATGCGTACAATGTATATGTATGTACAAGTAATGTGTATTTCCACATGTACACCCTCATCCGTACTTAAAAGGGCCATACATCTCTGGAGTGGGCACCTCCCTATAGTGGGCACTTTTCAGCAACCCCTGGGGGTGCCCTCTGTTGAGTCTTTGATAGGTTTCAACGCATAAGTAAGCCTTGGGATTGTCTTTATTTCTGAGTTTACACTCTGATGATATTCAAGTTTTAAAATGTGAAATACCTGTAATATGCATGATTTTAAATGCTATAAGTTTATATCCTTTATCAGTTGCACCATAGTACATATATGCGCCAATAACAGTTGAAGTTACACTTCTCTCTGTTACAGGTTTGACGATATTCATGATTTAAAATTTGAAATATTTCCAGTATTCAATGATGTCAATGTATGATTAAGAGTGACAGTTTCTCTTGCGCGCGTGCGCACACACACACACACACACACACACACACACACACACACACACACACACAGCTGTCAATCCGACTTTAATTTCTGGGGTTTGTGCTGTAAACACATTCAATGAAATGAAAATAAAAGATTTGAATTTGTGCTAATTACGCCCCCCCCCCCAGTTTAAATATGGAGCATTTCAAAATGCATTGTGGAAAGAGGTGTCAATAGCAACATCAATTGATTGGTTTGTGGTGTAGGTGCATCCGATGAAATGAAAATAAAATTTTGAAATTGTGCTATTAGGCACAATTAGTTAATTTCTATATTCTTCAATTTAAAACTGTTAGAGACGAAGGGAGAATGTTCTGTTAAAAGGTTTGTCTTCGATTATTTTAGAGATTTCAGAAGTGCCTTTTTTCCTACTATCTTTTTGTATCATTCTGTTTTAATATTCACCTTTCAGACATTTTAGGCTCATTTGTTTTCTGTCAGGTTAAAGCCCCAAGACCTATCGGTAGCAAGCAACCTACAATTTCAAGTTTGCCTACTTGTACTTAATCTGGTTAAGAAAGATTACATTTTGGTAACATGTTCTTGACTTGAATGGTAATGACTTTCATTCTGTTCTGACACGCCTAAGTACACATTCACTCAATGTAAAAAAATACTCAAATTTGACAGTATTTACTCAGATGTCACAAACTTGACGCATTATGTGGAAACATTAACTTAGGATTGGCAGCGAAATAGAGCTCTATCGCGTGGAGACCATCAGTGTGAGGAGTATATGTCATCAGCTGGTTTGTTTTACATTTATGGTGCAGGATGTCCATTGTTGCGATACTTGTTTGGACTTCCCTAGGTTTGTACAGGCGGCCAAGCTGTAACTGTTTATTTCATAATTACTGAGACAGAATATAATCTCCCAGTTTGTTTCTACTTCAGTTATACACTGGCCATGGTTTACCCAAAGTAAACTGTCCGCTAGGAAGAGTGCATACTGGTTTAGGGGTAAGTCAAATTATTCTTATCGGCACTTGAAATATACAAATGTAGTAATTATGTTTGATTTGGCAGGTATTCTTTATTCATATTGAAGATCTGCATTTAGAAGCAAAGTTTCATCTATTCAGATAATGCGCTGACACGTTCATACATATATTTTTTCATTATTATGTGGGTTGTCTTTGCTGAATATTAAGCTTAGGGAAGGATCTGCTGCTGAGAGAGACATATACGGGTTTTGAATTATTTTCTGAATAGTTACCCGCTGAAGACCCTTGAATTAATTTGGGCTAGTACCACCTATGTCAAAATTCTATAGAAGAACGTGACAATAGTACTCCCATATGTATATAGGTTAGACATTGACAACTTTGCTTATGGTGTGTAGAGGGTTCGGACTACGGAACAGAGTAATGAATACTAGTAAAGTCGTTCTAAACGAAAAGACCCATATGCAATTAATCGTCACTGAACAAAATTCTAAAACATTTCATATCAATCAATTTTCAAGGCATGCAGACAGACTTGCTTCAGAGAATTTTATTTCCAGTTATTCATATGCAATTATTAACCTCATTTATATCCTTTCAAAACCAGACCTCCATCATTATGTATACCCTCAGTGGCTCGTACAGTTATTTGGAATCCGCTTTGAGGCAATTATTCCCATTTAATGGACTTAGTGCACCAATTTCATCCATTGCCCAACTATAAATAAAACAGCAAATGCAGCAATATTCTATAATATAAACGTTTTTTCTGTGTCAACGCTGTTTGTATCCACGATGGAGCGGCTGAGACGGTGGCAGAGAGATGTTGTTTTTATATTCTTTTGGATAAGTTGCCTGGCTCTTGGGACTGGTAAATACTTTCTTGGGCTGTCAATAATCAGTTATGTAAGAGACAAAATGTGTTTAGGTATCACACTTGCATCGGTTGCAATTGGTGATTGTAAAAAGTACAAATATTTGAATTTTATCTTTTTCTGTGATGTCAGCAGGCCGGTAGTTCAATTCTTCACTTTGTGCATTCATATTTTAACTGACGTGTATTTTCCTTTCTTTTAATTTTTATTAAGGCTTTTATTATATCATGCACACACGTGAAAATCTTCATTTAATTTCTAAGTCGATTTACAATCATTTCTTCCACCAATGGGGGTATATTATGCCAATGTTTAAAAAGTCCTGTCAATTAAGATAAAAATCCGCGGGGCAAAAATAATTTTATTTCGGAAAGTGACCGTACACTAATACTAAACTTGTTGCGCTGTAAATCATGGCCCGTTTTTTATGACGGAGTCTTTTAAGCATGTAATTCGACATAATAGTCTGAACAAATGGGGTGAATTGTCGATTATACGTCCGCTGGCTCGCCAGTACGGAAGCCTGAAAGAGGACACACACACACACACACACACACACACACACACACACACACACACACACACACCTTTGAGGAGGTCGAATATTCAAGATAAAAATCGAATATTTAAGAAAAAGTTGAATATTCGACTTTTTTTCATCTAAGACTAGATGGTGTCAAAAGTCCAGTATTTATGACAAAAATATATTCAAGAAAAAATTCAATTTTTTTACTTTTTCGGTGGGGCAAAAGTCGAATATTAAAAAATGGCGGTACATTCGATATTTCTCATTTTCTGTTAAATGGTGCGAAAGTCACATGTTAAGATATCTGTCGTAAATTAAAAAAAAGAGTAGAATATGCAACTGTTTCATTATTCTGTCACATGGCGCAAAATTCGAATATTCAAGATGAAAGTCGAATAAACGAGAAGAAAATTTAAATATTCAACTTTAAAATCTCTTTTTGAGAGCACCAAAATTCAAATATTCAAGATCAACGTCGAACAAACAAAAATGAACAATAATATTCAACTCTTTTCATAGGACAGCAGATGGTACAAGATGTTGAATATTTGAGGTAAAATTCGAGTATTTGAGAAAAAGTTGAATATTCGACTTTTAATCTTCTAAATGGTGCAAAAAGTCGAACATTCATGTAAACGTCGAATAGTCGATTTCCAAAATATTATCACAGATTGTGCCAGAGAATCCAAATGTTGCATTCCTTACCCCTCTGGCGACGCATCAGTTGTGGTCTGTTCCTCTCCTGTGTCAACAATGGGTTTTAAGCCTAGTTCTAACAATCACACTGTTTCTATTGCTAGGAATCCTTATGCACAGAGTTGATCAAACAATATGAAGGCGAAATACTACATATACCCGGAATGGTTCTAGTTTAAATGTGCGGAATTACTATAGGAATATCTTGTTACATATAAAATAGTAAAAAGAAAACTTAATTGTGATTTATACATAAGAAAAAGGGGGTAATTTCTTGCAACAAATGTTTTCCCTTGAATATCTACTCTGGTTCGCTCATGTATTTTGTTTGGTGGGAACCTGCTTGACAAGTTATTTGATTAACTTCTACTGATATTTGCTACAGTTTACATTCTGATTTCTTCTTCATACCTGTAATATTAACTCAAACTGCGACAAAATTAAAATGTATTTTAACATCCTGTGCACTTGTCAAGTTGTTATTCATTGTGATAAATAGTTCTTTATCAATTAAAAAGCTTATAGCTTGTCATTGATGTGGTTATCTACAGAATTACCCTTTCGTGATTTGAGCTTGGTCATTTAGTTCTTTCTCCATTGCTGTAATAGACCCATTTTTGCCACAATGTATGACAGTATTTTATGAGTCAATTATTTGACTCAATTCTTGAACATTTGACTTTATCTTGACTATTGTACTTTTTTTACCATTAAGAAGAAGATCAAAAACGTCGGAATACTCCACTTTTTCTGTGGAATTTTCCACCTGTTGCGTCATCTAGCGACATATCTTGCATAGTCGAATATTAATGTTTATTCTCGTTTATTCGAACTTGATCTTGAATATTCAACCTTTGGTGACATGAGATTAAAACGTCAAATATTCTACTTTTTTTCTCGCATATTCTACTTTTATCTTGAATATTCGACGTTTGCACCATATAACACTGTATAGCAAAACAATGAAAAAAAGGGGGAAAAAAAGTACTCCTCAGTTCAGGCGCAGATTTAGCGGCTAAGGGTACTCCCTCCCGCCCTTCCGCCTACACCTTTTGCGTTATAATGAAGTATAGTTAATGGCTGTTAGGCGGCCCCCAGACATCCGGCCTGTGTTGATATGCAACGCATTGAAAGATCCTGCGTAATAGTTTGTTTCATAATACCATATATAGAAAAGTAATTTTACCAGAAATTTCGTTGAGTAAGATCAGCGTAACTTGCCAGTCAGCAGAGAACGCGTAGAATTCAAATTTGCGAGGTTACAAGTTTACTCATAGTAACATTTAATGCAGAAGAGCTGTTCATAATAAATTCAATACATTAGTTTAAGATATTGCTCTGCCATCTAAACATATTCCTTTTTAAGCAGAGCACTCCATAAGGTTAACTCATTATGCATAGCACTTTAGATCCTGCGACCTCAACCAGGAGGGCTTTATCTCAAAATCAAATGCGATTATAATGGTACAAATGTTTGCTTTGTGTCAGATATTAATTATCATTGAATTACACTCACTCATCTTCGGGTGACTGAAAACTGGGTATAGATACATTATTAACTGACGTTCTCTGTGGGTTATGAGTGTAATTCAAGAGGCACAGAGACTAATCATAGAACCGGCAGCTTTGAAGATCGAAAGGCCAATCGGAGACGGTGTCGTGCTTGTATGCCAGGCGATTGGGATTTCCACATCCGACCCCAAGATCCAATGAATTGGGGTCGATGGACGTGAAATAACGCAAACGAATGGCAGGTATCGGTGAGTGTTGAAAAAAAAATTGAAGGCGCTAAAAGAAACGAATTTATTCCAATGTCACTGAGTGCTTCATTCAGAGGAACGAATATCGTTTTTATAATAATTTCAGAATGCCCCCATTAATAATTTAATTTGCTGGGCGCCATTTCAATTTGCCGGCTAAGTTGGTTCCAAATATTACTGGCTAGCCGTGTGAGAAACTGATGGATAACAATGCAAGTACCCTATTTAAACCAAAAATTCAGATAGAATCTACATTGTCAAACATATATCTAAGTAACCTTAACATATACTAATTTTGATGGCAATATTTCTTTTTGAAACAAAACTACTTATGCTGCTAATATTTTGTGCAGAGTTTACACAGAGAAGGGTTGGCAGAACTCTATGCTGATAATTCGTACACTGCAGGACAGTGATGCCGGGTCCTATACCTGTAAATACAAGCCACTGAGACTTCAAGTTTCTATAAGAATCGAGCTGTACAGTAAGTATGATGAAGAGATGTTGTAATCTTTGTCACAAAAAGGGAATTAACTGGATATGCCTCCGACCGTCGCCACAACAACACTACTGTGCTGCTCAATCATTCGAGATGAGCAATGGTGAACCAACCAAAATTTATTTGCTATTGCAGGTATTATGCATAAATGGATCGCAAGATTTTTTCTCGCAATACGTAATGATTGATTGTTCTCTCTGTTACTTTTGTAAGATATTCTGAGACAATTCGTCTTCTCTGTGGACCATGGACTTCTTTTTTTTCTACTAGTGTTTGGCATAATTTAGTAGCATTCTGCGTGTTGCACGTTTCGATGTAAGTTCTGAGGATGTACATCCTTAGGTAGTATATAATAAACGATATTCAGTATAACCGCACACGTGTATCAATGGTCTGTGTCTTTTATTGATGTTCTGTCAACTTATATTTTTCTTGTGTTGGTTTGGCTTTAATTTATAAAATTTAAAAACTGATATCGGGAATGGATCCAGGAGCACGGAGGGGAGATGGGGAGAGGGCACCGGTTGCATATAGGTAGAGTGTTGAATTATGTTGTGTCAAAGAGAACCTGTGGGTTTCCCACATGATACATCAATTACCGACAGAGAGATTTAAGGAAAAAAAAGAAAGCCAACCAAACAAACAAGGATATAAGACAAAGAAACAAAAACAAAGTTATAAGTTTTTCGGGATAAGGGAGAGGCTCGCCTGAAGGATGGTTCTGTCCCCCCCCTCCTTCACCACAATCCCACTGGCCAACCCGTGGGCATATGTATCGTGAAAACGACAGAAAAACATGCCATACAGTGCATTGGCGTGTAAGTATTAAGTTAGTTACAATTAATGTTAACTTTGCAGAAGCCATACGTTTTCATAATGCACCATCTTCGCAACGTCCTGCCGCCCACACTAATGCACTGATAACCTGCCAGGCGTCTGGTGCTCCGATGCCGCTAGTGCAATGGCTTCACAAACGGCGCAGGCTCCAGCACGGTAAGCCAACCAATTTCCTTGATTTTCGTAAAAGTAACATTGCATGTGTGACAAATGTAGAACCAGACAATAACATGCTTTGTAAAAAAAGCTGAAGATAAATATACAAATGCATTTACACTGATAATTGAATGCAAATTACCCAACATGCGTGCACATTTCCCAAATTCACGGAACCTGTTTAACGGGGTACAAACAAATACCTGTTTCAAAATATTCTTCGAAACGCTCAGAATTGTCCTTCAATTTTCGAGTTTTGTTATATCCAAATAGGTATTTTTTTGTATTAATGTTTTAATATCTGACCTGTTTATCTGAAACTTTTTTCGTACCATTCATCATATTTGTTCAAAAATTCAGAAATTGGCCCACGTTTCTATTATAGATTCATATATATATATATATATATATATATATATATATATATATATATATATATATATATATATATATATATATATATATATATATATATATATATATATATATATATATATATATATATATATATGTATACACATTTGGATCATAAAGGACGGATACGGACAGGAGGTTCGATCTCGGATGTATCTCCGCCAGCGTTGATACTATCTTTGCTATAGCAGCAGTTGTTAATATGTTAAAATATTCAGCGGTACCTGCTGTGTGCGACCCCTGTTGTAGGAGGTCACCTACTCTTTTTGGTCACATTTGTTTCTCAGCAGACAAGAGCCAATTCCTTTTGGGGAGTAACTTGTGGTGGCAGGTCACCGGGTGGATGTGGCCACGTTTACGTTCAGCAGGTACCACTGTAGTCTACAATAGGGAAAGTTCGGCGCTGTGTGTCCACGTGGGGTGATCATAGTTTTTCTTTACTGTGTTACATTTAGATGAGAAATATGGTCCGGGCAGGTACGGCTTGACGATCAGAAATATCACTGCTGCCGACAATGGCCAGTATACCTGCATGGCCATAGTGACGTTGATGGGGATGATCAGGTTCAAGAGTATCAATGTGGAAGTTCAAGGCAGCAGAGCTAAAAGAGACGTCCGTTTGGATTAAAAGTAAGGCAACATTTGATGAACAAGTTGTATGCACAAACCTTTTTAGTGCCAGAGTGTTAGAGACTGTCAACATTTTCTAGCGAAGTGCCTTATGAACATAAAGTTTGATATTTTGAACAACTTTGACAAACATTACATCATGTGAAAATACATATGACAAAATGCAGTATAATGTACGACTTGATAAAACACATAGACAGCTACAATTACACAAATGTCAGGATATCCCCAGCTAAGGATTTTATATCCACTATCGCTGTCACAACCTGTAGCGAAGCTACTTATATTTGAAGCAGTATTGATAGATAAGGGATATTGGGGAGAAATATGCTGAAATGAAAATAAAACGAGAAGACACGATTTAAACAATAAAATATTTAGTTACATACATAGCAATTTGGTTTGCATTGGTACATACATCATGAAGAGTTTGCACAAAATATGATTTGGTGTAAGACGAAAACCCGAGGTACAAATGTGTAGATAATTTGTTTCTTATACACGGAGAAGTGTTATGGAGTAGTTGTAGGGTATAATATCTGATGCAGTGTTTCAGCTTTGTTTTGGCAGGAACAGGGAGAGGGACTGCCCTAGTCTCTCGACCACGGGTATTATAGTAGGTATGAGCGGTCGGTAAACTTTCATAAATATTCCGGAGAAAATGGAAACTTCATTTTTGATGAATTTGTAATCAAATTTTTAATGTTTTTATCTGAAGAATGTCACACAGCTTTACAATACTGAGTGTCTTGAAAAGTGGATCAGTGTGTGCATTTATCTGGTTTTGCTAATTAAACGTACAGCTCATTTTGTAAGGTAAAAAAATTACGCAATTCAGAATAAACCCATGCCAGCACGCAATAATTCAAATGATACAAAATAGATAATTATACATTGCTAACAAGGGGTTTATATGTACGTACTTATTGATTTGTTTAAAGAATCAAGTTACTTATGATAATTTATTTGCTATTTTGAACCAAATGGCCATTCCAGTTTAAATTTTCTTATATGTGTAGACTCAAGGATATCTAATTCAGTAGTGTTATGAAAAGAAACATCATTAATATTTAAGTCCAAATCAAAGAGAACATTCTTTTGAGGAAAATGAAATACCAAGCAAGCTAATGAACCTGTTGACCCTGAAGCTGTTCTCTTTTCTGGAATCAGCAGCATGCTGGCACAGTAATGTTTTGGTCAAAAGTTGTACAGTGCCGAGTATTGCGTCATCGGGTCGATGGATCTCATTTTCATACACATTTAGGTTATTGATATTTTCGACCTCAGCTACAGCATTCTCATAATCGTTATTACTGAGCTCGCAAGTTTGCAGTCCCTGTAAAACACAGGAAAGTTGAAACATGTCAAAACTTTTTATGCAATATGATCTTGTACAATTATACGAGCAGGTAACTCAAACTCTGCCTCATGTATCTTGCAGATTCGCACGTTGAAAAATGAAGATCAAGCTACAGTGTCAAATTAACATGGCGTACACACATCCAAAGTGAGTTGGAAGCAGGAGGCAAAAGTGGAGAAAGAGCGGCTCATCACCGCGTTTGTGTTACTTATGACACGAACTAAAATCAGTATGTTTTTGCACGGATGCAAATAAAAATGTGATAATGTCACACTGCATTTAATCTTCTTGAATGTCAGCCCAGAAAATTTCCATGGCCCTCCATGCAGGAAGGTGTACACCTTTAGCACTTGTTACCGGAATGATATAACTTTTCGTATTTTCGGTCTGTGGATGCCCTGTCGCACTTGATCAATGTTCAGCATGGTTTGGCAAAACAGAGTCAGAACAAGATGACCATCAGATATAGGGCTTTTTGACTTGTGACAGATTTGAGGTCTCTCTTTTGCTTCTTGGAAAATTCATTCTAAAGTACGGACCTGTATCTCGGTCATTCTTTCACAGTTTTAGATGGTGCGCTACCATCAAGGCTGTTCAGGAAAAAACACTAAGCATCAGGCTATTAAATTAACGTTCAGTGAATGTTTGACATTCATACCATTACAAAATTCTTGGCGCTCAACCTCATATTTTCCTTTGTTTTCTTCAATATTAACTTGCTCAACTTCATGTTTGCAATACACGTCACACACACAATCATGCACACACCCACATATAGACACATCAATATGTGAAAAATGAAAAATGAAATCGTCCAATTTGGGAAGAATTTGCCCAAAAATGTATCCACATCATTCTGATTTATTTTCTTATTTTAACGTGGAGTTCCTTAACCCCTACCCATTATGGGGATTCTTTTTATTCTTGAAAACCCACATGGGGTTGCTCGGGGGTGAGTGCGGGAGGGGGGTTCAAACAACATAGGGGCTCAAATAAAAAGGGAGAGCCTATATGCAGCAATTTTTTACTTACATTATTTGTGTCATATCCTCATGTATGTATGTATGTATGTATGTATGTATGTATGTATGTATGTATGTATGTATGTACGTATGTGTGTGTGTGTATATATGTACGTATGCATGTGTGTGTGCATGTGTATACATGCGTGCGTGTGTGCGTGCTTATGTGGATACAGAAACGAGAAAACGTCAAGTGTGATAAAAATCGTCAAGGTATTACCGCAACTCAGCAGAAAAATGAAAAAATAAATTCATGCAAGAGAATAACATTGTACAATAAACATATTATTCGTATTACTTTTATTTATTTAATTACGATATGGTCCATTATAACTATATATTAATATAAAAGGGAATGAGAAGAAGTAATATACGCCAAGTTTGTTTTTGTCGACCAACTCTGTTTCCCTGGATCAATGGGCTGAAGGTTATTTAGTACGTTTCTCCATTGTATCCATGAA
>OZ026628.1:67410865-67503365 GCA_964020975.1 Hermodice carunculata
TACAGAAATTTTGATAATAGTCTGCAGGCCTTTTACGGTTATACCGAATACAGAAATATCAATAAGTCCGCTGGCTCCTTAAGGTAGTACTAAAAAAAATCTGAAATAGTTTGTAGGCCACTAATGGTTGCACTGAATACAGAAATATGAATAATAGTCTTCTGGCAACTTACGTTAGTACTCAATAGAGAACTATCGAGACTAATCGGGTGGCTGCCTACGCTAATGCTAAATACACAAAACATTGATATTAGTCTGCAGGACGTTTATGGTAGTACTGTATTCAGAAATATCGATAATATTCTGCAGGCCGTTTACGGTGACACTTAATACAGAAATATCAATTATGGTCTGCAGTCCACTTACGGTAGTACTGAATACAGAAATAAACAGAATAGTCTGATGGTTGCTAAGGGGAATACGGTATACAGAAATATGGATAATTGTCTGCAGGCCGCTTATAGTAGTAGTGTATTCAGAAATATCGATACCCATCTGCAGGCCGCTTATGGTAGTACTGAATACAGCGATATCGATAAGTCTGCAGACCGCTTCGTTAGGACTGAATACAGAAATACAGAGAATAGTCTGGTGGTTGCTAGGGGTTGTACTCTATACAGAAATATCGAAAAATGTCTGCAGGCGGCTAATAGTAGTATTGTATTCAGAAATATCATTAACAGTCTGGAGGCCGCTTATGGTAGTAATGAATACAGAAATATCAATAAGTTTGCTGGTTCGTTAAGGTAGTACTGAAGACAAATATATAGATAATAGTTTGCAGGCCGCTAAAGGTTGTAATGATTGCAGAAATATCGTGAATAGTCTGGTGATTACTAACGGTGGTACTGCATAAAGCAATAATTACAATAGTCTCCAGGCTGCTTACTGTAGCATTGTATTCAGGAATACCCAACAAAAGTCTGCAGGCCGCTTCTGGTAGTACTGAATAGAGAAATATCAATTGTAGTCTTCAGGCCACTAACGGTAGTACTGAATACAAAAATATCGATAAGTCTGCTGGCCCCTTAATGTAGTACAGAGTAAAAAAAATATCGATGATAGTTTGCCGGCTACTATTGGTTGTACTGAATTCAGAAATATCGACAATAGTATGGCTGCTTATGGTTTTGCTGAATACAGAAAGTGCGATAATAGTAGGCAGGTTAATTTTGGTGGTACTGAATACAGTTATATCAATTATGGTCTTCAGGCCACTTACGGTAGTACTGAATACAGAAATATCGATACGTCTGTTGGCTGGTTACGGTAGTACTTAATACTGCATAAGAAAATATCATCGGTACAGGCAAATGAGTTTAATTTGTATTTATCTATCATAATACAGAAACATCGATAATAGTCTGTAAGCCGCTTATGGTTGTACTGAATACAAAAATACCGATACTATTCTGCATGCTAGTAATGAATACAGAAATATCGATACTAGTCTTTCGGCTACTTATGGTAGTACTGAATACAAAAATTTCAAAAATAGTCTGCAGGCCACTTACGGTAATACGGAATACTGAATAGAGAAATGTCCTCGGACAGGCAAATTAGTTTAATCTATATTTATCTATCTTAATACCATGATCGATTTGTGTAACTTGTAGCAATAAATCATCAACAAATATATTAAATGATACACGGATGAAATTTTTACTTGATGAGTTCCATGGATAATAATTTACTGTGGATTAGAGGACCAGACTGCCATATTCCTGATTGGTGGGAAGATATATATAGATAATAAAACCAGTAGATTATCACAAATTGAAAGAACTGAGTCTCGTGTTTATTAAGGCTGATATAACTCAGTTTTGTATATAGAAGTGTGCACATCTTGTACTAAGACTGAGATGTCATTCATATCAAGACCTGTATATACACTGTATAAGATACTGCTTCTGTCAGATTTAGTTTTGGATGAAGCAAGCAAGATTGGTTGGATTTTGTTTTTCACTAGACATAATAGAATGTGTGTGTGACAAACTCAAAGTGAAACAACATATTTTTAACATGTTTCATGGTAAATTTGGGTGGATTGTGAATAGTCAGCGTTGACCATTAATTGTTTTGATTTACATTACTTCATGATCATGTCGGTATATAAATGTACTGATTCATTAGCTGTTATGGTTATTAGTGTATGAAGTACACATCTTTTCTCTACATGTGGTCAGTAGAAAGTTTAGTCTCAAATCTTGGATAAAGGGATGTTATTCCCACCTGATTGTTAATGCATTTAACCCTTTCCCCCTTGAATTAAGACTGAGTCAACAGCTTTCCTTGGCATGGGTTCTTGATAGGTCTGATCTACAATTCTCAGTCGTTTTTTCCCAATAGTATTGAAATTATTTGAAAACACGGAAGCAGACGACATTTGACAACCTGCCAATTTTGGCCAGTTTAAGGGGGGAAGGGTTAAAGTACTATTTTATGTCGGCCAACATCATGTTTTTATCATGGCTGATAAGTTTCAAAGGTAGGGAAGAAGCAGCGTCTGTCTGTTGTGGGGGTGGCAGTGGATTTTGATTGTTATGTTGTGGTGTTGGGCCATAAAATTGCTCTGCTTGTCATCTGCAGCATATGATCGTGGGTTAGGGCGAGGGTAGGAATGTCCAGTTTATCAAAGCACCCTTGTACTCTAGTGTATTTCTGAATGTTGACTCTTGACACTCACAGTCAAAGATGCCACTTTTCAGGATTTTACCTGAATTCAGGTAATTTGCATTGAACTGAAAAAGAAATCACCACAAATATGTCAAAACAGCTCAAATTTGATGAAAAAGAGTTGGTGTACATAGGTTTCAGGTAATGTTGATCACATTTCAGGTAAAATCTGTGCAAGTGAGTGGCATCTCTGCATAGTGAAACTTATATAACTTTTTATGGCTTACACCAACAAGGTGACTGGTAAATAATTTGTTTAACAAACGCCGCTCCCATACATGTAGGTATCATTTTTAGCTCAGCTGTGTTAGTCAGCTGATCATGAGTTTATAGGATGGTCAGTCGTCCGTCATTCATTCATTAATCCACAATTCACATTTTCAACTTCTCCTAAACCGTTCATCAGATCCACTTCAAATTTGTTAGCAACATGCTTTCGGAGGATCACTAGTAACTACCAAGTTTCTTCAAATAGTCATGATCAAGTGATTTTTTATCTTTAACTTGTTCTTTTCATCCATTTTGGGGAAAAATTGAAGGCAGCCTTCTCATAAATTGTGTATGCAATACCCTGGAAATTTCATATGGACACTTGTGCAGACATCTAGACCTTCTTTCATTAAACGGTTAGCGCTGTTCTTTTTTTTTTCCTTTTTTTTTTTTTTTTTTTTTTTGAGCTCAGCTCACTTATTAATGAGCTGAGGTTATGTGGTGGTTAGGCATACATTGCCTTCCGTCGGTATCCACGATTCACATTTGTGACTTCTCCAAAACCAATGGCCAAATTCACCTCAAATTTGGTTATTTACATGTACCTTGGGTAGGTCTTTATCAAGTTTTTTCAAATGGGCACACCCCAGTGATTTTTATGATTTTTTATGATTTTTTGAAATTTCAAATTTGGCCAAATCATAAAAATTCTTCTCCAAAACCACTTATGCAATTGCTTTGAAATTGCTTAAGAAAACTTCAGTGTACCTGAAAACCTTAATTTGTTCTACAGGTGGCCCTGTGATTTTTTAAATGTTTATTAGTACAGTGGCGAGTCCAGCAACAAATTGAAACTGTTCAACTGGCGAAGTACCCAGCTGAATTTGATGTCAATCAAAAGACAAGAACATGAAGTTTAAAGATTGGTAGGGTGTACTATCGATTTCATGGTCAATTTGTATTTATATTGGTTACCATGGCAATAAAATTATGTTTTCAAAAAATAAAGCGAAAAACAACAGAGATGTAATGATTTATTGATGCATCGCGATACAAGAAGCCACGATATGCATATCAAATCATGAGCCTGTGTATCGCAAAAATACGATACATGTTTTGCCAGCATGACAGTTTCAAGACAGGGAAACACGTACAAATATCGTTGCAAATATTCCCATTACCATATTCCAGCAAAATTTGTTCAATAACAGAATCAGGACCATACATATGTCAGTTTTTTATTTAATGTATTCTCTGGTGTCCAGTCCAACTGGCAAAGAAATAGTTTGGGAAGGGAGAAATAAGCGGCAACATGGCAGCCAGCAGCAGTGAATGCATTGCCATTATAGTTTGAACATTCATCAAAGGCTCTAAATATCAACAAACACTTCCACAACACATACAATTTTTATAGATGTTGATATCAAGCTGTTAATGCTCAAGCCATGGTAATAAAATCCCTAAAATGTGCAGAGTAAAACCCAAATCCACGTGTGTGATTTCATGCAGCCATGTGCACTTGTACTCAAATACTGTGACACCATACTATAGATACATTAGTTCTGAATAGGGGGCAGCACTCTCATCTTATCTGTAATGCTTTTCATGTTTTGCTGTCTGCCAAAACAGTATTGAAGAGTTTCAAGGCTCCGTAGGCCTACATTAAGCTCGTTTCATTTAATTTCAGAACGAATATGTAGATGAATAAATAACAGCAGGATAAGACATAGTACTGTTCATACTACTTGTAAAACAGTAGCCCATAATATTATTTTGACCAAAATTTTGTTGGAAATATTTAAAGCTTAGATATGTTTTTGAGTTTTTTTTCAACTAAGGAGACTTTGTATTTCATAGGCTCCACATGAACATTATGACAGCAAAGAAAGTTTATGGTAATGATATTTCACTTGTACATTAATCATAATCTGGGTCACAAAGTTTTAAAATATATAAAATTGTAATAAATTTCATTGAAAGGCAAACATGTGATCTTGTAGTCAAATACTGTGACACCATACTATAGTTACATTAGTTCTGAATAGGGGGCAGCACTCTCATCTTTTCTGTATTGCTTTTCATGTTTTGCTGTCTGCCAAAACAGTATTGAAGAGTTTCAAGGCTCCGTAGGCCTACATTAAGCCTGTTTCATTTAATTTCAGAATGAATATGTATTTGAATAAATAACAGCAGGATAAGACATAGTACTGTTCATACTACTTGTAAAACAGTAGCCCATAACATCATTTGACAAAAATTTTGTTGGAAATATTTAAAGCTTAGATATGTTTTTGATTTTTTTTTAATTAGTGAGACTTTGTATTTGATAGGCTCCACATGAACATTATGACAGCAAAGAAAGTTTATGGTAATGACATTTCACTTGCATATTAACCATAATCTGGGTCACAAAGTTTTAAAGTATATAAAATTGTAATAAATTTCATTGAAAGGCATTTCAACCTTTTAGCTTTACATTTCTGAATTATTTACATTTGAAACATTTATCATGTTACTTTACATAAGCAAATATGAATTTTAGCAAAAAATTGAGAGCATGAATTTAGAATAAGTGATAAAAGAGTATATATAAATTTAATTTATATCCATAATTCAGCTGCATGTGTCGTATCCTGACCCTTGTATCGAGATCAGTATCGTATCATGAGTAAATATATCGTAGCAACCCTAAAAAACACCTTATTAACCTTAACTTTTTACACATGATACAAGCTATCACCTCACAACTTTATATAAGCATACCTACTATACAGGTGTTACATAAGAAACCAGTTTGAGATGGTAAGTGTCAACAGTTGGTTGCCATAGCAGCAGCTTGTTTGTAAAATTCACTTAAATTTGCAATTGAACATTAGGAACTTGTTTATAGGTTTAAACATTGGGAATTCTTGTGATCCCATTTGATGTTAAAATGTAGAGAGATTTTTTCTGCACTAAAGAGGGAGGTCAATTGAGTGCAGAAAGAGTGTATTTCGCTCGCCTAGCAACGTTCTTTTAAATGTTTTGATTACTTGAAATGGGCAGATTACGGGGGATACGGCAATTTGTCACATGGCCAGTGCTGCAAATTGCTGAAAAATAATACATGTCAACATACTGCCGGTATATATATATTTATCCCATTTTTATGTAGTTTCTTGGCTTCTGATTGGTTAATAGCCATGAAATGCCTGCCGCACCTAATAGAAATTATGGTATTACCCACATACGGTTGGTATTACTGTAGTAATACCATGCGCCACCTAGCGGCTAAAGTGAAAACGGCTCTGACAGGGGAACGCAGACGACAAAATGGCAGAACAGGTGCCTTCTTTTGCCAATAAAAGGCGCTAGTAAGTTAGAAACTACATAAAAATGAGATAAATTCGTTACACACTGGTAGACTGGGTAATACAGCGACAATCTCCCACTCAGGGAATTGGTATTACCCTCGGCTGGCGCCTCGGGTAATACCAGTTCCCTTCGTGGGAGATGCTCGCTGTATTACCGAGTCTACCAGTGTGTAATTAATAGTATATATATATATATATATATATATATATATATATATATATATATATATATATATATATATATATATATATATATATATATATATATATATATGTATATGTATATATACATATATATGTATATGTATATATATATATGTATATATATATATATATATATATATATATATATATATATATATATATATATATATATATATATATATATATATGTTTAAACACCCAGCTAAATTTGGTATTAATTGAAAGATGAGAACCTGTAGTTACAGGTGAAGTAGAGTGTACTATCAATTTAATGGGCGATATATGCTTTTATTGGCTACCATGGTAATCATATTTAAAGTTGGAGTAATCAAGGAAAAACACATTTTAACCATTGCTTTATAAACAAACAAGTTATCACTTCATAACTTTACACCTAAATACCTGGTATAGACGCACTTCATACAAAACCAATGTGAGGAAAAAGATATTAACAATTGGTTATCCTGGCAACGGAGTTAAATAAAGAATTTGAATTTGCATTGAGACACTGAAAACTTGTTTCTTGCTTTACATGTGTTATGCACAATTTCCATCAAACATCATGTGAAAATGTAAAGAAAGTCTTTCACAATTAAGTTTGAGGTCAATGAAGTCTAATAAGTTTTTTGACAGTAGCCTAGTGACTGAAAATAAGTTTTTCTGAAAACTTAGCTGCTCTACTATATGCAAATAAGGGTGTTTTATTATTTTTGACTTCTTTCTTCTCCAGTACCGTCACTCAGATTATGCAGAAACTTGGTGGAAATGTTCATTGCAGAAGGGCCAAGCAAAGTTGTTTGCAAGTTCACAAGATGGCATTACTGTGAATATCTGATTTTTAATGGATTGTTCATTTGTACTTATCAGTTAATACATGCAGTCTTATCGATTTACTTTGGAAATGAATGGGGACTGCAATGTTAATTCTCGATTTTGACTTCTCCAACACCACTGACCAGATTCACTTCAAACTCGGTGGGTCTCTATTCAGTTTGTTCCATTGGTCATGCTCCATTAAATTTTGGATTTCTGGTGAATGTTTTGTTAATTTTTGGCCTTATCTTAAACAGGAGGGCTGTGTGAACAGCCCTTACTCAGCTGACCTAGATATTCATCACTTGCAGCTGCGTGAATTTAGGATAGAATAGAGGTCACCCTTGTTCTTGACTGGGTCTGACCTTTATAGAACACTAACGTATGCAACATTAAGGTTCCAGTTCAAGGAGTTCTCAAGTTATTGTGAAGAGTAAAATTCATGGATGTTGCACTGTGACCCTAGAAATGGGGTCAAGGTCACTCATGTACTGCCTTCATAAAGAAACATTAACATGTGCAGCATCATAGTAAGCAATAGAAAAGCATTTACCAATAAGTACCCGAATTGAAAAAAAAAAAAGTTAAAAATTGGGAATCCACAGAAGTGCTACCTTATGAAATATATTTGCTTCACCTTTTCACGAGGAACATATCCACAAAGTTTCAACTTAAACTGAGTAACGGATATGGAGAAGAGGTCACAAGTGTCGAAAACACAGAAATTCATTTTTTTTAATCGCAGCATAACCTGGTGAACAAAATAAGAACTAGGGGTGTTCTTATGTTATATCGAAGCAATTGGGTGAGTGGTTGTGGAAAAAACGATTTTTTAAGAATTGTCAAAAAAAAAAAAATTTAATTAAAAATCCAAAATTCACTGGAGCGTGACCATTTGAACAAACCTGGTAGAAACCCACCCAAAGTGCATTGCCACCAAGTATGGAGTCAATCTGGATGACGATTTTGGAGAAGTCGAAAATGTGAATTAGCATTGGAATGCCCATTGACTTGCACAAAAAGCAATAGGAAAGCTACATTGACTGACAAGAACCAGAATTCAAAATAAAATCATTAAAACTCAGGAATCCACAACAGTGCCACCTAGTGAACAGCTTTGTTTGACCCTTCCACAAGGAACATACCCACCCAAGTTTCACCGTAATCTGAGTGACGGTTCTGGAGAAGAAATAAAAAATATCAAAATCCCCCCCCAAAAAAGTTAAAACGAAACAAAATATTGCAGCGCCACCTGGTGTAATAATTGAGAACTAGGAGTCCCCCAGGAGTGTCCCTGCATGATATCAAAGCAACTGGGTGAGTGGTTTCGGAGAACATTTTTTAAGATTTCCCCCCAAAAAGAACAGAAAAATTCATACAAAATCCATAAATCAATGGAGCATGACCATTTGAACAAACTTGGTAGAGACCCATCCATGGCATATCGCCATTGAGTTTGAAGTGAAACTGGTCGACGGTTTTGGAAAAGTTGAAAATGTGCATTGTGGAGGGACGACACACGAGAGACCCTCACAAAAGCTCAGCTGACTGACAAGTCAGCTGAGCTAGAAATCTTCCTCTCTAAAGCCAGTTGGCCAATTGATTCAAAATTGCATGCTTGAAGGCATGGCAGTGGGAGTTACACAGTATACGGGTGACCATGAGCTCATTCTCAACAGGGTCCTTTAGGTGTATTGAACTACAGATGATAATTTGAGGACTATTTCAGCTTGGACTTTTAATGTTTCACATGGTTATGATTCTCTTTGATGGCCACACTCAGACAGTCCATGAGTGACCTCAACCTCAGTGCCAAAGTCACAGGACAACTGACATGATATTTACTGTTACCTTGATAACTTGAGATCTATTTTGAGTTAGGACCTTTATGGTGGGCATGTTAATGTTTCTCTCTGAAAGTTGCTCTTTGACCGTACACTCATTTATGAGGTCACAGTGCAACACACGTGAATTTAACTCTTCACTATAACTTTAGAACAACTTGAACTGGGACCTTGATGTTGCACATATTAGTGTTCTTCCATGAAGGTCAGACTTACTCAGTACATGGGTGACCTTGACAGAGCCACAAGTGTGATGAATCTCTAGGTCAGCTCAGCATGGACTGTGCACACAGTCTTGTTTTTTCTTTTTTTTCTTTCTTTTTAATTTTATTTAATAAAAAAAATTGGTGTGTTGAGTTCTCCAAAACGATCCTTCCTGTTCTGCAGAGATTTAGTGGAAATATTCGCTGTGGAAAGGTTAAGCTAGGTTGTTCATCAGGTGGCATTCATATGGGTATCCATTTTTTTTTTTATAACCAGTTGAAGGTTAATGGTCCGCCCCCCCCCCCCCCCACTTAATACATGCATTTTTATTGCTGATGTTTGCAACTTCTCTGCAACGGTATGCCAGATTCACCTCACAGTTGGTGGGGATGTACCTTTGGTGGGTCTCTACCAGACTATTTCAAATGGTCACATTCCTGAAATAATGTTTAGCTCAGCTGACATGTCAATCATCAGAGCTTATCTTAAAGTCTTCTGTCCATCATTGGCGTCCGTCCATCAACAACACACATTTTTGACTTCTTCTCCAAAACTGTCATCCAGATTCTCTTCAAACTTGTTGGGGATGTTCCTTGGGCAGGTCTCTACCAAAGGTGTTCCAATGGTTATGCTCCAATGATTCTGGAATTCAGAATTGTTTTTGTTTTTGACAAAAACCTAAAACAGATATTCATCTCCAAAACACCAAAGCCAATTGCTGCAAAATTGCACAGAAAAGCTTCTGGGGATTCCGAGATATTGGTGGGAATGTACTTTATATGGCTTTCTACCAATGGTCATGGTCCAGTGATTTTTCGATATTTTATCATTTTCAGCTCAGCTGACTTGTCAGTCACATGAGCTTTTAGGAGGCTGAGTCGTCTGTCCACATTTCACATTTTCTCCTTTTCCAAAATCGGTGGCCGAATTGTCTTCAAACTTGGTGGGGATCTGCCTTAGTTATGTGTCTATCAGCTTTGTTCAAATGGTCACACTCCATTTTTTTTTTTTTGTGCTTTTTTGGTGGTGTGTATTGACACATCTTAAAAAATCGTCTCCGTAATTACCCACCCAATTGCTTTGATATCACACAGGAACAATATGGGCACATTTGTTTTGTTGGCGTATACTTCCTTCTTTGTGTGTGGTAGAGGAAACTAAAGAACTCTGAGAAAACCACCCTGCAAGGTTAAAGTGGTAGGAACTTTCTCCACATGCTTCCCAGGACGAGAAACGATCCGGGTCGCAGAGGTGAAAGGCGTGTGTCTTACTGCTCAGCCAACAGTGCACCCTTAGGGACTCACAAGTTCCTAAGTTGTTACCAGGTGCAACTGCAACACTTTTCTATTTTAGCTCAGCTGACTTTCTAGTCAGGCTGAGCTTTAAGGGGGCTCAGTTATCTGTCATCCCTCTGTCCGTGGTCCGTTGTTAGTCAGTTCACAATTACATTTTTGACTTTATCTCTCAAACCAATAGCCACACTGACTTTACACTTGATGGCAGTGTACCTTGGGTAGGTATCTACCAAGTTTGTTCAAATGGTTACGTGCCGGTGATTTTTGTATGTTTATCTCTGCTGACTGTAAATCACTTTAGTTTTAAGGGTGGTCTGTCTGTCATCCAAAATTCACATTTTTGACTTCTTCTCCAAACCCAGTGACCGAATCCTCTTCAAACTTGGCTGGAATCTGCCTTGGGTGGGTATCTACGAAGTTTATTCAAATGTTCATGCTCCACTGATTTTTGGAATTTTTGTGATTTATTATTTTTAATTTAAAATTTCTTTTCTCGCAAACCCTTTAGCCAATTGCTTCAAAATTACATAGGGACATTTCAGGGACCCTCTACTTTAAATGTGTTAAACATGTGTTACTGCAGTTCTTTAGCTCAACAGACTAGAAATCGCACAGCTTAGGAGATAATCCATGTCTGCCCGTCCGTCTGTAAACTTGTGCTTGTGAGTGTGATACAATCCCCAGTTTTCAAGAAAGTCCCATACAACTGAGAACTTATCAAGTGTATAAAAATTCAGGTGCAGTTTGATATTGGTAGCACCACGTACAATATTATGAAATATAAGGGTCAAAATGTGAATTTCTTGTGACCACTCTAGCTTCCTTAACCCTGATCATGCTGCATAATTTTTTTTACCTCATCCCCTACAGCACTGTATGAATTAACCATCAAAATTTTGATTGCAAAAAAATAATAACATTTGCACTTTTCGACATACAGAAATGTTTTACAAAAATGGGACGTGATTGGCATTTTCGTTGGTCAAATACCGACAATTTTGTTCATATATATTAATATACATAATTTATCTGAAACTACGAAAACATATACTGGATACTATGATTGTACTGGGAGTAACAGTGGTGTAAGTCTTGTCTGTGACGTATTAGTGCCTTGTATTAGTTATTATGTAACTTTTTACTGGTGTCAGCCTTGACTTTGACTAATTGGTGTCACGTACCGGGTATTATGTAACTTTTTCAGGCATTCTCTTTCTTGAAGTGATTTCTCGTCCTTAATCCCCCTTTTTGTTTAAATTGCTCCGGGAAGCTTTGTCTTCTCATTCCTGCCGGTTTTTGCACCGTGTTCGGACGTCTCTTTGGGTGATGGATCATGAAAGTTCATCCAATTTTTTTTCCTACCCTCCCCCCCACTCCCTTTTTGTTTTCATATTCAATATTCATTTTTTTTCAGGCGGCAGAGTGCTTGACAGTTTTTTTCTCTTTTTGCAGTTTTGTGTTTTGGGTTTTCTTTTGTTCTTTTCTTTCCTCTTGTTTTGTTTGTAAAGACATACCTGTTGCGGCCAAATAAAATTTATTGTATTTAAGTTTGTGGTTGTTTGTTTGTTCAATATGTTTCATGTTTCATGATTAATTAATATATAATTATTTCTTATTCCTAAATCCTGCTTAAAAGTGCACATTTCATCAGAAAAAGCTTTAAATGTACCATGCATGGTCATTTTGAGACCGTTCCAGTGGTAAATCAGTGCAACAATTAGGAACACTAGTACATTTACGCTGTTCTGAAGGGCTTATAGACAGCGATAACTTCCTGTTTACCCGCTTTGTTAGCAATCGTTTCGAAGCCTAAAATCTCAGCCATCAAATCTAAAGTAGCATCTCATGGGTTACGATAATCTGATTAGGTCAAAATGAGCGTAAAAAGGTCGTATTCATTGACAAGAACCGGGCTTCAACCACAATTTTCTAGTGGCTGAAAACAACATCGTCATGCCAATCGCAAAACTGTCGCATTTTCGTATGTCACATGCTCCAATAGAATTTAGAAAGCTGTGACGCTTGCATATATGCAATTTCCCTGCACTTCTGCCCATTCAGTTTTTAGCATCAACGGGAAATGCCGGAGTTGCATGTAGCTGTAAATTGCTTTGTTTCTACATAAATTATAGGATTCAATCGGACATTTTATGTGCAGCAATTTTAGAAAAAAGATTGCAGGAAGTCTTTTCTAGTTACAGAGAGAAGTATTATGAGAAAACTGGCCGCTTTTGTGATGGAAAAGGTACTGATTACAGCCGAGTTGCCATATCCACACATTTGCTCTGTAAATAAAAACACAAGTAGGTCACTTTAATTTCCTCATTGATAATGAATAGTGAAACCGTAAAGAAGTTATATTCCGCAACAAAATGTGAAAATCTCTTGATCACTCAAAATGTGAAAATCTTGTGATCACTCAAAATGTGAAAATCTTGTGATCACTCAAAATGTGAAAAACTTTTGTTCACTCAAACACCCTTCATTGTTTATAGATCTTCTAAAGTGTGAACATCTACATCCATTTTAATATCGGGGGTGTCACCTACAGTAATACATGGGTCAAAATCTGAAACTTTGGTGAACAATCTAGCATTCTAAATAATTTATGAATCATCATGAAATATAGTAGGATTGTGGTGGAAGTCAAAATCTTGGCTGTACATCACAGTAGCGGCGCCACCTATAATGTAGCGGAAATTGTAAGTTAAAATGTCTTGAAAGATGTAAATTCTCTATCTGGAAGGTTAGTTGAGTTAAATGTGCCACATTTATATTGAATGCTTATATGTTAGTGACTGGGGACTCTTTTGTATCATGCCAGTAAATTTGTAAGATGTGATTTTGTAATGGCAGGATGTAGCTCGGAAATTGATCACAAAAAGAATTGATCCTAAGATCGAAATTGTACTTGAGTACATTGTACATAAAACTCTACTTGGTAGCCTATTATTATGGAGTTTGGTGCTTGTTCATGTTTGTAATTTTTCTTTAATAACTTGAAAAATTATTCCCCGATCTGACCAAACAGACCATGTATGGCAAGTTGAACGCAGGCTGCACATAATAGATTGAACAGTTTTTATAATAGTAGTCGAAGATGAGGGTCGTATGGATACTTGTAATACAGGTCGGAAAAATGAAAATCTCTAATGCTCTGTATTTTTAGTGATCATTATGTAATTAAGAGGACTTCTGGAGCAGGTCAAAATATTGATTGGCATAGACACTTGTGGCGCCATCTTCACTTTGAAAGAAATCATGACCACAAATGTCTTGATCCAGATAAAGTTCAATACCTCAAAAACAATTATGCTATACTTTCCAAATTAATAGGTTATATGGATTATGTCCAACACTATTAGGCCTATTTTGTGGTATTGGATGACTGTGACTCTGTTGTTCCAGATCACCAGGCTTTGTAAAATTGAGAGAAATGATTTGGTGATGGTACGTTACAGCTTGAATATCAATGGAAAAGAGAATCCTCCAGATCAATATTTCCCTTGAACTTTGCATTCCCAATCAAACACTAAATACATCCGTTTACCTAACCATGATTTGATTCCAATCTGTATATTACTGTAAAACATTATACATCAACAAACTCTTGTTGTTGTTTTTGGCTTCTTCAAAATGGGCATGCAGATCATGTGGAAACTAAATGAAAAGGCTCCTTGTCGAAAGGCCAAACAAAATTTTACACTAGCACTTTATAACGTTACTGTGGATCTGTGTTGTGACAAACTTTACTGCTTGGGTATTTGTCAGTTAATATATATTTCAGCTAGGCGACTGGTGCCAAAGGTTGCAAGATCGAGTCCCGCTAGTTCCGAACATAGAATATACATACATATACTGCATAGGGAGACTTATGCACATGAGGGAAAGACTTGTGCAGTATATGGGTGTTCTTGACCTCGTTGGCAAAGTCACAGGGTACTTACTGAGTTTTACTGTCCACTTGATCTTAAGAACTATTTGAGCAGGGATTTTGATGTTGGTGGTCCTCTATGTGGGGCACTTTTACACAGTACTATATAGTGACATTAACTTTAACAAGGTTACAGGGTCACTTTCATGACTTATTTGTTCACTTGATAAATAGCTAGGACTTTGATGGCAGAGCCAGTATTTTGATATTTGTGCATAACAGTCTTCATGAAAAGTGACCTTGACCAAATTCCAGAGCTCACAGGACTACTTTATTTTCTGCATTCTAGGTCAGTTGAGTAAAGGACTGTCACAGTTTTCTTGTATTTCTGTTGGAATACACAGCCATCCATTAGAAATCTGTTGTGTTTGGTAACAGGTTTGCAAATTAAATATGTTGACTCTCTGGCTGGCATCAAACTGTTTATGGTAAGTGCTATTGAAATATCTAGAGTGAGTGCTTTTTACCATTTAATGTTGATTTTATACTATATATATATATATATATATATATATATATATATATATATATATATATATATATATATATATATATTGAGAAGCGTTAAAAAGCAAAGAGTCCCATTGGTTTAACATAAGATAATGTGAACACTGGCTTTTTTTACAAAGCAGATATAGTGCATAATAAGTTGTGTAACGAGGCTGTGGGAACCAAGTTTCTAGTCCAGTACACAGGAGAAACAAAATTCCTTGAAAGGGAATAGTGCCTAAATGGCACAAAAGGTATCTGGAAGAATTCAGTTTCAGATTCACATTCTCTTTATTCTTGACCAATCAATACATACGTAAAAATACACACAACTGAGTAAAAGCAGAAACGAATAGGCCAAAGGGCCTCATTTTAAAACATCCGAGATGTTGCTATCATAAGAGCCCCTGTATGATTTGAACAGATAAAATTAGCGTATATTTAACAATGTATTACATTGGTAATATATCATCTGCAGTTTTGTTGACAAGATGGCACAAAGTTGTCAATCATCAAAAATGTATTCAATGAAAACAAAAACATCGACATTCATATATGTACATTATTCTAAGTTAAACTCACATGTTAAACTGTGGTACATTTTGACAAGTGAAGCAGTTTGCTGTAGTGCAGATACTTTGATAATCGTTTGAGAATATAATTTTCATGTACCTTATGAAACCCAGGTTTCTATTTCAAGCTCTGCAGACCAAAGGTCGCTGAGCTTTTGCGTCTGCTCATATTGTCCGTAAACTTTTGCTGGTTCAAATTTGCCCAATATAACTATCAGGACTTACAGGGTGTATGTAAATCTAGGCCCCTCCGATATTAGTGGCGCCACCTACATTATTATGTAATGTATGGGTCAAAATGTGAAAATCTTGTGAACACTCTAGCATCTTTAATTTGTGGTGGATCTTCACCAACTTCGGTGGGATTGTGGGGGAGGTCAAAGTCTAAGTTGATAATGATGCTATTGGTACCACCTGTAATATGATGGAAACTATGGGCCAAAATGTGTTTGAAGATGTAAAATTTCATATTCGGAAAAATAATTGGATTAGATTTGCCAAATTTATATGATATATAGACATACAGACCCTGGCCAAAGATAAACTTTTATGTAATGGCAGTGACCTTGACCTATTTTGTGAGGTCACTATATGCCTGTAAAGTTGAAAAGGTGATTTTGATATGATGGCCTTCTGTAGCTTGGACATCAATGGCAAAGTGAATTGAGCCTTCCAGATCCAAAGTGCACTTGATTACATAGTACATAAAACTGTACTTGGTGACCTACCTTTTGGATCACTGTGACCCAGTAATTATGGAGTTTGGTGCTTGTCTAAGTTTATTGTTTTTCGTCGATAGCTGGAAGAGGGATAACCAGATTTGAACAGACAGACTTTATATGCAAAGCTGAGTGTGTGGCACATATTTTGAACATAACACTAATTTTTATGCCCCTCTTCGAAGAAGGTGGGGCATATAGCTTTGCACATGTCGGTCGGTTGGTTGGTTGGTTGGTCGGTAGACCGTGGTTTCTGCACAATAACTGAAGACGTTTTTGAGCTAGGACTTTGATACTGTACATGTATATTATTCTAGTCAAAAGCTAGGCAAAGTTGTAAGATGGGTGACCTTGACCTTATTTTCAAGGTCACAGTGGTACCTTTAGTTAATTTTGGTTTCCGCACAATACCTGGAGAGGTTTTTAAGTTAGGAATTTTATATTGCACAGGATTATAGTCCATATTTAGATGTAAAATTCCATTTTTGGAAATGTAATTGGATTAGACTTACTAAATCTATGGTATTCATGTACATGTATATAGACCATGGCCAAAGGCAGTTTGCTATTACTGTGACCCAGTAAGTACAGAGTTTGGCGCTTGTCGAAGCTTATTGTTTTTCGTCTATAACTTGATAAAATATTAAACGATTTGAACAAACAGATTATATGTGGAAAGCTGAATGTAGGGTGCATATTTTGAGCATATCAGTTTTTAATGCGAGTTGAAGGTAAATGTGAAATGGCCAGTTTGAATGTAGCAGTCAGCTCAAGAATGCTTTGCACCACACAATTTGTGAGATAGGGCCAGATAACGTTTAGGAGATATAAAGTGTATAAAAATCTTTGTCCACATCAATGTTGGTGGCGCCTCCTATATTATTATGAAATTTACAGGTCAAAATGTACAAAAATCCCGATATCACTTTCAGGACTAAGAG
Organism: Hermodice carunculata; assembly: GCA_964020975.1. Classification (NCBI taxonomy): domain Eukaryota; kingdom Metazoa; phylum Annelida; class Polychaeta; order Eunicida; family Amphinomidae; genus Hermodice; species Hermodice carunculata. The sequence continues at coordinate 67,428,120 of OZ026628.1, forward strand.
GGGGCATAAAAATCAACGGTTATTTCGATATTGGTGATGCCACCTACAATATTATGCAATATAGGGGTAAAAATATGAAAATTTTGTGAGCACTCTAGCATCTTTAATTTTTGGCAGATCTTCACTGAATCTGTTGGGATTGTTGGGGGACTAAGTTGCTGATGATGCTAGTCATGCCACCTATAATTTAAGGGAAATGATGATCAAAATGTGCTTTCAGATGTAAAATTCCAGATTTGGTAAAGTAATTGTATTGGACTAGCCAAATTCATAGGATATATAAACAATGTCCAAAGCTAGAATTTGATGTATAAGTTACCTTGACCTATTTTGGCGAGGTCATCATGCTGTAAATTTGAAAGAGGAGATATTGTAACGTTAGGGTGGAGCTTGGACATCAATGGCAATGTCAGCACAGCAGCAGGCCTATGGGCTCATGGTATATTATAATCTGGGTGACATTGCTCTTCTGTCCCAAGCTCACTGAGGACATAAAGTTAAGGACTCACTCACTGTTGTCTTGGTACATGCAACAAGATCCATCACAGGAATGCACAAATAGTCTGTGATTACGTGTGGACCGAAGTGCTATCTCGTGGATATTTTATACACTAAAAGTACATCAGCTTTACATGTTCAGAAGTCACTTGAGGACTCACAACTTTGATATGAACAGGTACAATGTAGACACTGTGCCAGCATAGCATAAGGCCCATGGGTCTCGTTTTGTTTTTGTTTTTGTTTTTTTAATTTGTTTTTTGTTTGTTTGTTTGCTTGTTTTGTTTTGTTTTTGTGTGTGTGTGAAAGGGGAAGGGGAGTTCCAGCCCCTACCAGGGTCCAGGGGGCAAAAGCTCCAGGACGTCCTGAGATATTAAAGGTAAAGAAGTGCCTTTTCTGGCATTGAAATTACACATTTGAAACTGTATGTAAAGCAACCTACTGCCTTTGACACATTGTATTATTAGCGCTGCCGACCATAGATGACAGAGCTTATACAATCTATCACATCTGTCTGTCTATCCATAAAAATGTGTTTGTCAACATGATGGCAGCTACAATTTTCAAGGTTAGCCCCTTGAAAAATTTTTGACATATATTGAATAAAATCTAGGTTCCTTTCAGTATTGGTGGTGCTATCTGGCAGATAACGTGGTGCAGGAGCCAACAAGTGCAAAACAAACAAACAAAACAAAAATAGAAAAAAAAAAAAAAAAAAAAAAAAAACCCCAAAAACCCACCCCCCCCCCAAAAACAACCCCCCCAAAAAAAAACCAAAAACGAACCCCCCCCCACACACACACAAAAAAAGTGAAATTTATGACATGATTTGTTTTGAGAAATTATACAGTCAAATGTACAACAAATGTGTATCGTATGTGGAAGTTTAATGTAACGAAATTTGGGTGACATTGACTTACTTTACCAAGGTCACAGAGGGAATACATTTCAGGAACTAATAATTGTGCAATGGCGATTACATCTGAATTTATGAACACACATTCATATACCAGTACAGGAATATTATCCAGACAAAGTCAATGAGATACGGAGACATGGTAGTTCCACTGGTGGTAATTATTGTAACTAACATCATAGGTATAAAACTCTTTATTGTAATAATAAATTGAGACAAAATTAAAAGATTTATACCAAGTATCATTAGAACAATTGTCAAATTTTGTAAAATTTTGGAAGACCTTAACCCATTTTGAAGGTCTTCGTAAGGACCTAGTAAAGGACACTAAATTTGGCATTTTGATAAAAAAATGCAGCTTATACCAAACATACCACAAATACATACGACATGTAGAAGGTTGATAATGCATAATTTGGATGACCCTTATATATTTTCTCACAGTTACAGATGAAATTCATTTCAATAAAAAATTCTTTTGTGATGGTCATTACGTTTGAACTTGTGGAAAAACATCTGCGTCTCATTACAGGAACATTTTACAGTTAAAGATTCCCATTTTATGTAAACTGATGGTCGTGCCACTGGTGGTAGAAAACGGAACTACTATTAAGGGTATCAAAAACACAATTCATTTTTACCCTTGGCAAATAAAGTGCCGGAGGGTATTGTCATGCCCTTCGTCATCTGTCTGTACATCCGTTTTGTCGACGTTACCGTGATATCTCAAAAAGTATTCACCGTTGTTGTACCAAATTTTTGCCACAGAAGGACCTTATGGTGGACCAGGTTCCTATTGAAAACTAGCGTACCTTTACCCTTTTTAAGCTTTAAATGCAGTTTTTTTATGTATGGGGTCAACCCTGACAACGTTACCGCGATGTCTCAAAAAATATTGACCTCAGCTGTACCAAATTTTTGTCAGAGATGTATCTTATGATGGACCAGAACTCTATTTAAACAGCTTCCTCTCTGTATTTATAAACTTTTTATGAAACTTTCAATAAATTGATTTGTCAAAGATGCATCTCATGATGATCCAGGTTCCTGATTTAAACCAGCTTCCTTTTTGTATTTATAAACTTTTTATGAAACTTTAAATTATTTCCTTGGAGGTGGTCTGAGTGGTGCACAAGGGGACAACGTTACCATAATATCTCAACAGTGATCAAACATAGCTTTACCATTTTTTTCCGAGATGTATATTATAGTGAACCACATTCCTATTAAAAAACCAGCTTCCTCTTATTATTATTAAACTTGTTATAAAACTTTTGAAGTATTCAGTCGATGGCCGTATGAGTGACACTTAGAACAGTGGTCTGTCACCTGGACATGCCTCAAGAACACATGCAAAAGTGGTCTTTCATTTCATAGACTAAAATATGGAAATTGTAAATAAAGTATTCTTCTGTGCAGTCTGAAATAAAAAAAATGCAGATTTGAGGAAAAAAGATAGTTGGCGCCGAGCGTAATCCTTTCTCTGAACGTAGTAGTAATAAATTCAGATGGAACTACCAAATTTACACCAATTAACTTATAAGTGACCTTGGCCTATTTTTCAAGGTCATTATACACTGTAGAAAAGAACACTAAATTCAACATGTTTAAAAAGAATAAGGTTACTATCATCAAATATGCCGCAAGTGTTTATCATATATGGAACTTTGAGCTTGAAATGGTTTTTGTTTGTGATGGTTGTCAGATATGAACTTATGTTCATAAATCCATATATCAAGGAGCGTGCAGTGAGACTTTACGCTCCTTGCATATACCGTTATGGGAATATTGTACTGGGAAAGGTTTAGGACATAATGAGTCATGGTGGCGCTACTGGTGGTATTTATTGAAACTAATATAGATATCAAAACGCTTTGAATGCATTATTATGCTAATGAATTGAAATGGAACTGCAAAAGTTACAGCAAATACGCATTAGACCAATGGTCAATCTTTTTCGTCTTATATGACCTTGACATATTTTTGAAAGACATTAAGCACTAAAGAAAAGGACACTAAATGCGATATATATGGGACGGAATAAGGCGAATGATGCCAAATGTACCGCAAATGTGTGCCATGTGGATGTTTGATCTTGCGTAAAATGGATAAACTTAATTAATTTTTGGAGGTCATAAAGGGAATGCATTTCAGGAAACTATTATTATTATTATTATTATTATTATTATTATTATTATTATTATTATTATTATTATTATTATTATTATTATTATTATAATTATTATTATTATTATTATTATTATTATTATTATTATTATTATTATTATTATTGAAGATAGTTGTCTTTTGATCATTATGCCCATGGGCCTCTTTTTGATCAGTACAGTGGTCCGTGTCTTGAGAAACCACTCAAAGGAGAGACCACCTGGTTGCAAAGATCACTTCTGGCCATATCTCTTGTGCTTTTTCAATATTATTGTATAAGAAGAAAAAATAAAAACTCCAGGGAATAGATGTTTTGTCTGTAGGATTATGCTTTTAATTCTTATTTATTCTAGGTGGACATAATACTAAAATTATTCAAATTCTAATGCCTCCTGTATTGTTCAGGTCTCTATCACACGCTAGCACCATGACCTAACATGAATTCAAAATTAACAAATCTTAAAACTAATATTGTATTTCTTTCTTTTTGTCCAAAACCACTTCCCAGTTGTCATTACCCTATTCCGCAGTGCGAACACTTTTACTCTCCATAAACTAACCTGTGACTGTCTAACATATATACATATGGCAGTACTATTGTCCATATTGCACACGTCCTTCTGTAGGATTTTGACAAAGGCTGCATTAGCCCAAATAAATTAAAGGGTCTTCAGCCGGTAACTACTCAGAACATGTTTCGGAGCCTATACCCGTACATGTCTCTCTGAGTAGCGGCTCCCCGCTAAGCTAAATACTTAACAAAAACAATCCACACAATAATAAATAAATATGAACGTGGCAAATGATGAATTAGCTAAATACGTGAAGTTTTGCTTATAAATGCAGAGCTTCATTATGAAAGAAAAAACCTGTCTAGCAAAACATACTTACTAAATTTTCATAGTACAGTTATAGATAAAAACAATTTGACTTGTTTTTTGTTTTTTGTTTTTGTTTTGTTTTTTTGTTTTTTTTTGTTTTTTGTTTTTATCTTAAATACAGGTATGCAGGTTTACAAAACTCACTCATTTGCCTAAATCATTCTTTCAGATGATTTGCAAAATGAACATTTTATTTCATGTGCCGCACGTGGCGTCAGTTTTTTTTTTGAATGGATCATTATAAATGTACTTGCACAGATCACAATTTGATAAGTAGTTTTATATATAACTTTAAAGGTAACTTAAGAAACCTATGGCCCTCTATTCCTGTTTACGACATTCAAGTGTATATGTCACACAATTTTGTGACAACTTGGGCTTGTTAACCTTATAATGTTGGTCCTCCCGCCTATGTTGAGGTTCAGCCACTCGAATTCTACAGCATTAATTCTGTCTGCACCTTGCCCAATATAGCAAAAAAAAGCCTATCATGATAAGTTTTTAAAACGTTGATATGCTCCGATATACACAAGCTTATCATTTTTTATGTAGGAAAGAAAATCTGGAAGGAAAGGAAACACCTCTTCGGTAAAACAATATTGTGGCGTCACATTTGTTCATTCATTGAAGTGGAGAAGTCTTCAATACAAAAAAACTGAAAAATCAGTCGGCATAACGAACTTTGGTTAAAAGTTTGAAAGATGGAATTAGAGGCAATTTACTTGGATAGGTTTTCAATTATCTCAGCCCCCGTCAACAGCGTGTTGCAATTTACAGCCACTGTTTCGGTTGGGAATACTTACAGCTTGTGCTCTACATGGATGTTCAAGCAGCTTTCTACTGAGACGCTTCTGTGAATGTTCAAAATATTAACCATTTTCATGCATTGTTAGTCATCTTGTTTACGTGACTGGACCTTTTCAAGTCGCATCGCAGTATCAAGTCCAAGATGCTTGAGCTCAGTTTCATTTTGCAAGGTTTGACCCATGAATGCAAAATCTGGATATGTTCTAGATATTGTCTTCCTCCGAAGAATCATAGATTTAGTTTTTGGTGAATTCAATACACACAGCCAAGTTTGAGCCCAAGCCTCCATTACCTGCAGATCATAATTAAGAGAAGCCGTTGCAGCAACAGGCCTATTCACAGTTATGAGCAAGGGGGTTTGTCCGAAATTATCTCGCGGATGATCATACTATATTTACTGTATCATTTATGAAAATCAAGAACAATAATGGACCCAAAACAAAACCCCGGGGGACTTCAATTCGGCTTCAAAAAGTGTCACTCTCTGAAGACAGTTACTAGGCTAGTGGTTTAACAACATTAATAAGGGTCAAGTGATCCCAGCTATTCCTAGGTTTTGTAAGAGCCCAGGGTGACAACTCTGTCCAAAGTTTCTGAGGCGTCGGTCGAATCTCTTCTGGCCTCATTTTGCAAATCAACAGCCTGACAAAAATGATGGTAAAAGAATAACAATTGGTGACACTATTGTCAGCGGTTGTGAAACAGACCTGACAGTCTGAAATCACCTCTTTGTGACCTAAGCAGTTAAAAACATGATTGGTATTTTTTATTTCAAACACCTTGGCTGCACACGTTAAACAGAAAATAGGTGTGTATTTGCCAAACACATCAGAAGGAAAGGATCTTTTGACATTGAGCTATGAAAAATTCTAGTAAGCAGCTCAAGAATTCCAGTAGCAGCTTCCTTCAGAAGACGTGCACTGTTTTGTTTTGGCCCATTCAACTTTGTAATATCCAGGGATTTCAGAATGGAAAATATCGTGTTACTTCTGACTGAAGTGAAACTGAAAAAAACAGTGAGATGAGGAAACTCCTGTGAGTTTGTCGGTAGAGTAAAATTGGTATCATTCATACTGCAGTTGTTACAAAAAACCTAATTTGCGATTATGTGCTTTAATTTCTTCAGATGATTGAATCTTGTTTAAGGAGGATTTACTGGTGTGCCACAGACTTTTTTGATGTTGCATATTAGTGAAAGAGTCATCAAGCCATTTGTAGCCAGTTTGGTCAGCTGATGTTTAATTTGCAATGTGCTGTTACACAGTTGCCCGAAATGAGGCCACAAAGGTGAATTCTTTTTTACTCTTTCATGGATACATTCTACCTTTTTCTTAGCGGCATGGCGAATATTGGCATAGCATGGAGAATCATTTGGTCTAGTCGTTACTCTATCGTTTGTGATACACACTTTTGCAACAGAAAGGCAAGAATGGGTCCATTTAGATCACTGAGTGTTGACATCGGCCAAGACAAAGCAGAACCCCCTGTCATCGTGATATAAATTTTCTGTATATTATAAACCCAAACAAACATTGTGTTCATTTGGTCAAGACAGGTTGAAGATTTTACAGTAACCCTGGTTTGTGTGTTGTGTGCATATTTAGCATATTGGTTATAGAAGCTGGACCAGTTTCCTGCTATTGTTTGTAGTATGATGTTCATTGATATCCCCCATAATTACACTTTTATCCACAGCAGAATTTCGTGTTTTTTCTATGCAGTCCTGAAAATATTCCCAACAACTAATGGGTGCATTGGGTGGTAAATAGACTACACCAAGTTTGTTATTGTGTAATCGGACTTCAATGCAAAGTAACTCTATGTATTGATTCTCGAAATCAGCTGTTCTGTTGGTAACCAGTGCTTTCGAGGTAAAAGCAGCGACATAATCGACTCCCGTAACGGTACGTGTGTCTCGCCAAAAGATGGGGTTAAAACATGGAAGGTCTAGATTAAAACTGGGCTTGTAGGGAGAAGAGAAGTTTCTGAGAGGGCAATGATGGCAAAATCATCGACCAGAGAGGTTTTGATACATCTTAGTTTGTCGACTGACAAACTACAAATACTAGGGTGACTAATTGTCATATCTGCAAATGAACTAATCTGTCCTTGCTTTGAATGTACATTACCATGGATCAGAATAAGTACAGCAGCCAAGTACTACAAAAAGACAAACACAACATAGAACCATTAATGGTACAAATTAATATTGTATGGTGTAGCCAGGTACACATACCCAGGGTCAAGAGTAAAGTAGTAGATAAACTGTATAGTATCAAGGTTAAAAATAGCGACAAGCTAACCAATATTATATATGAAAGTGAACACAACTGGAGTTTATCTTGTCAACTTCAATCATGTCTCCACAATGTAGAATCATGCTTCATCCCGTACTAAGGACCATATTACCTTAAAAATAGTACAGACCATGTAGTCTGTTAGGCCATACTACATAGTCCGGCACCAAACTACATTGTTTTGCACTACTTTCTTTCCATTCTAAATATCATTTCCTTATAAGGCAGGCATTGCTTGGGTCACAGATCAGTGGAATCCAAAGCTTTGACCAGGGCAGTATGGACTCCACTTTTGAACTGATTTCGACACAAAATTTGTGAAATGGTAAGACTGTTCATTTATATTTGTATTTTAAATTTATTTATTATTTATTCTCTTTATAAACTACAATAACTTAATTTACATATCAAATTTTTAAAACTTTACATGTGGTGTTTGTGCTTGTTTGCAGATGGTGGAGATGCTTTGATGGATGAAGATCTTCTGTTGCCTATCAATGCCATTGAAAGTCCATCTGGCATCCACCAAACAGCTACCACAACAGTTGATTCACATCCTGACAACATGCTGGAGGGTTGTGATCATCTTGATCCCAACCCAGCAAATGCTGCTGCGAGTGACATACAAACATTGTGTGATAGTGTTGGGCTAATGTGGAGGTAACACTCTGCAGCTGCAAGTGCCGACGATAAAACAAGACACCGGGGAACCTGGCACAGAGGCCAATCTACCAAGCAGTCCTGGTGCATTGCCTTTTCAACCGAAAGTTCATGTGGAAATGAAAATTAGAGAATGTGCAACTAGCGGCTCCAAGAGCTACAACAGGTGCAACCACAAGTATCAACTGACAAATAAAGAGGCAGGTTTAAAAAAATATATTGGAACATCGAACCAAAAGTAAATTAACTTTATTTGATAAAATTATGCATGAATTGGCGCTCTTTCATTTGCAAAACCTGCTTCAGAACTACATTCATATTAGAAATTGTCATGAAGTACGATCAAATCAGTATCTCTGTTTTTACGCCCTCGTACCAATCTATTTGCTGTTTCCTTGTTCCCTTCCACAGTGAAACTTTGAAACCCCAAACCTGTTGATGCATGAAATTCTGAAAATGCCTACGAGGTCAAACACAGGCTCCATAAGAACGCAAAGCAATGTAATAACTTATATTGTCCAGGGGATAGGACACTGATATGCCTTCATATATGCTTGCGAATATAATGTAGTATACTTCAGTCAAGGCTGTTCAATAAAGGTGCAGTGGACTCTGCAGGATGTGCCTGTGGTACCGCAAATGAGGATGCCTATCACTGGTTTTGTGAATGTTTGAAATACAAAATTCACTGTGAGGAAACTTCAAAATTCTACCCTGCCTTTCGCATCTTTTGCTGTCTAACATTTTTATATGGGTCTAAAAACTACTTTCAGAGATAATAAATATATTTAAAAAAAACTCTTAGTAGATATATCATTGATTATTTAAAACTGACACTTGACTAAAAGTGAAATTAAATGTTGTATACAAGTACATGGTTACATAATTAGAGGCCCGACATTTGCCCTCTGTCTGTGAATAAGTACCATGCTGTGTTATTCTTCCAGTTTTGTGGCTTGCTACTTTATCTTTCGTTGTCATTGTAGCGATCTTTTGAATGAGTTCTAAGTGTTGTGAATTGTCTTCTTTAATTTATCTTAGGTGTTTAAAAGGATTAGTATAGGGTTTAACCAATCCTTAACTACGTCACTAATATATGTTTCAACCAAACTTAATAATTTAACTGTTTTTCTTGGAAATTATCTATAGCTTCATGGTCCCCAGGAGAGTTATAAGTTAAATGCAATATGTTTTAACTCAAGAACACCACATTTAATGTCCAGCTACATGTGGCCAACTTAGTATAGAAAGTCACCGTGTTCTAAATACTTATTTGCTCTATTGTTAAAAGCATAAAGGATATGTCAAGGGCATAACAAACCACTAAAAAAAAAAAAACATCAAAAAGAGAGAGAAATCATTTGATAAAAGGGTGTTGTTTGTATTACTTGGGGGTGTGAAATGACTTTCTGCATCAGTATTGAAGTTGCAACAAATCATAACAGTACACAGCAAAATAATGTTATTAGTATTAATATTTATAGGACAACAACCGCTCAAATACATCCATATATGCATTAAAAAGACATTCATGTTACCAAACATTACCAAGAATATCTATAAAGCATGGATACAGAGCCTTCATTAATATTTTCCCTCACAAAACAAAACATAAATATTTTTAAACATGTTAACAGATCTCAATAAAGCATAGTTCGCATGGACAATGATTACTTACTCAAAAAAAGTTTCTCAGCCATTTCGTATTTCTCACTGTGAATAACATACCATCTCCTACTGGCCCGCGGTAACTTAACAACATTGAAACCCTTCTGTGCACCCATGCTATCCGATCCACTTGTGCACTGCATGGATCCAAGCCAACTGCAAGACAAAGTCTTGTCCAGATGATTCTCCTTTATAATGATCATATTTAAGCTTTGTCTACACCTGCACCCAAAGGTCACCAGTCATCAGCCTACTTGGCATGTGGTTTGCGGGCTACAATCATCTGCATTACAGTTATGATTCCAATCTCCATAGCTTGAGCCAGGCTGTCAGCCTCTTCTCGTAATATATTGAAAGAATCATAGGTTCCTTTTTTAAGAATACCAACTTTCTCTCCAACCCACATAAGCCATATGCATAATCTCAGCAAGACATGCAGATATCGAGGATCACGAAACATTGTGTAGATTGGTTTCCTCCTATTTTGGCAAGGGACAGAATAGTCTTCTTCCATCAGGATTTCAAATCCCACATTTTTAAGTGCTGCAATGTTCTCTTTTGTTGTTCGCACTTTATGTACACCAGAAGTGAACTGTAATGAAACATTAAGTTTTTATTTTGCCAAGTTGAGAGCATAATTACAATCTATTAATACCGTGCTTAACAACAAACTAAAATTCTTCATGTTTTGAACAGAGTACATATGAAGACAAAACGAAAGTAACTATGGAACCTCCCCCCCCCAAAAAAGAAAGAAAAGTTCTGATACACAGAATTCGCTATATGTCTTCAAGTACATCACAACAGTAAATATTTTTGTGCACATTTTGATGAGTTGCGAGATGCAGCCAATTGTGTGGGTCATGAAGGGAGCTTCAGGTATGGCCAGACATCTCACTACGGACACCATGAACACAATTCGCCTCAATATCTATTTAAGATGAAGTGTAAGAATAAAATGTGAAATTATGTTTGCTAGCATATGAGTGTACCAACATTTGGTTTAGGATCAGAATTTGTAGTCTTTCAAAACAGTCATATCTGTTCTCTGGTTAGTCAATTGCTACGTGATTTAACGTAAATTGACCAATCAACAGGCACCAAATGATTAGAAATAAAGGTGTAACAAATCCAAGAGGCTTTATGCACTGTATGGCCTCAAAAGATAACAAGTTTTCAGTGCAATTGTCAAACAGAACGCACTTATATTTAAGGATGGGTTTATCATGGGAGTATGTAACCTTCTGAGGGTCTGGCGAGAGGGTTTATATTTTAACATGCCAGAAGGGCAAGACATTGACTGGCTTTACTAACAATGCATGTAATATGATGGTGCTAAGTCAAACTGTTTGACAGAGAGACTCCAAGATGTGTATGTGTGTGCATGTGGACGCTTTGGGTATTGGTGTATATCCAAGATTTGAGGCTTAATGGTCTGTTTTATTCAGTTTGAAAGAAAAGATAACTGAAAATGGTTTAAGGCATTACATGTCATCCGCCAAACCTTGCCCAAAGGTACATTTTTGCAGCTGGCTTCTGAACGCTTTTAAAGGCATTGGTGTCATTAAGTAAGGGTGTGATGTCACATCTAATGTGTTTAGTAATGTTTTTAAGCAGACAATGAAAAGTAAGGGATCAAGAACCCAACTGTTTCAGTGTGATAAGTAAAGCAGGTTGCCAAACTCTGTCCAAGGTCTAGGATATGTCAAAAATACCACACATGACTCTTTACTGAAAGCCTTGAAATGTTATAACTAGCTGATTAATTGTGGCTTTGTTTTTCTTAAAACGATAATGTTTGGTGGTAAGTAATTGTTTGAGATAAGACATTCAAAGAAGATGTAAACTAAGCGTTGAAAAACTTTTGAGACACAACACAACAGCGTAATTGGCATATACTTTTCCTTGGTTTGTTTGTTACTTTTTTGAAAATGGTGCACTCATTAGATCTCTTCCAAGGATTAGGGATAAATGAGTTAGACAGGCAATAATTAAATAATTAAGGCACAGAATGTGAGATTGAAGTGCCCTTATCTAATCTGCTAAATATTAGTTAAAATATTCAACATTTGGCGTCTTTACTAAACTACTGACTCACAAAAGAATTTTTTTTGGGGGGGGGGGATTTCTGTGTCATAATCAGGCTTGCTACTGCTCTCAAAACGTTCATGTGCCTGCCCATTATTAGGCCTGTTTCATGTATTTCCATGGAGGTGGGCATGCCGCTGGGAAATATGCGGTTTCACTGGCAGTAGCTTCACCTGGTGTCCCAATTTTTCCATTGCTTGGCAGATCACTCAGCCCCAGTGGGCCAGCAGGTGTCACCGTTATTAAAGATCTATTAGTTATTGCTTAATTATTGTAAAACAAGAATACATGATTTAACTAAATTCTTTTAAACTTCCAAAATTATATTAGACATTTTTTTTTCATTTATTTGATGTTTTACCATAAAAAAAAACACACGAACATAGTGGAATTGAACTGAAATTTGCACCAATTATCGAAGGGAGGGGAAAGTAATGTTTCAATGGCGGGTTCCGGGTATCCACCCAAACCCTGTAATATAGACCACCCTGCAACAATGCAAACATGCTATGCTTGATAGTGTTCAAACGGTACATGGGCTTACAGAATTAGGTTTGTTAAGTTTCTCTTTGTATTAAATATTCATGTATTAAACATGGCTAAATGAGCTCCTATGATATAAGTCATATCATAACGCCAGAAAGCAAAAAGTAAAGAAAAAAGAAAAATCATTCACTAAGTTGTAAAACATACAAGCTGCCAAACACATTTACAAAAATTTATCTTCTTGGTAGAAAAAGTGTCATTTATGGATGGCAAGTTACATTATTGGTATATGTGCCCTGATGACGCCTGAAACATAGTTCCGTTGCCTAGGAACTGATGGGATCAAATCAAGTATCCAGCTGAATATCAATACCTACTACTACTAGGATCCCAAAAGTGGGGCAAAGCTGGTACATAAAGTCAGTAATGCGAAATGTTCATAACAACATATGGTGACCTCCTCATTGGATAGCCAATCACTATGAAATACATAATTAGTGAAAGCATATATCAGTAGATCAGTTGAGAATTCAGATGCATTAAAGAGTTAGACCACAACCAAGAACATCAATAAAATTTACTCTTAAAAAACAACCACTTGAGTGAGAAAAATCAATTCGACTTCATGAAGCATGAAGGAGAATTGGGGTCACAGGGAAATACGTTGCTTCTGTGGGTGTGTTTGCTTTCCGGAGGCTGAATTACAATGAATTTGAACCCATTGGGGGAACGGTGTATGTTACCTTGTGATTTACAAGTTATTTTTGAATGTTTAAGAAAGGTGCTTCACACGGTAAGAAATGGACTGTATGACATTTTTTTTCCATAAATGGATGAAAGGGTAGCCACTTTTGGAAGTTTAAGTAATGTTGACTTCGAATGGGTAGACATATGGGCAAAGTAGAAAAAACAGGCAGACAGAGATGGCCTGTCACACGGATCAAATTTGTTGCAAATCAAAGCGAAACCACAAAATTTTTACTCAAAGAATGTGATGACTGTTTCCTTGATTTCATAGAAGCTATGTTCAAATTAGAGAAGAAATGTTGTTATCTTCCCATCTCTTAGGCAGCTGCTTTATTTTTGTGTACAATGATTAGTTGTGGCTAAGCAAGATCAAGCCAGTATAAAATGAGCCTGGCATGAATATTTCTGAGATAACATTTAAATGTGCTAACTTCTCCAGAATGTTTACTGTGAAATGAAAAATGGTGCACATCCTTCAAATAGAAATTGCATTCTTGCAAATATATATACAAATATAAAGCATTTTTTCCATAGAATATCGAAATCATTATGCCAATAGGGATGAAAGAAAAACATTGATGGGGTTATAATATATCTTTTATACATACCATGACACGTCGAAGTAATTCAACGTGGTAAGGGTTTTCCTTATCAAAAGTGTCAAGTGTAGCAGCCTCTTGTAGGGCAACCAATCCACCTGGCTTGAGTACCCTTGAAGTGCAATATGTATTTTTACGCACAATGGTTATGTATTTTATAATCAGAAATCTATCTATTTATTGTATTAAAATTAGGCACTTTTTGGCAGGAGTGATATATTAATCATTCAGCTGAAATAAGCAGACCTAATCTATCTTTGAATATCATTTTAGAGTTTTAATGACTCTTCAATAGAGACACTGAAAAAAAGGCTAAGAAGGTACCTGAAAGCTTCACCATAGACTGCCTCAGCACATGGACAATGACAAGTTGCCTCCATTGAATAGACTTTGTCGAAAGTGTGGTCAGGAAATGAAGTGTTAGTGTAGTCCTCCTGCAAGGGGGATACATGTATGAGAAACAACTGGACACAGAAAGGAGATCTGCCGAAGCTCTATATGGGAGGCAATTGTGAGGCTTTGCTGGGCCCAAAGCTTTTCTTGGGGTTAGTGCACCATCCCTCTCTGATTAAAGCTATAAACTGGGCCATGCCACCATGATATATCATATCTACAATTTCCAGCACTTATCTTTTCTGATAATATGAAATTTCAGTGAAAGCATTAAGGCAGCCGACAATTTGCACCCCGTTCAACTTTGAATGCTGGACAAGTCAGATCCACAATAGAGGAAACGGTTTTCTTCATTTTTATAACCCAACATCTAAATGCTTTATTACTACATGGCTCTTTACCCATTAAATAAGAACAAGTAGCCTATCAGGTTATATGGAAATAAAGTATTTTTGATCGTACATTTTTTCATCCAGACACATGTTTGAAGGCCGCAAAGTTGGAGTTTTGGTGCCAATATGTAAAAATTGGATAGTTTGAGGTACGTACCCTTTATATTACTCAAATTGGTAAATTGTAGCTTCCTACAATATCCAATGTCTTTTTTGGAACACATAATCTTTAGCATTACTCAAACGCTAGCTCCCCACGCCACCCAGTCTTCTAAATGATATTTCAGTTGTTGGTACGTCTACTTTGCACTTGCTGATGCAACTTTTGATGACTGACGGGGTTTTATCATTGATGGTTTTGTTTGCTTGCATTTTCCGTGCAGTTTTTCTGACATTGTTGAAAACTGTTTTCCGCTTCTCTGTTTTATAACAGTTGTCATTTTGTGTTGTTCTTATGACATGCTATGAACACTGGGTATACAATGAAAAGTTTAATACATGGTGGTTATATTCAAGTCTTGCTGCTACATCGGATAATGTTCATGTTGATGGGCTTGTGAAGATTTGGACAGTTTTCAACTTAGACTGAATTTGACCTAAATATGGACACTTGTGCTCTCGTACTTCTATTTGCTGGGAGCACATTTTGTTTAGTGTTACTCCATCAGTAGATCCCTATACTACCAAGTGTCCTTTGCTCCGTATCACGCAATTAATAACATGACTCTTTTCCGTCACATCGTTACATTTGCGATTTAACTGAAGTTGAAGAACTGTTTAATCTATTTGATCCGATCACTCCGTAAGGTAGGCCTAGTCGGGTCTGTTGTAAGACCAAGCGCTGTAGGTAAGTGTGGGTTTATTATTTTATGATTCAATTTTGGTAGGCTTAATCATGAATGTTAGGTGTAGTTTTATTATATGTATGTAATGTGGGCTACATTTTTAAGTAGGCCAATTAACAAAGGAGCATCAGATTCGCTTTATTCTGTCATACATCAGCTCGGGATGTTTTTATTGGAAATGCAAACATGTTGCCGCCAGTCAGCAGAATGAATTGTCCGGGGATTAATGGCACCGAAACAAGTCTGGCGCTGGCTCCCCGCTGATGAGTCGATTTTATAAAGGCTAATAATGCCTAAAACTTTCTTCTAAATTTCAGATTTTATGAATATGATTTGTTCCATTTATAAATTAATTTGATATAATGATTTAGAACTCTGCAGTTTTTCAGTGTTTGATACGGAATAGGAAAATTGAATAATAAAATAATAACCCATCCCACACTTACCTGCAGCGCCTGGTCTTACAACAGGCCCGACTAGGCCTACATGACGGACTGATGAGATCAAACAGATCAAACCAGCTCTTCAACTTCAAGCAAAACGCAAATGTAACGACGTGACGTAAAAGAGTCACGCTATTAATTGTGTCACACGTGAAAACTGGTCAGATCTACGTTGCTCTGCTTCAGCAATAAAAATAGGCCTATTTATTATAAACTCGCTGTACGTCACAGCCGATGCAATCACTACTAGTAGGTAGTTCTGAATTTATACAAATCAATTACATCACATTTAACGTAAATGTTTTGAAAATTCTAGGTTACAGAGCCAAATGAATTTAATAAACGGGTCATCAGTGGGAAACCTTCAATATGTTTATGCAGTGTGTTTATGCATTGCAGGACCTCCATTGCACTGCCAATCTAAGGGTCTGTAAGCTGTTCTGCAATTCAAATTATTTCAAGCAATCGTGTTTTATTGTATTATCTGCAGCTTCGAACATTTCTTCATTTAATGATTCCTTGCACCTTTTTAACCATCTTCTATTCCTAATAATACTGGACGGTCAACTTGAGCAGGTGCTACCATCTGCCGTGCATGTCACATCAGCATGATGAATTTAATTTAAATATTCATATTTCATTATCAGTATATGCGATGCCTTATTAAAACGTAGAGATCAGTGAATGAAAGTACGAATAAAAAAACAAACAAAGAGGCAGATAACTAAATACGTTACAAATGAAAAAGGAAAAAGCATGTTCACTTTTTATACGAAGACGTGCTCTTACAATTCATGCTCTATCGCAGGGAATGGAATACTTTAGCATTGCATACACATTTTTGTCGAATCTGTATTTTGTATGTTTCAACTATTCAACCGGGAATTGTGTATTGTTGCTTCTGTATACTATGCAGGCACACTGAGCAGTGCAGGCAAAGAAAGTCATGGAAACAAGTTTGTGGAGAAGTATCGTTTCAGCAAGGATAGTTTTATGTACCCTTTGTGGAAAAGGGACGGGTTTTTATTTTGCTGGTAGTTTCTCGTTTCGTTTTTTGTTTTGTTTTGTTTTTTGTTTTGTTTTGGAGGCTTTTTTTGGGGGGGGGGGGTGTTTTTTGCTTTTGTTTTGTTTTGTTTTTGTGTGTGTTTGGGTGGGGTTTTTTGGTTTAAAGCGTTTGTTTGCAGCCAATGATACTTGGGAGAAAAGACATATGATACCAAGTGTTTACCTACATTTACATAAGTCAATAAGTTTTCCATTCCAAGTTCCCTTGCTCTTTGTCGACAGTGGTCCAAATGCATTTTGGTGATATTAATGCCGGTGACATGGGCATAACTGATCTCTGCTATGTCCCTCGACGATAAACCCCAACCACATCCAAAATCCTGAAGATATATGAATCAACGTCATGTGCGAACAAAAACACCATTTAACAAGTTAAGCAATGAAGATGCTATAGCCAGTGTGCCTCAGTAAGTCTAGACCGAGAACTCTGATTTACTCTTTAGCAAACTATAACCTATGCAAGATTTACGTGCATTATTGGTAGGCGGTATTGAACGAAAATCTTTTCTTCTAACCTTTAAGTCACTTATCACTTACTTTCTTGAAAGGGGTAATTGTATTTTATGACCTATATTTTGTTGCGTGGAAGAATTTCGATATTAAATTGGAGGAAACAACAGATACTTACGGCAATCTTATCTGTAGGTTTAGCTTCAATCATGACTGCCATTCTATAATTCTGCTTTGTGGCAGCAGATTTATAGGTGTCCCATGGCATGACTGGTGCATGGTGCAAATTATCTCCAAAAATGAGCCTGTAGGCTGCGTTGGTTATACGATAGTAATTGCTGGTAGACTCGCGTGCTTGCTCCCGCCACTCTCCATCCAACTTATGTCGTTCACTAAATTGGTCTCTGTATTTCGTCACTAAGTTGTCCAAAGGGGTATCTTCCCTTATCGAACGCAGGTAACTTGCATTCCTCAGGTTTACGGTGTCAAATGTCAGCGCCATCTGTAAAAATTAACAAACTAACTTAGAATGATTTGTTGAACATGTATGGTTGCTGGCTAGCAAGACAAACTGAAATGAACACAATCACCTTGTAAATCATAATAATCACTACTTGGCTCTTTTTAATTACACATTTAGAGGTGAATCTTCATGTCCATAAAAGACAATCTGACTAAAAGTGCCAAGATGAAGCATATGACTTGTGTAATACAGTCACAAGCCAGATCGTCTGCGCTTAAAAACATGACCGGGTTTCATCAGATGAAGACCTTGAATATGGCTTGTATTAATTGGACCACTTGGCAGAGATATGGCAAATGGGATTTAATGGGGAAAAAGTTAAAGTCCGTGCACTTGTAGGCATTAAACCCTCATCAGGTTTCCAAGATGAATGGAAACGATTTGACTCAAACTAAAGAGGAAAAAGACCTTCAGGTTGATTATAAGCTCCCTTTCCAGGCTCATACCGCCAAAGCAGTGAACAAAGCATTCCAGATCATTGCATTAACATGAAGGAGTTTTACCTATCCAGAGGAAGAGCCTTTGTCCCTATTATACAAATCGTAAGTTCACCCTCGTTTAGAGCATGGCCATATCATTTAGAGTCCGCATTGTAGTTTAGACAGAAAGAATGTGGAATGTGTTAAATGGAGAGTCACACAAATGGTCTCTCATGGTTCAGCATTCACGTTATCCACAGCGATTAAAGAGGCTGAGGATTCCTTTTTTGACCATCCGCACACGAAAAGGGGCATGATTCATGTTTTTAAAGTATAGAAAGCCATTGGAAGGTTATTTTGTAAAAAATCCTTTACCCTTGGCAGCAGGTGCATTACCAGAGGTTGGCAATTGAAAATAGTCAAACACCATGCTACAAAAGGCATTAGAAGGCATACTCCTGGCGTCCTAGTGATAAATGACTAGAATCGGCTGCCAGAAGATTCTGTATCAGTAACTCAATGCAATTATCACTTAGATAAATTGTACATAAATAAATAGTATAACATCCAGACAATACAGGTTAATCATATTCTTCTTTATTAACTACATTTCAATCTATAGTTTTATTATTGAAGAGTTGTAATTTCGGTGTGTAATGACACAAATCAATGATCACTCTACATATGATATCTCATTGATGACAAATAAAAATTAAAATAGATATAGCACCTACAAGCTTTAGTCTTTCTTTTCACCCAACTGTCATATGTAATACCATACCAAGGCATACTACACTCTACTACACCGGCACTCAGATCATACCAAAACTTGGTAGAAATATACCTTGTGGAAGGGTTTAGCAAAATAGATCACTAAGCGATTTTACTTTGAACACTGATTTAAATTATTTTTCAAAGCAGCTAATTACTATTAATGCATGCCTTTCCGTTGATTAAGTGGTAAGTCATGGTAGAGTTGAAGCGGGAATTTCATTGCAATTTACATATTCTACTTCTCTGCTGAGTTTAAAAAATAACCATGTTACAGCGATTTTTGTTTGCTCTTTAAATTATTTTTGTTGATTTTCATGGCAAATCGTTTCTGAGACCACTCTTCCAATTGATCTGACCTTGTATAGAATAATGATTTGCATTTGGAAACGTTAATTGTTTCAACAGAAGAGTTTCATTTATTTTGGCTATTTTTGTGCTAGTCCTGCATATTCACTATTTTTCTTCTCCATTGTGGAAGCATGTGTTTCGTTGAAAGATGCTTGGATTTAGTCTTTATGCTTAGTGCAGTTCTGTTCGTGTACTTGTTAAGTATTTTTAAATAAATATTTCATCTCTTAAAATTTTATACAGGCATCGTTTCATTGACCATCAGTAGCAAAGCCTCATACCTGCTCATATGGTGCTTCCTAAGTGTATATTTACGATTAAAGTTCCAGGATATGCCTATTGGGTTTCGTCTTCTGTTGTTAATGTTGACCTACCTAGCCTAGAAAGATCAGAGGGTGTTCAATGACTGATTAAATCAACATTTTCATCTTCCATTCTTTTTTCTGGGTTTAATTCAAGCTTGGTATTGATGTACCTTAGGTGGGCCTGTGTAAAATGCATTCAAAATGAGCGACATTGACCGTCCAAGGTCGCTGATTAGTTTTGTAGTTCACTTCTGCAAAATATTACAAAGCAAAGACTTGGTAGAAGTATAGGATTTGCCGAGCCAAGCAACTTGTTCACAAGATGGTGCCGTACACTCGCAATTTTGACCAACAATTCATTTTGCTCACTTGCCATTAAACCTTATGCAAACATTCCTATCGATTACTTTGTACGATTTATGCATACATTACTGTCGATATAATGCAAGTCAGTGGACATGCATTTTGAAGCTAAACTACATTTTTCATCAGGAAAGAAAAAATCCCACTCAATACAGCTTCAGCGTGGAGGTGATCAGCTCATTGACAACTTAATTTTGCTAAAGAGAGTCAGGCAGCTGGACAAGGGTTATTCCAATAGCCTTCTTGTTTTATTTAAATTGTTTAAAAAGATGAACCACTTTAATTAAGGCTGTTAAATGTATCAAGTTGCAAGATGAAAAGCAGTATAGACTGATAGAATGCGATACCAGTGAACATATATGTAAATGTTTCCCTACAAAAACAAAATTTGCATTTCTCCTTGCCTCAAGGAACTGTATGGTAACATGTACAGAGGCAGGACAAAGATATGCGATATAAGGTGGTTACTGCTTGCACCCAGGCCGCAAAAATGAAGCAGTCAAGTGGGTACATACTGGTTAAGGTACTCATCTGGTTTACTGTAATCTTTTCTGGAGAATGCAAACTTTTAAAACATAGCTTAATAAACTTGATCCAGTCTTTTGTTTATTCGCCTCATTATGACTATCGAAGGCACTTTCGAGTACATTTATTGAGACATTTGAGTGATTATCAGTTGTTAAATGTGATCTGGTTTACCAACTTTCTCTTGATAACAATGAAGTCCATCCATAAGTGGTCAACTGATAATTGTGCACTTTTGTGCAAGAAGCCATGAATGGCTGGCAAGGAAAAAGATCAAAGAGATCGAAAGAGATCATAGCATTATCTACTAAACATAGAACCACTGCGAGTCCTATTGTTCTCCCATTAGACGCAGGAATATTTAGAAGTCAAGAAATGAATCAGATACTTACTTTAGGTCCAGGCCACCTTGAATTAACGAATTTAAGATGTACCATCTGACAGTGGTTCCTTGTTGATCATACTAAAACTGAGCTACGGAAACTGTACAAATTTAGTTGCATGATGGAATGTACACATGAACCATGATCCGTGTGTCTGAATCTCAGCTATTCCCCTATCAATATAGTGAGCGGCATTTTTAAAGTGAGTGGCATTCATAGGAAGATGACTGCTGCATGCATGAATGTATAAAATGTTCTAAAAGTTTTGTTTTTTGGAAGGATTTTAGACTTTAGATTTTTCCCAGTGTTTTGGAATAGCAATATAGCACAGTAGCGTGCTGTTGCACGCAATTATGCGTATAGCTGTTCTGACACAAAGAGATTCACGCTTCATTGGACAATAACGTTTAATAAACTTGATGTATGATTATCCTTATCGTTTGAAGTAGAGAAACCCATGACAATCTGTTCTAGCAATACGAGAGGCAAAATATTGAGAACATGCCTCTCTTTGAATTGTTTTAACAGAGAAAGTCAAGAAAATTGAGCACATAAATCATTCAGTTGCCATTTACAGGGGTTGATCGGTGGGAAACACCCAAATTGCCAATTTACTTTTTCTTATTGTTGTTATGTTGGTGTTTCTCAGCAAAAACATCCAGAAGCACCGTCGTACCTTCCATGAATATCATTGAACACAAAGAAGGTAGCATTAGTAATAAGAAAAATATTCCTTGACCACCTTCCAAGTGAGTCCTTTTTTCCTGCCATGGTAGTTGCTTGCTGTGCGAGACATAAATACTTCTGAGTAACTACATGTGTCCGCTGCAAGTCTAGTATAATGAAATGTAATCAGGTGAAAGGATGAAATGCAGGAATAACAGAAAAAACATTCCCTGACCACCTTCCAAGTGAGTCCTTTTTTCCTGCCATGGTAGTTGCTTGCTGTGCGAGACATAAATACTTCTGAGTAACTACATGTTTCCGCTGCAAGTCTAGTATAATGAAATGTAATCAGGTGAAGCATGAAATGCAGGAAAAAATTGAAAACCACTACGTGAAGGAAAGCCAGTTCTGGTTCATGTAGATTATACATATCCACAGGGCACACGAACAGGTATGTATATTTTTCCTTTTAACAAAACTGGTATCCCTATTAGCCTCACCTCACACCCAAAAAGTTATGATATATATTGGAAAAGGGTCACTTAAAGGATGAATTGGGAATTTGCCCTCACCATTTCAAAATATAATTGTGGAAGTAAGCATAGGTACAAATGAAGATCTCTGTTTCTCGCTCTCCATGTTTCTCCCTCTCGCTCAACAAAACACAAAAAGGGACCAAAAAAAATCAAAATAAACTAAAAGCTGACTAGAAAGATGAACAGTAAATTCACAATCATAGAATTATGCAATAAAAGCCACAATAAGACAGGCCTTCTAAATACCCAAAAAGGTCCTTTTGTTGTTGTTGTTGTTTTTTCTTCTTTTTTATCTTAAATACTGGCATGCAGAATTACAAGCTCACTGTTTGCCTAATCATCCTTTCAGACAATATGTGAAACAATCATTTTCTTTCATGTTCCTAGACTTAGCCTCAGTTTTTGGAGGTGCACACAAATGTACTTAAATGGATCAGAATTTGATGTGTAGTCTAAAATATAACTTTCAATGAAACTTAAGAAAGCTATGGCACTTTATTTATCACATTTAACCGCCCTGCCTCATAATTTCTCTGTGGCAACTTGGACTTGTTCTATTAATATTGTCGGTCCTTCCGGCTCTGATGAGGTTCTGCCATGCATGTTCTCCATCGTCAATTTTGTATGGTATTCTGGGTTTTGTAAGGTATAATGAAAAGTCTTTAAGTTTGTCCTTCTTAAAATGCTGATACCCTTCAATATATTCAAGCCAATCATTTTTACAAAGAAAAGGAAGGAAATTGGGGGAAAAAAGGAAAAACAAATCTTTGAAAAATAAGAAATCATGGCAGCATGTTTATTTTTCATGGACGTGGAGAAATCTTTGCAACACAAAAAAGTAAAATCAGTCTGCATACCGAACTTTGGTAAAAAAAATCGAGAAAAAATGGAGTTACAAGAACATTTTTTTGCACATTACAAACTTTGTACTCAACCATGGTGCCACTACGAGCAGAGTGTTTGCCCAGACCAAGTGTATTTTCTTTCGCTCACATTTTGGACAAAAATAAAGAAATTTTGCAAACCAAAAGAATTGTTGGCATTTCATTTCCAAACTCAAGAAAGAAAATGTTAAATACATTATTTCACACGCCATTACATTAAACAAAATCGTCTTCTGTTGTAAATGAACAGACTTTACATAGTGTTGCTGGCATTTAATGGTTTTAACCGTTTATTGAAATGAGGAATTGAGGTAAGGAAATATGTATATGTAACGGTCCAAACAATGATTACCCATATACATAAATTGCAACCCAACGATGACAGCAAAGACATTCAACAGTTAGCAAACCATCAACATTTATCTTCCATTACCAGTATGAAAAAAATATATCCTGACATGAGGCAGCATTACAAGCAAAATAACCAAATACTTGCCCCTGCAAACCAATCAGCACTCTCCAAGCGTTCTATAAATCTGGTTGCCTTGTGTTCAAACAGTTGATCTCTTGTATGGCAGCTAAGACGTACGCAATTATATATACTGCAGTTTAAAAAAAGGACAAAATCCAGCTCCACCTCTTTATTATAATTATAAATGTCATGGTTTGCAAGTGCTCAATCACGTGCAGTTCCATTTTACAACTGCCTCGAGCCTTTTTGGTAAAAGTACATTTTTTTTTTTTTTTGCTTTTTCAGGAAGTAAATTTATGCTACACGTATTTGTGTTTCAAATTTGTACCATATTGAAATTTGTGTTCATCTTCAATACAGCTTTGATACATACCAAAAGAAATGCAGGTGTTGAACTCCATTAAATAGCAGGAAATACCTGCAAAGAATTTTAGATCTGTTGAAAAATGTGGACGTCCATTGTAGTGTGTACAGATTACATGCTTGGAACATTAAACTAGAGAGAAGTTAATTGCTCTATTGTGTAATTGGACGTTCTCTGTAGTTTATTTTGAAGCACTATTTGCACCAAGAGAATATACACATAGTATGCAGTGTAAGGTAAAGAGGCAACAGCAATAGGGCAGAATTCTTTTGTCTAAATAAGAATCAAATCCCAGTTCGCATATGAACAATGTAAACGAAAAATGCTTTACTAATATTCTAAAGGAAAAAACTGTTCACTGTCAAGAAAACTATCAAGGTTTTGGTACAACTTGACTGTTTTCATTAGGAATGAGGTTTGCTTAGACTTCATTAAAACTAAAATTTTAATTATACTCATAACTCTGACACTCACGTCAAAAGATGTAAGTCATGATGTACAGCTTTAACCCGTAATTTGCTCCTGTTTAAACTGCTCATCACAATTGTAGAAAATATCCGGCCAGCATACTTACAAGTTTTTACTGGATAGCCAGACTGGCTTGTCAAAAAACTTATCTTGTGTCTGCACCTTTGGCCCACGTCAACAATATCTCTTTGCCTCAGAACGTAGTCTGTATGGTTGTGAATAATCAAAGGGTTACAACACAAAAAATTGAAACTAACGAACGTATGTTTGATGGCCAGAAAGACTAATGTGCCAACAATATTTGCAGTCAAGTATCACCTGCATCAACATTTCGCTTAGACGCACACGAATTTTTAAACATTTGAAGTATATATACAATAGGCTGCTTGCACATTCTTTGGAAGGCAGTAGTTAGGGAAAAAATGTAATATACCCTTCCGTCCTAAATATGCAGGTTTTTTACATTTAATATGTTAATATATGTCCAAGGCTATTGGATGTTGAAAAAAGCGCTCTGATGTTCAAATAAGGTGTCAAGCTTCTAACATAAAACAGTCCTAGAAACCAAATAAAGCAATTTTTCCAAAAATTCGACACGATTATTTTATTTACTTGTTTAAAATATTGAATATATTTTAAACTGAAAAAACAGGGAAATTTAGCTTTGTACAATTGCTGTGTTCCCACAACAGAAGTGACACAAATGACAATGTCAAAACACAATACTCCACTTTTATACGTTTCAAAAATGTAAACTTAGCTTGACTTATTGTAAGTTTATTGTGTTTTATGGCCACTTTTGTAGACACCTCTTCCATGTAGAAGTATATCCATACATGTGGTGGAAGATATAAAGTTACTGGGCATTGCTTTTTTCAATTGTATACGTTTGAACTGTCAAACCTTACACATGATTTGTCAATTTATTTATTTACATTTAGCTTCAACCTTTTCAACCGTTGTGGAGGGAGGGGTATATGGGTCTTCCAATTTCACGCTTTTAGCGAACTTTGACATTCGTTAATAATACAAACAATGACAATGACAGCCAAACTGCTATATTCCAATGCAGGTATGATTTTGTCACGAATTTTAGCCTGGAGAGACAATTTAAAGGGATTGCGACAGACAAAAGTATGCTAAAAAGAAGGAGAAAAAGGAAGGAAGCAGGAAGGAAAAACGGGAGAAAGAAAGAAAGAAACATGCTGCCTTTCACAAAGGCAATGCTTACATAGCGGTAAGTATGAATGATTTTCTGTTGAGACTAAAAAAAAAATCAACTCAATCTTACACAAAAACTGCATTTTAACCTTTGTCTGCGAACTATTTAAGTTGCATGATTTTCCAATTGTGTTTACCTAATGTTTACCAAGGGATATATCAGACCTAAAGCCCGTATGGTTTCATTCCTATAAGGGAATTACGATACGTGCCACGACTGGCTACAATGGGCTAGCTCGTGCAAGAACGGCATTGATTTATTTGTGTCATGCTCTGCGATTTTAAACTCATTTTAATCGTTCGTGACCAGTGCAAAGCTGATCCAGGGGACTCACGCTTGACTTTGACTTTCTTCTTGAAATACATGGTGCATGTAGGATATTCCTTACAATGAATTCATTCAAACATATGTTTGAAGTAATAACAGTTCTTCACTGAGAGTTGAACAGAAGCTTGTACGTTCTTGTATCTCTTCTTACCCTGTTTAGAATAAAGGGGGAACGCTAACGTATCGCTTTTGCTTCATAGAACACCTCTGAACAGCTTGTGGTATAAAGTCATTGGTAAATACGAGGGTGACCCCTGAAATGTGAAATAGGCACGGATGGAGAATTTCTTCGTCTCTCTAATCTTAAGTCACCTTTTTATTTTAGATAGCTATCATTGTCTGTAATATCAATTTCCTCACTAACACAGCTTTAGAGTTTGTATTTGATATGAAAGTGCGATGATTATTGTTGAATAACAACACGTCGCTGTGTAAAGGACAGGTACACTCCTTAAATCATGAACAAACACAATGGTTTTAAAGGGAAACATCACACATAGTAATTGCTCCTTGTGATTTGGGAATACGACATTACTCAAATAATCTCGCACTTTCATATGAAAAACAAATTCTAATAGTTCTTCAGCTGAATTTGAGATAGGCGTTAATTTTCGATTTAGTTTCACTCCCACTCCTACAAAGGTTTTTTGATGGATTTTTATAGTGTAGAATCTACTCTTTGCATTTCTACCTGTTGCCCAAAATATCAGGTATCCGTTTGGAAGATATGCCATGGCAACCATTATTTGCACCTCGTTACAGTGATAAAATGCAACATGGTGAGAGTTACGGTCAAGCTTCAAATGAATAAACACAATGTTAGTTATTATATGAATGAATATGAAAATGATATGGTTGTGCGATATGGACAGCCAAATGTCAACTTCCTATATAGTATTAGCCACAGGGGCTCAAAGTCATTTGTGACCTGAAAGGTCAAGGTCAAGTTAATGTCAAGGAAGTTGGCCTGAGTCAAGTTCATCTATGACATTTTGTTGCAGATGGATAGCATCATTGTTTATGCGGTTTAATCACATACTCTTTCATGTACCTAATGGCTAGAGTTCGTGATAGGCCTAAACAATTAAGGCATTATTATGATTAATAGTCCTTGAATATTAAGGTCAACTCTACTTAGGAAGTCAAGGTCAAAAGAGTCGGTAATGAAAAAAAAGCAGCGACTTTCGAAAAAAGTTGAGTGATTCTGCCTTTAGAAGAATGTATATTTTCCATTCCGCACAGTTTCTAGGATGTCAAAACCTTGAATTCATAAATAATCATATTGTGACAATAGAAGCATCAAAATGGCCACTAGGGGGCGCTATATGCCATTTATCCTAACTAAATGGTATGAAGATACAAATTTGATGCGACTTCTTCTGTAATTGTAAGGAAGTTTGAATAACAAATCTTCCTGTTGCAGAATCTGTACACGCCACACTTTTCCATACGCCAGGTGAAAATCAAAGATCAGTAATTATTTGATACATATTTATATTTTCAACCCTATGATTTCTTTTTTGTGTAAAATTGAGACTTCAATCTGATAACCTTCCTAGGTGAGAGACCGAAGTCCTTTGCACGGGATGGTTAACACCACTATGACCAGTATGCAAATTTTGTAAAATCAAGCAATGTCTGATTATGCAGGTGACTATATAATTTGTAACCTACTTTAAGTTTATATTACATGTGTAATTAAGAGCACTAACTGTATTTTTTCTGAGATTTGTTTTATACTTAACGTAAACAGAGTAAAAAGCATTCTTTTGGTATGAGTAAAAGGTAAACTTTCCATGCTCGCTCGCGCAGGCACACACACAAAAATCCAAATGGATACTGATGGGAGAGCCAAACCATATTTTTTACAGTACCAGGCATTTACCGTTAATTTTTATCTTCCTTTTGAAAGGTGAAGTAAATACTTAACATTCTATAATCTGCTTTCGCACCTGTCCATCATTTATTCTAATTGATATCCTTTCGGCGTCCGAATCGGGATGATGAGTATCCTGAGGTATTGTAAAATTTGGGTTATGAGCACTGACCCTTTAGGCAAACATGCCTACAATACAGGATGATGCCGTATGTAAAAGCGGGGTTTCTACAGCCGATTTTTTTACTCATATACCTTTCAAACGCCGGAATTTTGTAAATAATCTTGAATACTACCTAGCTAAAAAGGATTCAGTTCTCCTGTAATTTCCCCCAAAGGCTGGATATATCGCCATTGCAATTTTTAGCAGAACAACACACCGAATATATAACAATTAAAAAAATAATTAGGCTGTATCATTTGCTAATTAAATTTGCTTTATTTACAAAAATTACTACACTGTTTTTCGTTTGCGACGTTCATAGTATATAATGTTTTTATTTCAAAGTATAAAATGTATTCTGTAGCCTTTAAGGACAAAATTAAAATAACATAACCGTATTTACTCTGACCTAATTAACATATTTAATTTAACTTAATCAGATAAATTATTACGTTTTGGAGTGTTTCGGGGTCAGGTCATCATCAGTTCAGGGATAAAGAAGCGTTTTGGTTTCTGAAAATTAAACATGTTTGGCTCATATTGAGTCGATCAGTACTGCTTCTAAATTAAAGAAAATAGAAGGAAATACGTATAGGTACGTTTTGCCTTTTGAACGATTCAGCACGTTTGGGACCTTAATGGGTGGACCACTAACTTTTAGGAAGAACAAGCCTGAATGTACTCCCTGTTAATATAGATCACCTGGCCAAACTCATCAAAGTATGGTTTTCCAGTCCTCAAGGACTGTTTTCACAATTTTGTCGTTGTTTCCTTGTAACCGATGACCTTTTTCTCTGCTCCCAAGCGTGGCTACTGTAGAGAGGTTTTACTGTATACATGAACATTGGAATTTTCTTTTTCTTTCTTTCTTTCTTTCTTTCTTTCTTTCTTTCTTTCTTTCTCTCTTTCTTTCCTTTTTTCTCTCTTTCTTCTTACTTTCTTTCTCTCTCTCTCTCTCTCTCTCTCTCTCTCTTTCTCTTTCCTTCCTTCTTACTTTCTTTCTTATGGCACCCCAAATTTGTCTGGACTTTTTTTCAAACACTATTTTTCCCCAAACCACCACACTTACCATGGTGACTGACCTGCCGATGAAAATGTGCACCTGGTTTGCAATAGTCATGATGTTTAAAATTATGCAAATGAGGGGCAATTAAAATTTTTAAAGCTCTATATTTTCGAAAATATAATAGATAGACACACAATTCTAACTTACAGATATAGGATTTGACACAACTGGCAAATCCAATAGCATATAAATAAAACGCGGGGAATTTTAATGTGTGCTAAATTAACCGAATAATTCCACAATCCACAAGCAGGCTTCCAACTGCTCGTTGTATGACCTATTGCTTGACCCTCATGGTGGTAGTCAACCATTTTCCATTCATAATTAGCTAGTTTGAGTTGTATCATAAGCGGCCTTCTGTCCATGCATGCTTGGTGTGTGGCTCGGAAGGTTTGGGTCTTGTAGCAAATGGGGGAGGGGTCTTAACAACTGTGTAATGAGGCTGTCAATAAAATACACAGAAACTCTTTCTGCTCATGTAAGAACAGATCTGTTCCATGCTGCTATATGTACGTACCAGGCAGGCTATAGTTCCCGCTAGTGCTGCACATAGGTACCAGTGCTTCACCACTGAGACTGGTGTCCTGGCTGGTCTGTTTTTCCCTTAGACTAAGAGTCTGCTGAGCTTACCAAGGGAGCATAAGATCTGGACTTCGGGGCAGAACAAGTGTGGGTGTACCCTCTGTTAAAAATAGACTACTTGACCAGACCCATCAAAGTATGGCTATTGAGTTCTCAATGTCGGTTTTTCCAACATTGTGTATTTTGAAACAGTGTGTGGATTTTGGTCATCTCAGTGGACACTTTCATGTAATTGTGTTTTTTTTTTCTTTTTTGGAAACAAGTGAGATGAAGCCTATTCTTCATAACCGATACTGAGATAGTATGGTGCTTGTCTCGGTTTACAGGTACATGTACATGTAGTGTTTTGACAGTTTCTATTAAAATTTGTTGATGTAATAAAGGAAGAAAAACAGTTTTGTATGGCATGTATACACATCCCCTTGAACTGCAATATGTATTCACTGTATGTGTATATGTGCATGTATGAATAATGTACATGTACATGTACATGCACATATACTCATCCATACTGCCCAGAAGAGCTGACCCTCTCAGGAGTGGGCACTTTTCTCTGGTCCCATGGGTGACTCTTCTCTGGTCCCAAGGTTGCGCACTGTAAAGAGGTTTCACTGTATAAGTAAACACTGGAATTTTCTTTGTTTCTTTCTGTCTGTCTTTCTTTCTTTCTTGGTTTTTTTTTCTTGCTTTTTCATGACCAAGTTGGTCTGGAAATTTTCTCATGCACTATTTTTTATTGATAAACAACCAAACTTGCTATGGTGACTGATATAACCAATGGAATTGTGCATCTCATTTGGAATAGTCAAGATGTTTAAAACCATGCAAATTAAGGGCAATTAAAATTTTAAAAGCTCCATATCTTCCAAACCATTGCAGATATTCAAAAGTTCAATATGCATATATAGGTTTGTGACAAAAACCTTTCTTATTTTGAAGACACACAGACAGATTTGCTGTGCAGCAAATCTTCTTTTCTGGCAATATAACTGCATTTATGAAACAGATCATAATGAACTTAGGCTTTGAAAGTTTAAGTCCAAGTTTTTATCGTACTTTAACTTGGTGGGTGGCATTGTTTACATAATTTTATCTTTTACCTATCTATTTGAAATTTACATTGCAGTAACATACGGGGTAAGTTTCGGTGGAGTATATCTGCTAATGCTTGTGTCTATGAACAATCGATTTTCATTGACAGATAGGACTGCTGTCACAGAAATTTAAATATGATCCAGATACGGGAGCACAAATGACTAGAAAAGATATGGCCACACTGAATTTGTTACTTTATGCTGGTCTAGCACCTTGATTGCTATATTTACATGTATTATTTTTTTTCAATAATCAGACATTACGTGGCAACTTTTCTGTTTCCATTTGACCTACATACCAGTGATGCCTAGATGGTAAAATGGTATGAATGTCTGACATGATGATGCACATTCTGTTGCCAATTAAACAAATTAATGTAACTGCATTAATGGCCTTGACTTTGGTCAATGACATGAGCAGAGTATTAAGATATATTTAGAAGACCATGTCTCCATCAAATTTCCCAGACTGGACAACTTATATACGCAGGGATCAATTTTAACACTGGTTGGAACTACACAGTCATTATTTCCTCAAGACTCCATTTCAATTATTGATCATTCAATTTTCTATTAGAGGGTAATCTTTGAGCTCTGGCAGTGAGCTTGACCATAGTCATACCTGTTACAGTCTAGTATCAAGTGAAGTTAGTGTAACCAAAAGCTGTTCAAGTTCGATAACATTAGAAGACCCAGCAGAGTCGCATTTTTACTTACGTTTCTATAATTGCCTATAATTTTTTATGTACGGCGAATTTTTACAAAAAACATCTCTGCCGCTAAAAGCTGACATATTATACCTCCTAATCAGCATAAGCTAAACCTCGTATTAATTTAACAATAAATGACAAGTCAGGTTGAAACCATTTCTTCGTGTTTTTCAAGATGTGACCCTGATCGTTGTGTCGTTGGAGTCTTCATATATTTTGACAAATGTAAGTACCAGTGAAAGTTAATAAACATTGTTTCTTCATACACTCAATTTTAGATGATGGTTAGGGATGAACTTTGACCTTGTCTAATCACCTAGATCCTGGACAATGGTGTTATGTTCAACTACGGTTAATCAAATGATTCTAACATTTAATCAAATACAATTTCTGTGGCCACGATGGAAGTGATATCATGAATATATACACACACAGTTTAAGGCATGACTTTAATGCTGGTTCCTCTTTTTGCAGGCGACTTCAGCTTCAAAATTTTGACACTGACCTTCACCAAGTCAATTTTAATCGATGGCCTTGACATCTTTAAATATGTTTAATTCATCAAAGGATATACTGGGCTAGTTATCAGATAGAAGCACTGTTGTAAGTTGACTAGATCATTCATAATGACTATATTTCCCAACCAGCTCCATTTGACTTTTTAATTGCCCTCAAATTAGATTGTAACCTTTGACCTGAACCAATGACGTTGACCCAGCTCATAGAGATCATATACTACCAACAGGTATCCCGACCAAGGCCATCTGTGTACAACCACGCTGGTCACCAAACCTGGCCAAACAATTCAAGCAGCATCTTTTATTCAGTTGCTTTGATATTATTTTCGCTCATCTTGATCCTATTAATGAAGTGTTACCCATGGTTGCCTTGGCCTCCACGTATCCTCAGAACAGACACTTGATGTTTTTGGCAACAAACAAAAATAAAAAGTACAGGTTCTAAAGTATACAAATCAACAAAAACAAATCTTTGTAGGAGAGGGGTTCAGCGACACCTTAGCTCAAGGACTACAGTGATAATTTGCAAAGGAGAATGCGTTATGGTCTGGTTTGTTTGGAATGATTTCCATCGGCTCTGCACAGCTTCATACCAACCATGTTTCAGCTGTATTGTAACCCTGGGTCTATGGAAGAATATTGGGCGGGGGGGGGGGGGGCTGTTGCTAAATGCTGTGTTTCATTTGAAAGTTAAAATGACTTTTTGCAAATATCAAAGGCGAATGTTACCTACTATAACATAAATGAAACTTTCAAGTTCTTCTGTTTCGTCTTCCACATCTTCTGGGTTTTTTTTCTTCTGCCTCCTCTTTTACTTCTTGTGCTTCGGTTTCTTCGTCTTATCCTCCCTGTAATCTCTTTCCTCTCCTCTTCCTCCAGACTGACCAGTAAGCTGCGTTTGTTCATATTTCGTAAGGCTTTGTCCATAGTGCGTGATATTGAAGAGCATTTACATTGCTTATTAGTGGCAACAAGTCAATGCTGGTACCCCATATGCTAAGAGATTTTAAGCCATAAGTTAAACCAGTGCTAAAGAAGACAATATTTCATGCTTTTTCCATCTGCTCACACAACAGTGCAAATGCCAAACGATTGGCCTTCCAGGGCATGCCATGTGCTCTTTTGAGTGTGATGTAGCATAACGCATGGGACGATTTGAAAATGCTGGTAGGGACCATCGCAAAAGAAGAACCACTTCACGCTGATTTACCCCAACTTCTAAAACGTTAATGGCCTGAAGCCTCTCATTACTTGACAAGAGAAGGCCAACCAGTTTTAGTGTGGCATGTTCCACGCCCCGCTTTGCACTTACAGGCACTCACAGATCTGATTAGGCATAACTAGCCACATGGCCATCATAGTCACTTTGGGTCATTACATAAGTCTCTCACATATTCAAGCATGGTCATTCATGCATGACTCACAGGATGGTTTGTAGGAAAGCCATAATCATCAAAAATAAAATAATTAACCCTTTGTTATATATTTTTCAGGACATATATAAAACTACATTAGGTGTACGTTTTTATGATGTTAAGTAAACATATCATGAACTGTCGTGTCATTTTCCTAATTTCGTGTTCTGCAAGTGCACAACAAAACGTTTATTTCCTTCATGGGAATATAATAGCCTACATGTCTGAGCACCCCCTTTTTTTCTCCAGTACAAAACATTCGATAGTAAAGGAGGGTTTAGACTAATATGAACGACACTGTATGACGTGCATCCATTTTGAGGAGATTAGCTCCAAAAGATATCTTTTGTCCCGTATTCAGCATAAATCTGAGGACACGTTCTTATTTGTCAATATGGTTAGACATCCCTGTAGCTGCATTCATATTTCGATATCAATGTGTAACATAAATGTGAATTATAAGTTTACCAGTATAATAATTCCCGAATTTTCGTATGTATTTGAGTGCATTATGGGCAGCATGGAATATTAGTCCAATCTTTAATTGTACAATAGCTACAGCTGTGAATTTTCATGCCGTAAACAACATGCTAAAAACAGAGAACCAGAAAGGAACTCAACTTGAGGTTTGGTAGTTGTTCTCACAGGACTTTTTAATCTTGTTGAGTAGTTGTGAAATAATCATGAAGATGATTTCATAAATGTGCTCAGATGCGTTTTCAACCCTGATAAGAAACAAAAGTACCTTCTCTTTGGGACAAAAACAAGGCATCCAGCCAGCTGGGATTAACCAATCGTATCTGATTTATTATCATATGCACGCAGCCGGCAGAACATCAAAATCTGCAACTCAACCTTGGTGTTGCCTTAAAACACTGGGTGAAGAGTCACTACTATCAATAAAAGACTAAAGCATCATGTTATTTATCAATTTCCTCATTATTACAATTGCCATTTAAGGATATTTGAACATTTCCTGTTTGCGAAAATAGATGAAAATGTTGTTTTATATAAAATGTATAAATTGCAGACATTAACTTTGCGCATACATACGTTGGGCCGTTTGGTTGTACAATACACGGAGGACGCAAGTACAGAAGATGGCTTTGTAGAAAGTATTACGCCAATACAGGACATCATACGCTACTTTGGGGATTCTTCCTTTCCAGCTACATGAAGCGTAACATGTTGGTGTAAGAAATCTGCCGTAATGCAGTATGTAGGAGGCTTAAAGAGGTTAAAGAACGGTAACTGCACAATTCTAGCACCGGTGATAAGTGAACTGAGCCTATAATATGAGTGGGACTTTTATCTTTGACTGTAAGTCATTTCAACATACTTGTAACACTTAAAAAAGAACCGGTAAGAACATGGTGATACAATCCTGTATAACTACATAACACTTCATGGCCGGGCTGTTCTTTTGATGTCCTTCAGGTTATATTAATGAAGCTTTACACACATGTTTATCTAGACATAAGGTTCATAAATTTATGTAAAATTACATTCATTGCACATATCTGGGTTCTAATTCTGTTGTCATTTGGCATAGATTCACGAAGCGTTACACACCTGTGTATCTGGACACAAGACTGTGTCATGCATAAAAATGGGTCACTAAGTCAAGTATCTCAGCCAAGGTGATAGCTTATTTTTAATCACTGCAGTCATTTCAAACCAAGGTCTGTGATAAAACAAGGTTATAAATAAGGCTAGGGGTGGGGGGGGGGAGCATGGATTCAGTAAATCTCTGATTGCCTTTTTATATTTATGGTGCCATCAAAATGTTTGGCTTCACAGGAAAAATTAATCAGATGGAATGTTGCGCCTGTGATGCTTGTAAAATGGGTTATAACGAAGTTTAAAATGTTTGTCATTATTTGCGTACCTGTCCATGGACGAATATCGATTTGAAAGGAACTTAAAGCTTTATTACTCACCGAAGGTAACCTTCTACTTTAACACATGTATATGTATACTGAAGGTACATAGATTTCTGCAATAAATCAATATACTCAGTCCTCTAGCGTCCAACTTGAAAATTGGGAACTTCTAGTCTTCTTCAGCGAAAGTTCCCCTTACAACTGGATGTCCCGCTGTATGCATAGAATAACCTACTTTATTGCATGTGGGTAGGCCTAAAAATATCATTATCCATAACAAAAAAGGCATCGCACAGAAAAAACATCAAAAGATTTCTGTCCACTGTTTGTTATTATTTCCTGGATTCCCCCCATACTGACAATCTCGTTTGAGCAATTGCACAGACGCCATTCGTGTGCACGTGCTGTCGAGTGCAGAGCCACCAGAACAGTTTCTTCCCCAGTCCCACTGACGCCCAAGAGGTGGCGTGGTAAACCAGCACTAATTGGCATTTGAGCCGAATCCGGCCTTTTTTTCATGCATACGCGGAAATCGTTTTTCATTTCTTTATCAAGCTATTTGTAGATATCATGAAAACCATATATGCTGGAGTCCTTCATATCACCATACCAACATTGCAGGGTGAAGCGTTTGTTTTGTGAAATAACTGATCGTGCAAAGAAGACCATCTATCAACATAATAATATTCTGCTTACAATGGATATCCATCACATTCAGTAAATTTACCTCTTTCTGCGGCTCGTGTCTGAATGTTTTGTTCACTATGCATCTTTCTCCTTCAGTATAGTTGGTGTGGAATGTTTCTCCGTCAAAACATAATAATAGACGGTAAAAATAAACTTGTTGCGTCCCATTTAATTCGCTCCTTTGAGAAGCTCATCTTAGATCATCCCTGTTTGTTTATTTCGATGCATTGTTCGGCAGTTGTTGGAAATTGAAGTAGGCCTACTTTTCAGTTAGCGTTGACAGCGGGAATAAAGGGTCATTTTTGGTTCGATACCGCATTACCTCGAATGATTTTCCAAATAAGGGCATCAACGTTTAATCTGACAGATTTATACGGCGTAAATATCAACAAGCATCAAATTTAGCCTATGGGAGGAGAGTATCCGATCGAGTATACCATTATGACTAGTTAGAACAGACTTTTGTGCTTCCCATGGTACTAACCATTCCAGACATTTGTAAACAAACATGGCCCTACGCCATTGAAGGATTGGCAACTGTCATGCCCTACTTCGTCGGACATGTCCTAATCTTTTTATTCCTTCATGGGTCGACCTGACATAAAGAAAAGTTCACTCCGTGTTACTGGCCTACATATTCAGGTTTTCTTCTTGTTTCCTTTCCCAATATCTTTCTCTACGGGAACCATTATCATTAAATGACAAATTCATTTGTTACTTAAACGGATGGGTATAGGCCTACAACACTGCTGCTAATAAGAAGTTGGGGCTAACGGGGACAATTGGGTCGGGGGATGGAAACCAAATAGAATAGAAAACCAAGGAGAAATTACACTATACATTGCAGATTCAAGCCGTAGCCCCCTAAAAAAGGCCTGGTCATGAGCAGGCGAAAGGTCATTCCACTCTGGACAGTGACGCTGCCTATTACAGAGATAGGCAGTGTTAATTCACTTACTTTCTACTCTACATGTACCGGTATTCTTGGTTTATTTTCCTCTTTTTCATCTTAAAGCTATTTCATCCGTTCAATTACAACACCTTATATTTCTGGGTAACATCTAATTTGGATTGCTCTCAAGCTTTCTTTAGGTATGAACTAAGTTTCATGGTTTTTCCTTTCATCAGCAAAGTTAAGAGACGGGAAAAAGTGACATTTAAACAAACCAAACTAATATATTATTGCTATTTCCAGTGAAAAGCACACTTTATTATTATTTTTAACTACTTTCACTTTGGTTTAAACATATTTTATTCGTGAAAAGTACCATTGTACAATTTTAAAATCCTGGTTATAATCACGATTGGGAAAAAGGGCTACGCCCTATATTAATCCCTCTCGAGAAATAAGACAATTACTGACATGACAGCACAAGACGCACGTGGAGTCGGGTACATGCAGTAGATGACAACACCCAGACAAGACAGATAGTGGGGTTATGCCAGTAATAAGTTTAGTTTTCCTTTCTTTCTTTCTTTCTTTTCTTTTTTTTTTTTTTTTTTTTCACAAAAACTTGAGTATGTGACACGGTGTGAGGCCAAAATGATCATCTGGTTTTACATACAGCATGGTCTAAGTAATGGCAGTTTAATCATAAATATTGAAATTTATAACTAAGCACGATGCACACATAAACTCTTATACTGACCGTGCATCGACATTTAAGGGTTGGACGGCAAGCTCTCCCAGCTGTGGCAAAGGGTCCGAGTGCCCTCAGATCCTCCAACACAACGCAGGAGCGCAAGTCTGTCGGTATCACACGTAGCTATTAAAGTAAACAAGATCACCCAATGCCTTCAGAATTGAAACGCCCGGTGGCGTGAATAAATTCGTGTACAGCTAAAAAAATGTTAATTTTGTCAGGAATAGAACATTGTGGTGAACCATAAAGTAAAGTTTGTAACGTGAAGGGAGCAGAAGGGGCAATTTTGGTATGTAACTGGGAAAGCGGAACTGTAAACTTTCACTTTATTGTAGGCCTATACTGAAAAATCACTTTTTAACTCCCATTTGTGTTATATGGTGCATTGATGTCAAAGTGACCAGTAAACCTCTGAAAAAAGCAAGCGCTGGTAAAACTGATTCTTGTACTGTTGTTAAGAATGTGTGTATAAAACCATTTCCTTTGGGGTATATAAAATATGCAGCGGAGAGTAACAAAAAAGAGCGGTGGTAAAAATATTTAGTTAGTAAGAATACATGTTTAAAGCCAACAATTTGTTAGTATTAAAATTTGTCCTGACTCATTATAAATTGTTGTTTTACTTGTTATTGAAAACGTCACGCATCTGCCTACATATCACAGAGAAACTCTGAGAGACGCAAATAGTTGTAGCAACCATTCATCTCAAGTTATTAATAATACCTATCTAAAGTTATTCATTTTAACGTAGGAAAAAATCATGGTGTTCCCATTATATTCACGTAGTTTTGTTTTCAATTCATATTGAAGTAAAAAAGTCAGGTCCGGCATGTTAAATCTGGCTTCTCAAAACTGTATTTCACTTTTCGATTTCGGTGTCGCCATGGTGTATGGCCACTCGATCATGATAATGGCAGTAAAATATCGCGTCTGCCATAAGCGCGCATGCCCAAGCGGTAAAATACAGCTTCTGCTGTAAATGCGCATGCCTGATATGCAATATCGCGGAGGTATTCGATTGAGCTAGAGGTTCTCTCTCTCTCTCTCTCTGTCTCTGTCTCTCTCTCTCTCTCTCTCTCTCTCTCTCTCTCTCTCTCTCTCTGTTATTGTGTCAGTTTGCGCGACCGTAGTCGCGAACCATAGAATTGCATGTACTGCTACTAACAATAATAATAAGAGGAACAAAGAGATAACAACTATGATGTCGAAATGGTCACTATACGGTAGCATTAAAGTATATGTTTGACGTAAGTGTAAAGCGCATATACATGTAGTTGTTGCTGATGTTGAATCATGGACTGTTGTATGTCTGGTCTGTCATAAATATGTGCAAGTCTGCTGTTGTTGCTCTTAATTTGCAGCTTTATTTCCTGTGTCTATTTGTCTCCCTGTGTGTCTGCTGTTTCTGTCTCTTTTGCTGTCTTTCTATCTCAATGTTTCACTCTGTCTCTCTCTTAATCTGTCTATGGCTGCCCCTGTCTCTATCTTTGTCTTGCTCTGTCTTTTTGTCTCCATCTTTCTGTATCTTTTGCTTCTATCGTTTTCATATCCCTTTCATTTTTTTCTCCATCCCTTTTGATGTATACAAACAAAGTTAGCATTTTGTGTAAATAACAAACGTTTATTTATGGTAAACCATTCAAAAATGAAGGTTTCACAACTACAGTGAAACCTCATTATAATGATATCTGACTTCCTTAACAACTATAATTTTGAAGGACAGAGGCTCATGTTCTTTTAAAATGATTCATATTCAGTTATCTAACACATTTTAAAGAGAATAGATGGGGTAATAGTTTTTATATTACAAAGGTCATAAGCATTAGGCCTATACTATAGGCTATAGTTCCTTTCAATTTCATATCTTACAGGGTCAAATGTGCAGACATTATCAACCATTCTGGTAACTTTGTTGGGTATTTCATTATGTCATTAAGATTTTAGGCCTAAATAATGGGGGCAGCTAAGATGTATTTGCGTCTTTCGTTAGGGCTGTTTGTTAATAATGCCATTTTTATCAGGTGTACCGTGATTGAAGGTCACTTTATAGCGTGAACGGCAATTCAAACTAATTGTGAGTCCTAATTGCCCCCCCCCCCCCCCTTTTTTTTTTTTTTTGTTGGCAACCGTGAAAGGGCTTTTGTCATTGTAAGCGGTTATGAAACTTACCCAACCACCCTCACCTCGGTGACCAAAATTTAATTAGGCTCATACAGGGTTAATTTGAAAATAGCGTACAGGGGGTGGCATAAACAGAAGGTCAAGGGCGTCATCTGGAAAACATGGACACTGTCACGACTGTTGCAAATTATCGATTGATTTATCAATATTAGAATTATTGATCAATCATGGAACAAAAATTATGACTGCGTGAGTGATTTTTATTACATATAATGGCAATGGAATGGAAACCACGCTTGACCATCATTTACAGGCATCAAGAAGTCGTTGGCAGTAGTTGGGAATTTGATGAGGTGCGAGGCCTGCAATATTTTAGCAGTGGGCCTACTAGTCTTGCGTGACGGGTGGTACAAACAAATGGATCACTGTTAGTGTTGGAACAATTTACTCGGCATATGCAATTTTTATTGGAAAGAGGGGATAACTTCAACATTGTGCGAGTGACTTTTTGTGTTTATACATACTTGCAATGGAATGAAAACCACGCTTGAGCATCATTTCATTGGCTGTAGCTGGGAATTCAACATTCATTCAACATATTGATGTGTGAGGTCAGTAGACTCTAGTATTACGTGAGGGGCGGCTCAAACAAAAGGTCAAGGTTGTCATCAAAAACATGCTTTAAATGGACGCAGTGGGAAATAATAGTTTGCTTTATTATAATTATTGATCACTTTTGGAACAATTTACTCGGCATTTGCGATTTTTATTGGGAAGATGGGATAACTTCAAGATTGTGTGAGTTACTTTTCGTGTCTTTACATACGTGCTTGCAAAGGCATGAAAACCACGCTTGGCCATAAAGATTTTGTCAGCCGTAGCTGGGAATTGAACATACTAAGGAGCAAGGTCTGCATAGCAGTACTGACTCTGTTCACAATTCTTGAAACTGTAGGTTGAGATAAACCATGCAGGTCTCCTACTATTCCTACGATCCACATGCAAGAAATTGTAGACATACAATTTTACAAAAACCTGTAAGTCCGGAGACAAAGCAACATTCCGCTCACTGTTATGATTCAGATTGTCATATATTCCATGTGTCATTGTGGCAATGCTTTCAGGATAGAGATGAAACCGAAGTCTTATTTCATATCGACTAAAACAGCCTAGCTGATAAGTTCGATCCCTGAAAATTCGTCGATATCGTGTTGCCCTTCGATGGGCCATAGCATGAATAAAGGCAGCCATCTTGGATCAGTATTAATTTCAATGCCAGCAAGAACGCTACATTTTGACTAAGTACAAAAAGTTGGTAACCCCTGAAGGTTACTAACATTTTGTACTTAGTCAGAATATACTTAGTGCAACGTTTGAACTAAAAAATCTTTATGAATACCAACCCTTACTTAGTAAAATTTACTTAGTAAAGTTACCCTAGCAACAGTTCTATTTCTGACTAAGTAAAGTTTTATGAATACGGCCACAGATCCCTCGCTTTCCTATTCAACAACAGCTACAATCTCCTTGAGTTATAATATCTTTTCTGCTGCAAGTTTAATGCAAGTGTCATTATATTAACAAACATGTCATTCAGTCACAACGATACAACTATTAGCTGGCACGCAATTATTGTTATCACATGGCTGGGATTATATGAGATTAGATGGATTGCATACTGTTACTATCATAAAATAATGGTAACGCCATTTTGTTTCCGCTTGCTTTGTGTGATCTAATTACTTTAGCTGTTGTCCCCAAATATTGTATACCAAACGCACATCTGCTTTTTTCTCCTCAGCGTAACTTTTTTCATAAATAAGTCGGTTTACGTGCAAGCATTACTCAACAAAGTTGTCCTTGTTTATTTTACAAATGCACAGATAAAATTAAACCAGCGGCATCCACAGTTTTTGTCACCGGTGGACCTTTGTCTAACCGTGGATTGCATTTTATTATATTGTAAACATATTTACT
The DNA here is from genome assembly GCA_964020975.1 of Hermodice carunculata. Taxonomy (NCBI): domain Eukaryota; kingdom Metazoa; phylum Annelida; class Polychaeta; order Eunicida; family Amphinomidae; genus Hermodice; species Hermodice carunculata. Next base: position 67,469,835 of record OZ026628.1, read on the forward strand.
TTGAAAATTTGGATGACCAGTTGCTCAAAAGGAAGTAATCGAGGGGACTTCCCAAATATACAGTCGCAATATTGCTATTAACAACACACACTAAACAATACAGCAGTTCTACTTACAGAAACATATAGATACTCTTGTAGCAAAAAAACAAAATAAAACGTCTGGGCTCCATTATGTACAATTAAACAGCACTAAAGATTACAGCGTTACCTTCATCTGCGGGGCCACATTTGCTAGCTAGTATAATATCTAATAATCTGCCTTGAGGAAAGTTAGACAATAAATTAGCTATGCCTTTGACTTGTGTAATACATTCACAAGTCAGATCCGTCTGCGCTTCACATAATGTACTACCTTAAATCGGTAATCCCAATTTAATATTGCTGTCGTCGTCATTATAATCATTAGTATTTGCGAAAGCAAAACTATTCCAATTTAGGCAATGTTAATATGACATATGAGGAATGTTTTTAGCTTCTTATGCGAGATGCTACATTTGGCATCACAATGGTATTTTGCCAGAACAAAGTTCAGTATGTTTGATGTTTTATGTTACAGACTTCCAATTGTAGCCAACCAGTACTTCTCGACCTCAGTGAGTTCACTGGGTGCTGAGGCATTTATAAAAAAAACACAAATTGTGTTTTAATTTTATCATTATTGTTGTTGTTGTTGTTTTGTTGTTGTTGTTGTTATTATTATTATTATTATTATTATTATTATTATTATTATTATTATTATTATGATTATTATTATTTTTTTTTATTTTGTTGTTTCTATTTTCGACTTTTTTACAATTTTGGTGCTCAGGTTATGCTAAATATTTTTCACAAATATAGCTTGCTGCAGGGTAGAACAATTTCATTCACCAAGTTATGATGCTCAAGACCCAGGTTAGCTTATGTGGAGTAAAGAGTTCGGACTGCAGAATAGGGTAATGACTACTGGAAAGCGCTTTTGGACAAAAACACACAAAAACAATTAAATGGGGTCTTGCTCCCCATGGGTTCCCTTGCACTGTGGGCAACAATACATCCACCAGGGCAGTTTCCTGCACAGCAAGCTATGCATGATTAAGGAATGGCTTGTCTTTAGTTTGTTCTGTGACCTTCTGGCCTGTGGCAGCTCCATCTTCTGTGGGATTACCCACATAGGGTAGGTTTGGCTCATGGCCCTTTCCGGCGAACAGCCGTTGCTACTTCAGCACTATGCACATTATAAGAGTGTGGCTTCCCCAGGGGGGCTTTCCACCTGTGGATTGGGAGTCCTTTTAAGGGATTTTTCGTGAAATTGATTGTTAACTTCAGGGATGACAGGGCCCAATAAACCTGGTCCCCTCCATTTTATTCAAAACCAGAAAACAAAAGAAACCTTTCCAAAGCTGTAAGTCCTCATTAATAGACTCCTTTCTACCTTAACAACTCTGTCAGTGTTCTACTTTAAAATAGGCCGATCTCCATTACACAATCAGTGACCTTGTTCTAAGTCTTACTTTATGAAGAGGTGCTCTACAGGTTTACAAAAAGAGTTGATATTTACATATAAATTTGATGTCACATCAAATAATCTCCCTTATAGATTTATCTGGCAGTTATTGAAGGTGACCTCATCTACAGGTGCGCCAAAGCCAGGAAGGACTTTGATGTCCCTGGAGCCGAATCTGTGCCAAATATCGAAGCAGTTGTAGCAGAGAGTCACTGATATCTCCTTGATGAACCTTGAAGGTCACAAATTGGTGTTTGTTTCACAGTACCCATCTGATCCCCAAACGTTCCTGTAGAGACAGCGTTGTGATTCAGCAAATGGTCACCCACACTATCTACTACCATGCTAATTAACCATTGAAAATTTTTAAGGCAACTCAGGCAGAGTCTATATTCACCAGTCATAGCGTCAGCTAAAACATCTTAAGGCTGAAACTGAGCCAGTTGTAAATATTACCTGAGTTTACATCGGTCTAGTGGAGAATACAAGTTACTTGTACACACTAAAGCTGTAAAGCATTGTTTGACATGAAACGGGCATGAACCTGACCTGACACAGAGATCAGATGGAGTTTCAACCCAAGCTGGGTATTTATCAACTTGATAATACATTGACCCCGAGGGCAAGTCAGTCTTACATGAGAGAGACTGGGAATAAGATTCTGGATTCTGTTTGACAGTGAAGTGACTCTAAGGGAGAGGCGGCCTGATGATGAAAACACAATCGAGTGAACTCAGTCTCACATGACAAAAACTGGATCTTGTTTGATTGGCTAGATATTTTCAGTCTAGCAAAAAAACTGATTGAGGAGAAAAGTTAGTTTCGCCATTTTATTCAGTTATTTCCCTTTACTTTGATTTTCTCTCCCTCCCTCTCTCATGTTCACTTCTGGTTTTGTTTTTTGTTGTTTTTTTTTAAGCTCTCTCTGTCTCATGTTTACTTCTGTTGCATTCTAAGTTCAAATATTTTCCTTTTCAAGTTTACTAATTTTTGCCTTTCATATTGGAGAAAAGGTGACTCACTGCACTAACATCTTGGAATCCACATGCTGCTGATACTCATATCTTGGATTGTTTATGAATTGCAGTGCCAATTACTGGGACTTTTGCAAATAAACTGATCAATGCTGTGACCTGATTTGACTGGATACCATACGTGAACGGTTTGGCTATGTGTACTGCCAATTTACAGACGCAATGGGAATCCCACTGAAACAGCTTCCAGAGGACTTTTCCTCATAATGAGACACAGAGTCGTCCAGTGTCTTTTAACAAATCCTTTGGGCAATCTTGTAGGTAGGATTGTTTTCTCACTGAACATGGCCATGAAATGTGCAGTCAAAATGCCCAGTGGTCCTTTACTCACCTACCACTGCAACAATCACTGTAAGGTCATGCAAGACCTTGTTTTACCTTTTAACTGAGATGGGTTTTGTGACTTTGGTAGTACCAGACATGCAGCGAGGCAGTGATGACGTCCTATCCACCTTACAGTATGCATCACTATGAGGTCTGTGCTGCAAGACACAAATGAGCGAGAAGATTCTATGCAAAACATGATTGCAACAATCATGGTGGGGCTCACAGGACAGGAAAAGGCCAATTCATATGATCACATTATAGATGGGAGGAGGAAGAAGGCGTTACAAGCTGCAGTGATATATATGTTCTTTTTAGCCCAGGGTACTGCAGGTCTCCCAATATATATTTTGGAGCACAGTGGAGCATCTAGGTCTGTCTGTGCATTTCTCCATGGAGGATAACACCATCACTATCCGGATTGAGAATTGCCCTTTGCTCTATTGTTGTTGTTGTTTTTTTTTTCTGTTTCCAAGTTAGTCTTTCCTAGGACCTACCTTAGTCAATTCGTTGTAAAACAAAAAATGCTGATGAATACCACAAAAATAAATGAAAGGGCAGTCAAAGCGTCGAGCTAGAACCAGCCAGCCCGTGAAGCAGTCCTAGAGAGGAGTGGAAAAAGGGTCTTTCAACTTTCACAAGGTTCTGGTCGCATCCATTTGGCGGCCATGTGGTGCCAGTGAAAAAAACACACGTGCCGGGGAACAGTCACCCGCAACATGCAGGTACACTTTGACAATATGTGTTACAGCAGGTCTACTGCCGGGCAACAGTGTCAGAGGACCAAAGTTGAAATTCATGTTGCATCATATAGTCAAATGTTAACAACAACAGTGAATTTGCAAGCTTATCCTCTGGGGATACCTAAAAGATTCATTGCATCACGCATCATATAGTGTTGTCTAAAATAGAAAATTATGTTCTTTTCATATCTATTGTTAATATACTCAAACACATAAAGTTTGCTTGCATAGTCCATGATCTACTTAGCAGAAGATATTCCAATTCCAATGGACGGGCTTTTTGTTATGGGCAACTTTAATTTGTTGATCAGTAGCGTATTGCCAAAGCTTTTGTGCTACTGTTCACATCACCGTTCTGACAGTTGGCCTACCTTGCTTGGCCATCGCTGTATCATGCTACAACCCATGTCATCAAAGAGTACCCTTTGTTTGATTGGCTGTCGCCCCACAGAGTTCATAAAATGTATGATGCAACATGAATTTAGACTTTGTTTGTCTGTTGGACGTTGCTTTTTTTAGCTCGACGATATGACCGCTCCCTCATTTATTTTTACAATATTCACTAACTGTTTTGTTTTATAACTAGTTAACTAAGAAAGGGTCTAAGAAAGACTGTTTAAGGGTCAATTGTAACTCTCTGTGATTAACCAAATTGTCACCAGGAATGCACAGACAACAATACCACATAGACAGCAGGGGAACGACTTGGCCAAGTCATATATTCAACACTTATTAAGCAGCCAATGTACACATGTGCCGTAAAGGTTTGAAATTTCATAGATACAATCCTACTTTCGAGAGACCACACGAAGGCAAACCAACCAACACCCCCCCCCCCTTGTTTAAAGCAATGGCAATCGGAAATGTGCTCCAAGTACATAGAAAACATTTTGAGAATTTAATAAAGCCAATAATTTATGTCATAGTATTGAATTTTGGTATGAAAAAAAGCAATATATGAGAACTAATACACTTAAATTTGTTGACATATCTTAAACATCCCTTCATAAACCATTTTTGATATGCATAATATGTGGATGAATGTGACAGAGCGCATGAACCATGATTCTAGAAACAATGATTCTGTCGACACCAAATGCAGGCAGTAGATGTAAGTCAGTCCCTGTGGTTCTGTACTGAGGAATTCTGCACTGCGTATTGGCACATTTGTTAGTCTGGAAGTCCTCTGCATTTTTAAGAGAAAGTTTTCATTTTATCTGTATCTGGAATGAAACTTCGTATTTATTTTAAAAAAGGCAAGAAATCAGTTTTGTTGAATCACAATAATATATTAAAATGATTTACATTATCTGAAAAGCTGTGAGGCACTTGTTATGTTTACCGCTGATACAGAAGCACATTGAACAGATAAGATTTGCGGAGTACACGTCATGTGTAAATCGTTGTTCAAATGGCGTAATAAGGTATGGAATCGGAATTGGTAACAGGTAAAAGGTGGCTGGGCCTGGGTGACCATTATCTCAGTGACAAAGTATGGGCACAGACGTTTATTGGCATTGTTTAAGGCCGACCTGTTTATACAATTTAATGGAGCTATTGCTGAATGTGTATAAATGATTAAATTATCTTTAGTATGTGACTCTACATCACATGAACATTTTTTCCGAGACACCACAAAACAATGCAATACAAGGAGACAAAATACAGAAATACATATATACGGTAAAGAAGTGTAATGTGATAAATTTCTGAAAGCTTATTTATATTTCAACACCCTTTCCCAATGTTCTAAGGTCAAGAAGGTGCTTATACACAAAACTCTCTTTTAGACATGAAATGTTGAATTCATTCGGGTATGCTTATTATTCACAAAAAAGGGGCATCATTGTATTATTAAACGTATTCACGGGGGGGGGGGGGGCTCGTACATCAACAGTCGGAGCTATAAATTTGTTATCAATAGTGCACTTCCATAACTTCGTATTTCATTAGTATATTGAATTTGTCTTCTGGATTGGGAGTTTCAAAATCAGGTGCAGTCACCTTCTAGCATAAATTGTGTGTGACATGAACTTCCAGGTCCTTTTCGTGACCCTGGAAGATAAATGTTTATACAGTAGAAGTTCAAAGTGGGATCTGTCACCTGTATTTGTTTATCACTTTCTCTACTTCCTGCTTCCTTCGTCGCTCCATTAGCGTGCACAGGAAAGCGTTCAATTTAGGTCGCTTTTCCAGTTTTTTTTTTTTTTGAAATTTGATTTCTTTTGTTGCAGCAAAGCATTCACGAAGAAAGTAATTAGGGAGATATAATGCCTGAAGAGTACTCTGTCTTTGCCTGCCGGCATTTTAGTACGATTCTGCAATTATGAACTTTAGGCATCCAAACCTTGGCGGTCTCAAGTGTAAGTAATAATGTCTTTGGCAATGTCTGGTTATTTCCATTACTGGCCTTTTGATTAAGATTCTCAATCAGTTGCCAGTTCATTTTATTGCATTTACATGTAAAGCTAGCATCATTTTTGTGTTGTGTTTATTTGGTTGTGAACTGTGTTAACTACGTCATTTGACGTATTTGTTTTAAGTATCCAAAGAAAGGAACAGACAAACTAAAAGTTAAATTAGAAATGTTGAAAGGAACCAGGTGTAACACTTAAACGTCAATGTAAATATTTCAAGTTCCATTGTATTAAAGAAAAAGAGAGTTAAAAAAGTCGGTTGAAGTTAATGTGATAAACTCCCTAAAAATCACCTTTCGTATTCCCCCAAACTGAAGACATCTCACTGTTTGTCAACATGTGTTGGAGTCGGTAAAGTTTATCGATAATCCTTTTATCACTGGTAACTTTAAAATGAAATTTGAGTAACATAAAGTAGCATGTAACTTTACCCCACTCTTACTGTCTGTAAATTGATTCCGTCTCTGCATATATTCCCTCTAGTTAAAGGTCAGTAGATAAAAATCCAAGATATTTACCGGTCTTAAAGCCATTAAAAAGGAATGATTGCAGAACAAGTGTATTACATAGTGTACCAAATGCGTGCAACTTGTTTACGTACCTGTGCTCATAATTCATGTGCCTCGTTTAAATAACTCACCCGCCTTACACAATAACAGTAAAAGATCTTCGCCGTCCTCTGCAACTTGCTCACTATGGAATAAACAATTATCGACATTAAGAGAATCATTTGCTGGGTTGTGTAACGATTCAGTTGTCTACGGTACTGCCGTCATGTATCGATGAAATCATCGTAGTACAGCTATTGTGTATTGAGGGACTGCCTAAAAAAGTCATACTTTCTTCATTTAAAAGCACGGATAAAAATGACTCGGGAAACACCGGTCTTTATCTGAGCAGGCCTGCTTATTTCTTTAAGATAATGAAATTTAGATTTTGCTAGCCCAGTTGTCATTAGTTCTAACGTTCCACATTGCTCCATCGTGCTGCATCTTCAAGGTACCAGGATGGTTTGGTTCATGATGGCTGTACCGGAAAATACAACAAAATGAATTTTGTCTTTCATCTCAAAGATAAACACCGAAAGTATCTTGTTACCAAATATTGTTGTAAACAAATCAATGTTTATATGAGAAAAATCAGTTAAAACATGTGGCATGTTTCAGCAGCTCACTGCATGTGTACAATCTGATCATTTTGGTATGGCTATTTTTCACCATGTTTGAACAGCCCTGAGCTAGGACCACTCGTCCTAACAACACTAAAGTCACATGACAGCGAGCAAAGAAAATATTGGCACGCTTGAATGGATGCATACACTGTTTAATAATGAGCTCCTAAGACACTAGTGCATCTATAACAACGATTTCGTTTTTCTATTACAGTGGCTAACTGACGCTATATGGGACCTAGAGGTGTTCGGTACTATGTAATTATGTAATGATAAAATACTTTATTCAATCCCGTGTACGGAGGAAATCGCTGATAAAATATATTGAAACGTAACTATAAGATTTTAATTGAACCAAGTAGCACACAACATGCAAAAATAAATCAAAATAAAACATATAGAGGTCGAAACCATGAGACATTCAAACTAGAAATGGAGCATGAACTACGGGCAGCAGTTGGCTAACTTGACAAGACTCCATCATCCCAAACTAAAAAATGGTCAATACTTATAATGTTCCAAGTGACAAGAAAGGGCAGAATATTGATTCTGAGTTGAAAAGGGCAAATGGTGTAAGGGAGTTTAAGCATAGAGCACGGGGGATAGTTAGAAATGGAAGCCAGGAGAATGAAAGGGCAGCAGCTTGAGAGGAATACATGGAGGCAAGGAAGAAAGTAGATAACATGTAACAATACCCCATGCTTACTTTGTTTTGGATCAAAACACTAGTTTTTAAACGGATTCAGACCTTGTAGATCTTCCCTCTATGAAAAGATAAGCAGAAAAAAATCCCAGAGGCTGACTGATCTTGAAGCACATAAAAGGAAAGATTGCAGAATGATTATAAAACTATTACCAATTGTAAACAGTGGGTGTTACATGATCTAGTTATTACATAGTGTAGTACATGCGTGTCGGTTTTTTTTCCTCGCTTGTGCTCAAAATTATTCACCTTCGTTTAGAATGCTCCCCCGCCTCACACAATAACAGTAAAAGTTCTTCACCATCCACTGGGACTTTCTCACTATCAAATTAACAATTATCGAGATGAAGAGAAACTGTTATCATGTGCTGGTTTGTGGAACTATCATACAACAATACAGTTTCCCGTGGTACTGACGTCATGTATTTATGAAATTCCCGTGGTACAGCTGCCATGTATTGAAGTGCTAATTTCCGTAAGTAAGGCCAAACGTTCTTCATTAAAAGGCTTGAGGGCCCATATTTTCCTTGGATGGTTCAGGTTTATGGTATATACTTTCTCCAGCAAGGTCTATATTGCCGTGCTACAGGCTCAACCACAGTAAAAAGATTTTATCTTTGAATGGTGAAAACTCAGGGATTTCCTTGTGCTCAAAGGTGTGAATACACCATAAAACTAGCATTAAACATTTCATGCAGTTTGATATATAGACCAAATATTAATTCCACACTGACATAGCATTTCATAATCAGATAGTCGACACAGTCAGACATACAGCCCTATGGGGGTAAAGTTCTGGAGCCATTTATACAGGTCTGATAAGTTAAAATGGAATTCCACATTCCAAACTCCTTTCAAACCGTTCACTGTTCGCCAAAGGCTCATAATGAACGGTTTTGAAACTCAAGATGTCTAAATCCATTCTCTATGACACGGCCATGTACAATTTTTCTTATACCCCTGCGCATTAAAAACCTATGTTTTCGTCAAAAACCTATTTGATTTAGTGTGTTTGCAGCAGCTATTTCGACTCTATTTTGTTCACTTTCAACATTGCGTTGCTAAGGCACGTCACTCATGAAAGAACTTTTAATTAAAATTTTCTATTTTACGTAACCTGATTGGCTGACAAATAAGACAACAACCAATAGGAGTCTCTCGTTTATTTCATTTTGGTCGTAAAATCGTTCCACACATACGTTGGGAACGATTGTGTTTTTACATGGGTTACTATGGGAGAATGTCTATTCACTTTCGCTTACTCAACATAAATAACATGAATAGTAATAGACTAATACTAAATAGGCATAGGCCAATTGATTATTTGTCATCAGGGTGGACATTAGCATGTACGTCGTTTATGTAGCACCCTTGAAGTACGGATGGTCTAGCTGGTCAGTGTCATATTAATTTGTGAAATATGTGTACAGATCAAAGGTGGTGGCTTTCCATTTGATTAGAAACGACATTGTCGATAATGCTATGATCACCCGAAAAGTCTAAGAATATATAACCCATGTCTGAGCCAGCCAGGCTCGGGTTCATGTTATTGAGGGATTGCAAGGGATCTGTGGATTGTCTGGGTCTGTTGTTTTACACAGTCAAAGCAGATACAACAGTCTGGATGACTAGCTATGGTGTAGCTGGTACCATTACAGTTTCACTGTCATTAGACGCAGTGCCAGATGGAGTTCCAATGCTGACATTGCCAATATGCATAAGTGCAGTTCAAGGACTAATATTTACATTCAGTTTGAGTTTTAACATTGCAAGTATAGGAGAGAGCCTTGCGTGTTATGAGACCATAACACAGTAGCCTTGTGTGTTATGGTACCATAACACATGTGTTCCGCCCACATTCCAATAACCAATCACAGACCCGAATGCCATAACCACTTCTCAATTTTTCGCATTGCAAGGATATGGCACTACTTTCCACCTCTTTCCCGTTCAGATGTAAACACGAGCACGTGTTCCAGAAAATAAAACTGGAACGCACTTCACTGCAAAGAAGCGCATACTACTGAGTTTTTCACAAATTTAAATTGGAAAATTTTCCACTGCCTTATTTAGCATCTTATTCCATGGGCAAATTGATCAATTAATAGTTCCCAAAAAGAAAAACAATCTTCTCACTCATGATTCTACTGGCATCACTTAGTGAACAAACTTGTTTTGCATTTCCACAACATTTCCAACAATGCCACAACATTCCGGCAACCTTTCCGCAGAAATCCGAATGACGAGTTCGAGAAGAAGTCGAAAATAGAAACAGTATACCCCCCCCCCCCACAAAAAGAAAAAAAATGAAAAAACATCGCAGTTCCACCTGGTGGACAAATTAAAACATGTGTAACAAAAAAGTGTTTGAGGGTAATTTTGAAGCAAAAAAGAAGAAAATCAAAGAAAAAATACAAAACTTATTCTAGGATGCCCATGCAAAAAAGGTGGTGGAAACTCACCAGAGAAACATTGACACCAAGTTGGAAGTACATCTGGCTCACGGATTCGGAAAAAGAAGTCAAAAGTGTAAATTGTATACCAAATGCCCACTGATTTAAAAAGTAATGTATGAAAAGGTGCAGTTACCAATAAGTGCCGGAATTGAAAAAAAAAAAAAAATAGGAATCCACAGCAGTGCCACCTAGTGAAATTTGTTTGACCCTTCCACAAAAAACATATTCACCAGGTTTCAGCTAAGTGATGGTTCTCGAGAAATCGAAATACCAAAACCGCACATAAAATTCATAAAAAATAAGAGAAAAAAATTCTAGCCCCGCCTGGTGACAAAATTCAGAATAAAGGGTCCCCCAAAACTGTTATTGTGTGATATCAAGGCAATTGGGTGTCCGGTTTCGGAAAAGATTTTTTAAGGTCGCCCCGAAAAAGAACCCCAAATGTAAAAACATTCAAAAATCCCTGAGGCGTGACCTTTGTACAAACTTTGCAGAGACTGACACAAAGTACATCCGAAACTAGTTTGAAGTGAATCTGGTCGACAATTTTCGAGAAGTTCAACATGAGAAATGTAGGCGGACAACAGACAGACAGAAAGATGAAAAATCATTTGACCATGAGCCTTTGAACAATCTATACTGAACCCCAATGAAAAGTATCCACATAAAAAAATTAACACATTAATTTTGTAAGTTACTAAGTACTGTGTGTGCATATATGCATGGTTTGGAGCCTACATCAGGGTCATTCAGGACAACTTTTTAACTTTTGCTGGGTTGTTACATAATGCATGTGACTTTTGTGCACCGAATATGGCTTCTGACCACCACTCCTATTGGATGGCTAAAATGACCTGATGTTTTCAGTGGCTTTAAAAAAGGATGTTCAGCCAAGAAAAAAGCCAGTGGTCTCAGGTGTGTTGAGGCGATCATGCCGCGTCTGAGCCAAGGTCAAAGACACCATGTTTGGGGCTTGCAGAGGGTGGAGTCCCAATCACTCAAATCGCACAAAGAATGGGGTGTACTCGGCGCACCATCCAACGACTAATTGAACGGCAACAAGAAACTGGATCCGTAGATGATCGGCCTAGGCCTGGCCGAGAAAGAGTGACAACACCTGGCCAAGACCGTCACATCCGGCTGATGCACCTGCGAGACCGTTTCCGTACAGCAGCCCAAACAGCCCGTGAGACTCAAGGGGTGAATCACCGTCCTGTCAGTAGTTCTACTGTGGAGAGGCGACTGAGGAGCAGTGGCCTAACAGCCAGAAGACCTTACAGGGGTAACCTGCTGACCCAACCCAGAAGAGAAAGACGACTGCAGTGGTGTAGAGCACACTCCAGGTGGACTCGCCAGCAGTGGAATACCGTCCTTTTTACTGACGAGTCCCGTTTTTGTGTCAGCAGAGCAGATGGCAGAGAACGTGTGTGGCGCCGGACTGGGGAGAGATATGCAGATGCCTGTGTCCGTCAGGCAGATCGATGGGGTGGACCCTCTGTCATGGTGTGGGCAGGCATCAGCAACCGCTACCGGACACCCCTAGTGGTCATTCAAGGGATCCTCAATGCTAGGCGGTACATTGATGAGGTGCTGGAGCCGCACATGGTCCCATTTATGGAGCAGCATCAAGATCTGGCGATCTTTCAGCAGGACAATGCACGTGCACACTCTGCAAGATTAACAATGAACTTTCTCAATGAGAACAACATCAATGTCATGGAATGGCCAGCGTTCTCACCCGATCTGAGCCCTATTGAACATTTGTGGGATCAGTTAGGCCAAGGTATTCAACGGAGGACACCTAGGCCTACTACCCGAAACCAGCTGATCCAAGCTCTGCAGGAAGAATGGAATAATGTTCCCCAACACAGAATTCAAACCCTGGTCAGCAGTATGCGCCGCAGATGTATAGCATGTGTTGATGCTCGAGGTGGCCACATCCCATATTGAACAGAAAAATTTGTGTGACTTTCAATTAGGGCAGTTAATGACATTTTTTGCCTGTAAGTGACGTTAATGTCGGTAGAGCGTGACATTATTTTTACGCCAGAAAAGTGAATGCTTTGTTAAGTTCTAAGCACGTCTAGGTATGAAATGTTTCAAGTATAAACAATAAAATACTTCAAAATTGGCATGTGGATACTTTTCATTGGGGTTCAGTATAGATTAAAAAACAAAAAAGGTACATCCCTACCAAGTATGAAGCAAATCTGGCTGACGATTTGAAAGAAAAAGTGAAAAGTGTGAATTTGCATTACAAAACCCATTTACTTGCATAGTAATGAGAAAGAAAGGTACATTAGCCAGCAAGTTCCCGCATTCAAAAATAATAAAATCGGTCAAAATCAGGAATCCGCAGAAATGCTCCCAGATTAGTAACTTGATTTGACCCTTTTACAAGGAACGTATATGCCAAGTTTCAGCTTAATACTGGTGATGGTTCAGGTAAAAAAGCGAAATAGCGAAAGCGCCGAGAATTCATACAACAAGACTGTGTAGCAGTCCATGCTCTGCTGACACTTGTGGCTCTTTGAACTTTGGATAGAATCATGGTCACCCGTGTAGTGAATAAGTTTGACCTGTACAATGGGAGAACACTAACATGTGCAACTTCAAGGTCCCAGTTCAAGTAGGTGTCAAGTTATAGTGAAGAATAAAATTCTTATATGTTGCACTGTGACCCCAGAAACGAGGTCAAGTTCATTCATGTCCTCTGTAAGCATGACCTTCATAGAGAAACATTAACATGTGCAACATCACGGTCCTAACTCAAAACAGAACTCAAGTTATCAAGTGAACGGTAACTTTCATGTCAGTTATGATAACTTGGGAATCAGGTCATTGTCCAAGAATCACTAGTGCATGACCACTTACATCATATTTGTAGACTCTTATGAAAGGTACAACCCTACCAAGTTTGACACAAATTTGGCCAATATTATTTAATTTATAACCATAACAAGAAATTCACAAGTAAAACTTGTCTATTTAAATTAAAAAATATCCCACACTCACTTGAACGTGACCATTCAAACACATTTGGTAGAGACCCACCGAAGGTACATTGCCACCAAGGTTTGAGTCAATCTGACAGACAGGTTCTTCAGAGAAGCCTAAAACATGAATTAGCATTAATATGTCCATTACTTGTATAGTAATCAATAGAAATTGTTCATTAACCGACAGGTACCCATGTGAAAAATAGTAATTAAAAAAAAAAATCTTAAAAAAAACAGGAATCCATAGCAGTCCCACCTTGTGCACTCTCCTGTTTTAGTCTTCCGCAGTTTCAGCTTAATCGGATTTACAGTTCTGGAGAATGAGTCAACAATAGCAAAACCCCCAAAACAATCATAAAATATATATAAAAAAACGCTACCTGGTAAACATGAACAAATTCAGCACAAATAGTCCCGGGGAGTGCCCCTGTGTAATATCAAAGCAACGGGGTGAACCCTTTTGGCGAAGATTTTTTTTTTTTATGATTTGCACCAAAACCAAACAGTAAAAAAAAAAAAAAAAAAAAAAAAATGCATGAAAAAAGTCCAAAAATCCCTGGTTTGTGACCATTGAAACAAACTTGGTAGACACCCACCCAGACATATTGTCACCAAGTTTGAAGGCAGTTCACTCGTGGTTTCGGAGAAAAAGTCAAAAATGTGAATCAGCTTTAGAATACCCATTGACTTACATATTAGTCAATAACAAAGGGGCATTTAAAGACAAGTACTCAACTTGAAATTTAAAAAAGAAAGTTAAAAATAAGGATTCCATAGCAACGTCACCTAGTGAATAACTTTGTTTATCCCTTCCACAAGGAACACATCCATCAAGTTTCAGCTTAATCGAAGCAACGATTCTGGAGAAGTCAAAATTAGAAAACACACAGACAGACACAAAATCATTAAAAAAAAAAGAAAAAAAGAATGCACCGGCACTTAGTGAACAAATTGATTACTGAGAGTCCCTAGGAGTGTTAACATGTAATATCAAAGTAATCGGGTGCGTGATTTCAGAGAATACAATTTTTTAAAGATTTTCCAACAAAAAGAAAAGTAACAGAAATTACAAACAAATCCCAAAATAAGTAGAGTGCAACAATTTGAATTTGAACAGCTTGGTAGAGATTTACCATAGGTACATCCTCATCACGTTTGAAGTAAATATAGATGGCGATTTTTAGAGAAAAAGTCGAAAATGTGAATTGTGGATGGACAATGAATGTCTTATCCTAAAAAGCGTTCAGCTGACTAATCAGCTGAGCTAAAATAGAAAAATCACAGAGGTACTTCTCGAACAAATATATGTTTAAAGGTACCCAGTAGTGTCCCAATCCTCATGCATTTTTGAAGCAATTGGCCCCCTGCCTTTTTTGCAGATTTTTGCTAAAATACATTAAAATATGATAAAATATACTAAAAAAAAAAAAAAAAAGGAAAGAAAAAACAAAACAAAACAAAACAAAACAAAACAAAACAAAACAAAACAAAACAAAACACTGGGCCATGAACCTTTGCAAAAACTTAGTAGAGACCCACCCAAGGAACATCCCCATCTAATTTGAAATGAATTTGATAGGCGGTTTTGGAAGTAAGTCGAAAAGGTGTATTGTGGATAGACGACGGATCATCCAAACGAGTTGAGCTGACAAGGCAACTGAGCTCAAAATGTGGCTGGCATAACAGAATTTGAGATGAAATACTTGACATTTAAGCCACAAAACAATAAGGTGTTTAAGCAAGTATACATCAAAGTTGAAGGTTCTTATATAGTGCACTCGATCAGACGGAATGATTAATTATCACTTGACGGCCCATTCTGTAATCATCAGAGCCACGACGTCAGTAAGCGATGTTCTCTGGAGTCAATTTTAACAGAATGAAACAGATTTTTAAATGATTTCCACAAAAACAAAAACAAAACAAATGAAAACAAAAACAAAAAAATCCAACCCCCCTCCAAAACAAAAACCAAAAGCAAAAACAAAAACAAAAAAAAACAAAAAAACCACACAAAAAAACAAACCCCCCCCAAAAAAAACAAAAACAAAAACAAAAACAAAAAAACAAAAAAAACCCCAAATAGATATATCGTCTTAAAATCAACGGGTAATGCAAGTTAAATGTCTAACGTAGGGAAATATATTTGGATTTGTAATTTTAACTCTTCTGTATGTGGCTTTTGGGGCTCAAAAATGGATAATCTGAATTTTATATGGGTAAAAACTTCAAAATTGGACGTGATATTGAATAAGATAATTTTGCGTCTGGACACAAAATCTGTTGAGGGGTCTATAATATTGTTTGCAGATCATGAAACTGAATATTTTGCGAACGTGCTGAAACAAACATATGGATCCATACCTACTAACAAAAGAGCGTAAAATGTCGAAACTCTAAATTGACTCGAGCCTTTTTCAGTGACAACCAGACTAGATATCCATACCATTATCAAGATGTATAGTGTAATGGGTTCACACAAAATTTAGGTCTACAACACGCCTCAAAGTATTCTAGTGCCTCAAGTAAATGCCTGTTTTGCTGTGCAACAAAAAAGTGTGCACGCATTCAGCAACCTACATAATACCGCAACACAGGATGCCCCAACAATGATACAAGTAGTCGCGTAGTTAAGGTGGTGATCTTTGTGACCATGAGGGCGATCATTTTCTGGCTTCCGCTCTTATCGTATGGCATTTTGTTTATACCCTCGGACGGCAGAGGTCCCCCACATATCGGTAAGCTATGCAAACTTTTCAAGAAAAATTGAGATGCACGGAAAATTTCGTTTTATTCTCATTTAACATTTTCAGCAGCAAACCGCTGGCAGAATCGGCGATTCTACCTGATTGTCAGGTTGAAATGTGATGGTTTTTAAAACAATTTATTTTAGGAACTGGAGGGTTTACATAATTTTATGATTTCTGCTTGAAGCTCAAATGAAAAGCCCGGGTGTTTCTCATTGTAACAAAGTAAAACAAGACTGGTTTTCTGAAATTTGTATGCATGCATCTTTCAAACGGAAGCAACGTTTTTGCGTTTAAATTTACTTAAAAAACAGCACCTGCTGACTTTTGTTCTTCAAAACTGTCGGGGGGCCTACTTTGGTAAAGTTCGGAATTGTAAGCGAAAGTGATTTCATGGAAGACTCTCCCAATCTTCACTCATGACCGCGCAATGCTAGGACACGATTTCAAATCATATAACCGAGTGATAGTTCATATCAGCCCAACATGGTCCGGCGTGCTGCAGGTAGAAGGCAGGGAAACATGAGAGTTTTTTTTTTTTGAGGGGGGGGGGGGCAGGAGAGCAACCAAAACGGTCCTGAGTGTAGGCCAGAGGTGTGAACAGAGCAGTGCCCGCTCCATCAAACGTTTATTCAAAGAATTCGATCTTTCGTGTGTTTAGACAATTTTTTGAAACATTATCGCCTTTACACAGAGAAGGGGATAACATTGGTACGACCTCATTTAATCGCCTCAGCACAAAATATGGCAGCAGTGACTTGTAAGGTGTATGCGGGTGAAGCCGGATTAACAGCATGAAGATTGCATATAACATCCTGCAGTCGGGATGTGCTTTAGCACTGATCTTGCACACAGGTCCTTGTACCTTGTACCTGGGGAAGTGGGGTGAATGCGACCTACGTTAACAGCGCCGACATTATGTATAAGTCCTTGCTGTCGGTATGAAATTTTGCGAATGTGGGTCATGCTTTTCTAAACTGTTTGATAAATACTTCATTGGCCATGTTGTGCTATGGGTTGTGTTATCCAATGCAGAGCAGCTATTGTTCACGTTGAGTGCTTTTATGGTGTACCAAAATCATAACTACCTTGAAAAGGATATGGGCCTACTTTCTAGTTTTAAAGTCCATTGACTGACTGACAAGTAAAAGAACCAAAAAGTGGATTGCCGACCATGTCTCTAACACTGGCCGATACACACACACACACACACACACACACATATATATATATATATATATATATATATACATATATATACACACACACACACACATATATATATATATATATATATATATATATATATATATATATATATATGTATATATATATATATATATATATATGGTAAGGTCTATATGCTTTGAAGAAAACGGCTAAGGTCTGTAGGTAATGAAGAATATATTTTAAAGGTCAAGAGGACTGATGTAGAACCACCGTTTCAAGTCGGGTGTGAAATTTATCAATAATGGTAATGGAAGACAACTGTTGAACTCGTGGTAAACCTTAAAAATCTGCTCTTTGCTATTTCTAGTTGTTCTTATTGTTGGAATGTAACGTGTGAATGTGGTTAATGCTTTTTTTAAATTTTATATCTGTAAAATGAGTGATTAGTCGTGAGCTTCTAACTCTGTTTCGCTCTCACTCTACCAGAAACAAGGGCCTGGGATTCCGTGTAATACAAATCTTTCAATTATAATCCCGGGGCCATATGCTGTGACGGCCATTCCCATACGGACAGACCCAGTCCCCATATACATACATACATGCATACATACATACATACTTACTTACATACATACATACATACATACATACATACATACATACATACATACACACATACATACATACATACATACATACATACATACATACATTCATACATATGTGTCTACAACTTATATTGTTTCACATACCCTGTGTAACACCAGTATGCTACGGAAGAAAAGTGAAAAACAGAAAATAAAAATTCACATCACAAAAAACGCAAACGAGAGCATGGAATATACTTTAAATTTCATACCAGATGGCGCCATTGCTTCGTTGTATTACCCTCTTATTTCAAATCATACATTGACATCTAAGGCACCAACATATCTTTAAATCATGCATCGACTGCTAAGGCACCAACATGTCTTCAAATCATGCATTGACCACTTAGGCACCAACATGTCTGCAAAACATGTAATGATAACTAAGGCACCAGCATGTCTTCAAGTCATGCAGTGACATATATGGAACCAACATGTCTTCAAATCATGCAGTGACAACTAAGGCACCAACATGTCTTCAAATCATGCATTCACAACTGAGGCACCAACATGTCTTCAAATCATGCATTGATATCTAAGGAACCAACATGTCTTCAAATCATGCATTGACAACTAAGGCACCAACATGTCTTTATATCATGCTTTGACAACTAAGACACCAACATGTATTCAAAACATGGATTGATATCTAAGGCACCAAAAGGTCTTCAAATCATGCATTGACAACTAAGGCACCAACATGTCTTGTAACATAGTGATCACCATTATGGTCCGACATAAGAGACTTGAAGTTTTCGTCGTCTAATAGATCGTCTGTCTAGTTTGGTAAACTATATATGTCTTTGGGCTTCAAATGTTGAGTAAAATACTAAAAGAAAGGGGCTGTGTTAACACTTCGTGCTCATCTAGCCTAAGCTTCGACACCAAATAAAAGTTATAAATGAATAGACCTGCGTTGAGCTTTAGCTTAGTGCAAATGAGGTTTACCAGTATTTGAAAGAATTGGCTAAAGGAAAAATTCATTAGAAATATAAATTTTACTAGAGCATTAAAAATTGAAGAATATTTAAACAGAAATTTAAAAAGAACGTTTCTACTTGATGGAGAAAATACATGTTATTGAGCATCAGTATGCCCATTGACTTACATAGTAATTAATAGGTGAGGTGCATTCACCTGTCAGTACCTGAATTAAAATAAAAATCATTCAAAATCAGGATTTTACAGTCGTGCCATCTAATGAAATAATTTGTTTGACTCTTTTAGAATGCACATAGGCACAACGTTTCAGCTTAATGTTAGTGACAGTTAGAAAAATGCAAAACTAGCAAAAACACACACCACAAAAATTGCAGTGCCACCTGGTGCACAAACTAAGAAATACGAGTCCCCAAACGTGTTTATGTGTGATATAAACGTAATTGGACGAGTTGTTTCGGAAAAGAGCTTTCAAGTTTTGATAAATAAATAAATAAATAAATAAATAAATAAATAAATAAATAAATAAATAAGTAAGAAAGTAAGTAAGTAAGTAAATGAATAAATAAATAAATAAATAAATAAATAAATAAATAAATAAATAAATAAATAAATAAATAAATAAATAAATAAATGAAAACCTCAAAAAATCACTTGAGCGTTACCGTTTGTACAAACATAATAGAAACCCACCCAAGGTATATTGCCAGCTACGTTGAAGTCTATCTGGATGACGATTTCGGAGAAAAAGTCGATAATGTGAATAAGCATTGGACTTGTCATTGGCTTAAATAATAATCAATAGGAAAGGTTCATATACCCATTATTACCAAAAATGGATAAAAAAAAAATCCTTAAATATCAGAAATCTACGGCAGTGCCACGCTGTGAACAACTGTGCTTGACAATTTTACAGGGAACATATCCACAAAGGTTCAGCATAGTCTGAGTGACGATTCTTAAGCGAAAGTAGCAAAAACACTAAGAAAAAGTCATGACAAATATATATATATATATATATATATATATATACAAACAAGAAAAAAAAACAAAAACAAAAAAAAAAAAAACAAAAACAAAAAAAAAACAAAACAAAAAAAACTCGGCGACTCGGTGAACAAATTAAAAACTAACAGTCCCTAGAAGTGTTGAATTTTATGTTGGTTGTCTTTGCTGAAAATTGATCTTAAATAAAGGGTCCCTACTCAGAAAGACAAGTAGGGGTATAGGCTCCGAAATATATTCTGAGTAGTTACCGCTGAAGACCCTTTAGTTTATTTGAGCTAATACAGTTTATGTCCAAATTCTACAGAGGAACTTGTGCAATATGGACAATAGTACTTCCATACGTGTATAGATTAGACAGTGACAGGTTAGCTTATGGAGAGTATTGATCTGTTTGCAAACCAAGCTCACTTTCAACTTCCGCTACCAGGCTTGAGGTAACAGGGCCTGAGGGCCCATCTACATGACGTCACGCTTTGAAACAAGATTGTCGCTGTCACCGTTTGACAGAACACTGAAAATGTTTTCCGTACTTCAAAGGCTCTCTTATTCATGTGATTGGCCCATAATTGATTGACAACCTCACCAAATGTTAACAGATGATTACTTCGTTTTGTAAAATATTAACTCAACTTGAGCACACTGTACTGTTCCTGACTCAAATGATCAACATAAAAAGCCCCTGAGGCTTGGTTTTCACACAGGATAATAGGATGAGAACCCCAACAAGGAATGGTTATTCCAAAATGGACAGCCGGTTTCAGTTGCTAGGATTAAGACGCAAGTGTAATAATGGTTTTCTGGCAAATAAGTAGTGACCTATATAGACATTTATGGGGAGGATGGGTTGCAGTCAACGTTTGCTTTTTTTTTTTCAACAATTAACACAACAGACATTGCAACAGGAGATATGTTTTTGGAGTATAGTACAACAATTACACCCAAATATAACTTGTTTTACTAACACAAATATGTTTTCAGCTGTGATCAATTAAAGTGTGCCTTTGCTTTGGTGCCTTAACTGTCCTAAATATGTCGAACCACAATATCAGAAAGCTTGTTGCTGTAAGCCACATGTGTACCTCTCTTATCTGTGTTCGGTGCATTGGCCCGCTTCTTTTGCTTAGCATATATGATTCCTGTGATAATCCCGTCTATGTTAAGGCCCAGGATAGCAATAAACATAAGGTATACACCTAAGGTACCGAGAAAATATATTTTGTACCCCTATGCCTCTTTTCCTAGCCGAATTTCAACCCTCTTCAAAGCTTTAAGCTGATCACTGCGCACACACTCTCAGCCAGTGTGTGACTTTCTCTTAATTACTAGAACAGCTCTGCGCGTCCAGTTTTCTTTGGTTCATGGTACCAAATAAATGCAAAACTTCACTTTCCTTCACCAGATTTTTATGATCAATGTGTCAACTCAAAATAACATTTTCTGAAAATTAACATGTTTACCACACTGCTGTTTAAATTTGACAAAGAATACTGGATGAAGCTAGTGAGAGCCCCTTATATATAGACTAAAGTATTATCTCACTGGTTACATATTTGCAATTAGGTTGAATTACTGGGAGTTGTTTGAAGTCCAGGTCAAGTCTGAGCCCTGCAGCCAAAGCTTGCAAGGAAAAATGGGGGTGAAAGCCACCCTACGAAATGGATATTAGACTTGCATCTTTAGCTGAAGTGAACATAACATGTATAACATGTATATTCCAGCCAACTCGGACAATATCTCCTCCCGTGTGGGGCAATGTATAAACCACACTACCATGCCACTGCAAAGTTGGCCGGCGACAAGGTCAGGCATTTTTACTTTTAGTAGAAAAAATGATAATCCATCCAATTTTGCCATTCTGTAAAATTTGTATCCCCCCCCAAAAAATGACAAATTTTACCTCTGTGTGGTACATTGAGCTTTTTATTACATCTCATGCAGCATGATTCTGAACAAGACGACAACAAAGGATGCTTTGCCAAGTTTTGCTCGACCCATTCAGCCTGACTGCGGATCTTTAAGGGTTTTTTCCCCAGCATTTTCTGCTTCTGCTTGTGTTTGGCACCTGTTTGAGATCCACCTCCGTCTTGATTAGTTACACCTGTAGACAAATCATTCAATATATCTGTTGTGCCTTGAGCGTTTGGAGAAGTGCTATCCCACAGGTCGAAAAGTATATCTGGTTCACCTTCACTGTTTGGTTCGGAAACAGACGTCACCAGTACACTTATCTCTGAACAAAGATCTGATCTGTACCCACCAGAAATTCTTCCAGAGGGTGTGCCTTAACTCATTCCAAACTAATGACGCTTTTTCCTGCAAAAATTAAATGCATCTGGTAACTGCACTTTACTAATTTATGGATTATTTTTCAAAATGTCGGGTAAAACTTGCATGGAAGATCATTCCAAATTATATGCCCATGTTCAACAGCTTTCCTTGGTGCGCTCTGGGCGCCATGTGCCCAGAGCACGCCAAGGAAAGCTGTTGTCTGACTCTTCTATCAGGATGAAATGAATTAATTTGGTCATAGAGGTGTCAGGAGGTTGATCTTTTGCTGCAATGGTAATATACAATCCTTTATTACTGGTTTGTTGTTTTAGTTGCTTAAACATTAGTTTTGAAACTTGTTCTAAAGATTCCTCACACATTTGCATATATTCAGAGGCAGCATGATGTTCCTACAAATCTGGCAGTATGTCAATATTACAGCTTAACAACAGATAGCTTCTGAAATTGTGTCAGTATCAATATTTTTAAAAATGTTGAAGGTCTAAAAATTAAATGATCCTGATTTACATAATTTGAATAGCTTTTGATCTTATGTCATGCACATCAGTCCCATAGCTGTTGCTTATTAATCTATACTTTGCATTTAAAATAATGTCCGTATCAATTATAAGTTTGAAGATGTTATTTTACTATTTAATGGCCCCAGTTTGCCTAATAAATCATAAATATAAACCTGATATGGCCGCTAATCCTCCCGCCACCCCATGCAATAATCTTTGTAGAAGAGTTACATATTTCTTCTTCTGTATTAATTTTGAACATTAAGATTTTAACTGATCGCCAATCCAGTAGAGGCGTGCCTAAGGTCACTCTCTATGTATGATATATGAAATAATAATCATCATCATCATCATTATCATCATCATCATCATCATCATCATCATCATCATCATCATCATCATCATCATCATCATCATCATCATCACCAAGATAACTGATCATATCTCTATAATTATAACTTACAAAATAAGCTTTCTTTTTGCTTAAGTCTTCTGACTGCCTTTGTGTTGTTTACCGATGTCTCCTGCAGAAAAAAAAAGTTTATGGGACTTTCTCTTTTTGTGCTACTTTTGCGACTCCAATTTTGCAAAGTGCTGTTTTATATCACTTTGATTACTTTGACAATTCGACTATTTGTTGGACACTTGACGATAACGCTGGCGTTGGCATGACCGCAGTAACGTTCCCCTGTTTATATGAAATTCATGCTTTAGGCTTATTCTCAAATTTATTCCCAGCGAAAGCCTATATTGACCACGGGGGTAATAGTGCTCATTAACAAAGTTCATAGTTGTAAAACTGAATGTTTAAAATGAATTGCATGGCCTCTTCCAAGTTTCCCAATTTATTTATTTATTTATTTATTTTATTTTATTTGTTTGTTTGTTTGTTTGTTTGTTCGTTCGTTCGTTCGTTCGTTCGTTCATTCATCCATTCATTTATTTATTGTTGCCAATTCGCCATGTTGTACCTCAGAAGCAGATTCGGATTGTCAAGTGTGACGCCATGTATACCCTCTTGCGGAAGAAATTATGACCACTCGTTTCGAAATTGATCGGCGGGAACACCATATTTGGGTCAAAAAATACCTGTTCATTTCGATTTTGTTCTCTCCAGGATCACCGAGTCATTTGATTTCAGGCGTAAACATGTTAACAATATTATGGGCAGGTACAATATTCACTAATTGTTAAGCTTTTCATTTGAACTTTTATTTAAAGTTGACACACACACACACATATATGTATATAAATAAATATAATTATGTATGTATGTATATGTATATATATATATATATATATATATATATATATATATATATATATATATATATATATATATATATATATATATATATATATATATATATATATATATATATATATATATATATATATATATATAGCAACACAGGCCAGAACTGAAATGAAACGCTGGGAATTGGTTTCTACCGTGAAGGTTTTAAAAGGACCGTGGCACTGTTTTAAAGGGCAGTTAAGCTCACTTCTCCTTTTGAAGTATGTGTATGTATGTATGTATGTATTTATGTGTGTATGTATGTGTGCATTTATGTATGTACGTATGTATATATATATATATATATATATATATATATATATATATATATATGTTTTATGTTTTACCTTGCAATACAGTTTTAGAAAGAATTGCAATTTGAATTGAAACAAGCTATGGAGATAACTATATCTCATAATATTTTTTTTTAGCAAAAACATCTTTATGCGAGTAAGGGCACTGTTTTTCACAAAAGATTTCTATTCTAGCCTATATCTTTTAAGGAAAATTATTCAGCTGGCCAAAACATTTTTTTGGAAATATCTATCTTCCAGTCATTTTGTGCTCGCAGGTACTATTAACACACCAGACTTGTTAATGTTATAGAAAAGGTGGTTCTCTTGCCAATAACTGTTTCCCAAACAAGAATTATTCATGTTTATTATGTAAACATTGCTCATGTGACGTCATGGTTTATCGACAGCTATTGTGGGTGGAGGATTTGGCGGAACAACAAGCGCATATCTCCTAAGAGAAGAGTTTGGAGCCGCTGCATCAATAGATCTTTATGAGCCAAAGGTAATCGGAGGGAAGGTGTGCTCCACCACCATCGGGGATGGAGAGTATGAAGCTGGGGCAGTCTTCCTAACCAGCACCCAGTTTTATCTCTTAGCCTTCATTGATATGCTTGGTACGTTAGAATTCATAAATATTTTGAAGCCTTAGTAAGACTCTGTTAATGTGGTCGACAGGTACGTGCATTACTTTTTTGTCTGGGAAGAACAAGTCGATAAGAGCCCAGTTCACGCGATAGGGAGCTGTGACGCATTGCCATGCTATCGGAGTAGGACTTTCCAAAAGATTGCATTGAAAGCATTTCGAGAAAGGAAGACATAAAGTGCAGATAGTGGTCATTTTAGACCGATTTGACCAGGACATTTTAACCTGCCTCGTGTAAAGTAACTAACGCTTCTGTGTGCATCAATATGGTTATGAGACCTGTAGAACTGCTAAAAATGAACAGGTGTCCATCAGTTGAGACGCTTACCTGGGTTTCTGAGTTGCCAGATTGGTGGTCAAAATTAATTAGCAGCATTGTTCTCAGTTGCTTAGCTGGCCAGTGCTTATGTAAACAAAGATACATTGGTACATCGTTGTTCATGGTATCTGGGAGTGTTGAGGTGCAATCATCTCAAACTGGACGTATGTTTACCGAAACATATCATGTTTAGGTATTTTTCTGTTATTACAACATTGACTAAGAGTTTCTGGTAAGCTTATCACTGAAATTATGGATAAAAAATGGGCATAATTTTATTTCCTACCCCTGATCCTAGTTTGTATCAATTCTAATTGTATTGTAGGTTTTTCCATCATTCTGTGTATAGTGCTGCAAAACTTGTTTAAATAATGTTCAGCTTCCACCAAAGGTGAAAGCTTCCTTCTTGTCACCATGGAAATGGTTGTCAAATATTGAAGTTGAATATTTGAGCAAATAGTATGTATAATGATCCATTCCGTTTCCGTCCGATATTTATGTCCATACCGAGTTCTGTACAGCAGTTCGTGTTTTTTACTTCACTTTTTTCTTTTGTCTCATTCTGGCCTCGGAATCAGTGAATATATAGTCGCGCTCACTTTAGCTGGAACTGTTCGACTGTGCAGATCGTTGTTGCCCGTCAGGGCCCTCCTCTTTACCATGTACATGATTTGTATTATAAGTTCAGTTTAACATCGTTCCTGCACTGTGTTTAAGTTTGCGTTGAGCCTGCACTGTGATTAACTTTTGTTATGGGTTGATCAAGAGCACCTAGGTCCCCTAATTTGTTCATTGCATTCTGCATCCTGTTTGTCTTCTACGTGCTTTCATTCGGTCTTCTACATGCATCTATGTCGTCCGGTAACCTGTCATCAACTGTGAATAAAAAATGCAATTAAACAAGCTGTTACATCGTTGGTCGTGATGTTGAACCCGACATGAACAAATTAATGTTTCCATGGTGCCAAGTGATGTAGAGAGTCCAAAGATACACATCGATGGAAATGGATTCATCGTTTCACTGTTTCATCATTCTGGATGTTGACACAACCCTGGTGTTGATATTGAATTTGGTGGCAACGTTATATTGTGTTTATATGTGCAGACGGACTGAGCATATACTTTATTTTTTCCAGCTTTTTCCTTTAGACTGGACAGTCTCATCAGTATTCCGTAGGATTTCTACCTCAACATCATCACTGGCCGGGTCTGTTTTGACACGTACTGTACCACATATATTATTGTATGATACATTTGTTTCATATTATTGTATAATATACATATAATCATTGTTGTATACGATACATACATATTGTTTGTCATATTGCATACCTATTACAATTGATTTATTGACATTCTACATGCATTGATTTATTGATTTATTTTTCGGGGAATCTATATTTCCTTTTTCATTCTTTGGCCAAATGCTTTACTCTCTTTGATTTATATTTTTTTCCAATTTTCTTTGATTTTGTTTCATTAAACTTTGGATTTTGTATTCTGATTGACAGTACCAGATTATTTTGTTTGTTTATTTACTTGTATGGTTTACTGGTTGCATATGGTACACTATATGTTGTTGTATATCACCAATTTTGTACTTGTATATTGTTGTGTATCCAACACATTCTCTTCAACAACCATGGAGCTTGCTAAGCAAAGTAGGGCCAACGCAAAGCATAAGGTTACATCCCTATGTAATGGTCTTGGCAGATTTGTAGTCGAAGAGCAAGACTTCGCTAGTATCCCAGGTATGATTTCAGATCCAAGACAAGCGTTTGATGTATTTCAAAACGGTCATAAATATTTTTCAAAGTTGGCTATGCAGAGCGAAACTGCTGAAGTTGAGGAAGCTGAACTCGACAGATATTTCGACGACGTGCAAGTGAAATATGTAAAGACACTGAGTAATGCTCGTAGCGTTTTACAATGAACTCGTAGTGCGGAAGTTAAACCTGAAATTTCTGTACCAAGTAATATTGAAACAAATCGGGAAATTCTTGAAATCATGAATTTACCAACGCTAAATCTTGAGTGTTACGCAGGTGATCCACTTAGGTATCATAGCTTCATAAATGTTTTTGAACTTTCGGTGGAATCATGCATTAAAGACCCAGCAGCGAGACTTACCCGTCTGCTTCAGTTCCTAGAGGGCACTGCATTGTCAGCAGTTAGATGTGCAATTTTCTTACCCCCTCAACAGGGCTATGACTTTGCGATGTCAGTTTTGAAACAAAGATTTGGTTCGCCAAATTTTATTACCCAGAGTATTATCAAATTGCTTAGAAGCACGTAGCCGGTAAGAACCGTTGAAGAGATGCAATCATTATCTGATGAATTAAACAATTCATATCAGGTTTTGAAAGAAGTAGATTGTCTGCATGAGGTAGTTTCCCAAGTGGTCATATTTGATATAATCGCGAGATTGCCTGCGTATGTGCAAAAAAGATGGCGTAAAGAAGAGCTGCACAGTAAACGTGATTCCGGTAAATACTTGAAATTTCAGCACATAGCATCTTTTATCGCTGATATCCACGCCGAATTTTCCGACCTGCTAATCGGATCGGCATCTAGGACTGAGAGGTTTCACACTAGGAAAAGGTTCACTTCACATGTAGCACGACGTGAGTGTTATGATCCTTTTCCTTCGCTTGAATGGAATTGTTTCCTGGAAGATACACCAGAGGGCGCTGTGGCACCTGTTGCTGAGTTGGATGTCTTGGTGCAAGATGATATGCAAAATGTCCATAGTACTCTACCTTCCTCCCGTGGTACTCCTGCTCGCCCCCCAGGGTACTTTCTTTCCTGCCTTGCATGTACAGAACACACAATCACAAAAATGTGCTTTATGCAATGAAAATCATTTCATCATGAAATGTCCCAGTTTCAGAAAGATGGAAGTGAAAAATAGAGTAGAATTTGTAAAATCACTTTCGTTGTGCAGTAACTGCTTGAGAGATAACCATCAGGTTGCTGATTGTCAGGCTAGTTCCAGGTGCTTTGTCTGTTCAGGGAAACATACAGCTTTCTTACATGCTGATAAAACATCTGCAAAGTTTGCAGTCAATACGTCATCATGTTTGATGCCTGTAGTTGAGGTTCTTGTAAATCATAAAGTTAAAGTGAAAGCTTTACTTGACACAACTTCAGCGACGTCATTTTGTGCTTAAAGTTTAGCAAATCAGTTAAACTTACAAGGTTCAGAGGACAATTACATCTTGAATACAATGAATGGATCTTCTCCTATGAATTCAAGGAGAGTTTCTTGGGAGATTTCTTCAAATCTAGAGTCTTTGAAAATGTCAGGGGTCAAAATAATTCATCGCATTCCTTTTTCCACGGGTACTCTGCATCTAGATGATTTTCCACATTTGAGAGGTCTTGATACAGTAGCAAACTTGAATTGTGACAGAGAAGACATCTTAATTGGTCAAGATTTTATTCAGGCTCTTATTCCTCTAGAAGTGAAATGTGGAGATAGGCCTACCGATCTTATAGCGATTCGCTATTTATTCGGTTGGACTCTGAATGGAAAGATTCAGGAAACTGACGTGAACAATGTAGTGGTATGTAATTTTATTTCTGCTTCTTCCTCTCCTATGCTGATAGAAGATTCTTGCCATGATTCTATCGGTAAAGATATCAACAAGTTGTGGGGTATTGAAAATGCTGCCTTTGAACGTCAGGGTACTTCTGTTCTTGACAAAAAAGTGATCAAGTTATGGGATGACAACTGTAAGCTTGAAAATAACAATTATGTCTTGCCCATTCCGTGGAAGGATCCGTATGAGCCCATTCCCAATAATGTGTCAGTTGCTCAAAGAAGGCTTGACAATCTGGTTGAATGTCTGAAAAAGAACAATTTGTATGACAGATGTGAATCTGAATGCGTCTTGAATGAAAGGAAAGGAAAATTGAGAGTAGTATTTGATTGTGCCTCTAGATATGGTGGCAAGTCCTTCAATGAATGTTGTTTACAGGGCCCAAACCTTGTGAATAAATTAATTCATGTTTTATTGATATTTAGATCCCATCGCTACGCCATACAGGCCGACATAAAAGAAATGTACCATCAAATAAGAATTCCTTTACAAGATGGGGATGCATTGAGATTTTTATGGTACAAGGATGGCAAGCTTGTTCGTTTGAGAATGTGCGTTCATTTGTTTGGGGGTATTTGGTGTGCATCATCTAGTACTTATGCTTTGAGAAAGGTGATCAAATATAACCAGGGTGTGGATCCTGTCATAAATTATGCAGTTATGAATTCCATGTACGTTGACGATGTCATACAGTCATTGAGAAAGATTCAACAGGTGTACAAAATTATTGTTGACTTACCTCTTGTCTTGCAAACAGGTGGTTTTGTGTTGACGAAGTTTGCTGTCAATGACGAGCAAATGTTGAATGAAATTCCTTTTTTGAACATCGTGCAAAAGTAGTTCATACTTTTGCACCTGAATCAACATGTCGTGCACTTGGTGTGAAATGGAAAATAAATGAAGATATATTTTGTTTTGATGTCCCATCCTATGATATGACACATGTAACACGTCGCAATATGCTTCGGTTCATAGCATCTATATTTGATCCGTTAGTTTTCTTTTAGCACTGTGGGTCAATCTAGGTAAACTGCTACTTCAGCACGCTGTGAAGCTAAAATTAGACTGGGATGTTGTCGTCCCTGATAATTTATGCGCGCAGTGGGAAACATGGACATCTTCGTTGTCAAATCTTCAAAGGTTGCATATACCTCGCTGTATAAAACCACATGAATTTGATGAAGGTTATCATGAATTCCACATATTTGTGGACGTAAACCATCTTTCTTACGGCGCAGCGGCCTACATGCGCTCAATAAGTGTCACTGGACACATGTCAACTCATTTGATAATGAGTAAGTCCCACCTGGCTCCGTTGAACAAAGCATATTCAATTCCGAAACTTAAATTGCAGGCAGCCCGGACAGCTGTTGATATATATCTTCTTCTGATGAATGAGCTACACTTGGACTCAGTATTGTGTTTCCTATGGTCCAACTCCACAGTGGTTTTAACATACATAACCAGTGAACACCGCAGGTTTCATGTATTTGTGGAAAGCCGCGTGAAATATATTCGTCAGCACACGAATATTAATTCCTGGCATTACGTCAACACGCACGAGAACCCGTCTGACATGCTTACAAAATCTAGGCCCATTTCAGGTCAAGGTGTGATTGATTTCTGGCTAAGCGGTGCTGCTTGGCTGATTCAACACAATGCGTTGTGGACAAAGCGTCCCGCTGTTTCACCTAAATTTACGGTAAGCGAATATGATCCTGAAGTTAAAAGTGAACTTACTTCTTGTGTCCCTCAGTCAGATAGTTGTAAAGAGAATTCATGTGTCCAAAAGATTTGCGACCATTTTTCATCATGGGACAAGATAAGAAAATCAGTGGCATGGTTTCGCAGATTTGTGCAGCTAAAAGCTTAGTGCAGCTTTGTTCAAGGTCCATTAACTCTCAATGAATTCGATTCTGCTCACGATATCGTTATCAGAAATGTACAGGAGCAGATTTTTAAAAATGTAATACAAGCATTGAGAAATGGTAGACCGGTTCCCAATTCTAGCAGTGTGTTTTGTTTGAATCCTATCTTGGATCAAAACAATATCCTGAGAGTTGGTGGGAGAACAGATAATCATCCTATTTTGCTGTCACATCTTGGATCCCTTGTGCTTGTCTTGGTTATTAAGTATCATTCCAACGGACACTTAGGTTGTGAATGGACACTTAGTTCCATACGAGAGAAATATTGGATAACTAAAGCACGTCATGTTATTCGTGGTGTCTTGAACAAATGCATCTATTGCAAGAAATATGCAAAACCGATAAATCAAATCATGGCAGATATTCATGATTCACGTATTCAGCCAAATTTGCCAGCGTTTACCCATATTGGCATAGACTGTTTTGGACCATATTATACCAGTCATTACCGTGGTGGTTCCAATAAGCGGTACAGTCTTATTTTCACCTGCTTGTCATCTAGGGCCGTATATATCGAGATGTTGAAGTCGCTCGATGCTGATGCATTCCTTAATGCTTATCGGAGATACATAGCTAGGAGGTCTACTCCACGCACCATTTTCTCTGATCACGGAGGAAACTTCATCCGATCGAAATACGAGCTTCAGCGAGCTTTCGATCGTCACACTAAGACCACACTTCAAGCATATTCTGTTACACGGTCTATACAGTGGTATCCCACCCACCAACCAGATGCTGCTCTGGCATTTTAATTTAAAACAGACCCAAGAGCCATTCATGCTGAACTTTATCACCAAGTGTCTTTGCTGTCAAGAGGGCATAGATTTGGACTGGGATGCATCAAATTTCCAAAATATAAGTGGTCTTATTTGTATAACGGAAAAGTCCATTTTATCAGAAGTAATGGCAGGTTATAACAACTGATAATAAAAACCTTTTCTTTAATAACATAGAAGATGCCAAGCTTCATACTTATTAACATTTTCAATTGTCAAAAAATATTTTTAGCATTCTAGGGCTAATTGTACACTTTTGATAAAAAATAAAAGTTCCCTACCCCAAAAATTTGGATATTTGAGGCTCCATCCTTTTTTTGACTGGAAGGTGGACACAGGGTTTCTACTGTCCCACCAGCCCTATTGTGTGATATATCTGTATGCTTTGGGAGTGCATTCTAATTGCAAATGCCGGGAATAGACCCCATTTTACAAAAAGGCGCGTTGTAGAAAACGCGGATTTTTGCCAAGATGGCGGATTTGAGAGGTTCAAATTCAAAGTCTGGTCACAAGATTATTTCTTTCTAATTTGAACCCACATCTTATTGCTTGCATCAAGAAAGTGTTTTTGCAGTATATGCCAAATATTTTGGCATTGCATTGCTCGTGCACTTTTAATCAAAATATATGTACCAGACTTCTTGATATTTGGGTCAGCAATGGCTGACAGGTTAGAAATGAAATGGACATCTTGGATTAACATGGCCCTATTATTAACCCTACATAATAATACTCTAATGTGGATTCACATCTTGGGAAAGATGATATATAACAGTAAGGGATCATAACACATATTATTTGCCACTTTTTTTGTTCTTATTTGTATGTGATACCAGTTAATAACATGGCGGCCCTATTGAATTTTGTATGTTTCGGTGACGTTACAGCTTAATGCCTTACTTGCAACAGAGGTTTTCTTTCTTTTTTCTTATTTGTATGTGAGACCAGTTAATAACATGGCGGCCCTATTCAATTTTGTATGTCTTGGTGACGTCACAGCCTATTGCCTAACTTGCAATAGAGGTTTGCTTGTAGCCAATCAATCTCTTTCATGTCTCAGCAGTTCGACTGCATATTCCATATAGTGGCATTTTCATAGCATCTACATACTAAAGATATGAAACCATAAAATCAGATTTCTATTACATTGTAGTTGTATCTTACAACTAGAAGCTATACTTCACCGTGGCAAAAAGCCCCCCCCCCCCCCCCGCAAAGGCAAAAGAGAAGAAGAAAATTTAGACAGTGTCATTACCATATCCAAACCGTAGTCCAAATGAAACAAATCCAAGTCAAATCCGACCAAAGGCAATGCTCCTTGCCATGTATAGCTGAAACACATAAATTTATAGTTCGTATTTACCCAAAAGAGACCAAAACGTATGTGCAAAGGTCCATAGGGTCGAAAAAGCTATGTCTAATTTTAATATCACAGAATGCAAACAAGTTTTGTTTAAAATTATAGGCCTATTTCAGTAAATTGGGTTGAACAGGTGCATCATTCATGCGCATATAGGACCATACAATTTATGAAAAAGGACCCAAATTGGCAGCACAATAGAGAATTTGTAAGAAGTACAGAACAGGGCAAGAATGAGGGAAAGGAGGGTGTGGAGAACGAGGAGTAAGAAGAAAAAGACGAGAAGAAGAAAGAGAAGATGGTGAAGTGTAATTTTGTGGACAAACGGTCAATTATTACATATTAATAGGACAGGAACAAGACACAGAAGGCGAAGACAAAGAAGAGAAAAAAGGATGAGAAGGAGGAAAAGGAGGCGATAGATAAGGAGAAGGAGAAGATGAAGAAGAATAGAAGGATGAGAAGGAAAAGGAGGAGATACAGAAGAAGAAGAAGAAGAAGAAGAAGAAGAAGAAGAAGAAGAAGAAGAAGAAGAAGAAGAAGAAGAAGAAGAAGAAGAAGAAGAAGAAGAAGAAGAAGATGAAGGCTATTAAAATGTGGAGCAGTGTGTAAATGAACTTTAACTTCAAAGTACCTTGAAACTTGCAGATTGTCAACAACATGTCAGCCAATCATGGG
>OZ026628.1:67505865-67623365 GCA_964020975.1 Hermodice carunculata
ATAGCAAAAAGTGTGCAGTGTTACAAGCATATTAATTGAAGTTGGATTGGTTACATGTACATATTATAATGGTTTTGGAGATATTCAAGATTTAAATTTTCAAATGGCCCTAATTTGCATAATTTTCAAAATTGTTGTACCTCTTAACAAAAAATCCAGAATTCATGTATGGAAGTATAATCATCCCGAGTTTGGACTAATTAACTGTTACAATATTCAAATGAAATATCAGACAAAGAAAGATAGGAGGGGAGAAAAGGAAAGAAAAAGACAGAAAGAATTCATAGAATAACAATATGTTTGTGTTAGTGCACGGACATTAGAACAGATATAGTCTTGATTGAAGTAATTCTGAACATGTTGAAGAAAAGGTTGTACATCCTGGGACGTTAAGGGTAGATATTTGTGTGATTTGGTTGTTGTTGTTGCTGTTGTTGTTGTTGTTGTTGTTGTTGTTGTTGTTTTGCGAGTAGAAAAGCAGAAATACCCATATCTCGCAAAAGCCAGTTGGTGAGATAAATTGGAAAGAGGTCTATAGTTGTTTCAAAAGAATAAGTATGAAAGGCACTACAGGAGTTCCAGTTTAAAATTGTCCATTGTTATGCTGCCGCCACCAATTGCTTTGAAACAAGTTGGCTTAGCAAATTCAGATTTATGTGCTTTGTGTGAAAAAGAAATAGAAACTAAATAACATTTGTTTTGGAACTATGAAAATAAAGGTTTATGTAAATTTCACTTTTACATGGGTAAGGGGTGGGCAATGGCCTGTTAAGTGTATGTTTTAAATAAGAAGACAGGCATGCCACCATGATGTCTCAAAGCAGATTTACATTTTTTTTTGCCGTATTGCAGGTTAAATACTTTACGCTTAGATAATAGCTTACACATGTACTTTTGTCTTTTTTCAAAATTGTTAATGTCTCCTATTATGTAGACGAAGCTGTGTATTAGTGTAAAGTTAAAAGAGAGAGGTGGAAATGTCTGGAGGAGTTTGTCAAGAGTGGAACGTGTGTATGTGAGTACTTGTTTTTGTTAATATAAAAAAAAACTGGACATTCTTGAATTAGATCTTGTTTTACGTCTCCAATGATTTGTTTCCATGGATCAAACTCAGGTCCACCACTTACAGCCTTAGTCACAAGAACAGTCGAAACAACAGAAGCATCCAGGATGCCTTCCAAGAAAGCCAAAGCAGTGATGTATGTTGGTGAGGTGATGGGTTCCACTTTCTGGAATGCAAAAGGGGTGCTCCAGGTGTACTCCTGCATTAAGAGTCACACTATGACGAGGCCTTACTTTGCTGATCTCTTGAAGCAATTAAGGAAGAAAGCTACAAAGCTGCAATTACGGAAGACAAGTAAGAAGCTACGGTGTGGGCACGTGACAAGAGAAGTGTTTTTTTTGTTGTTTTTTTTTCATCTGGACAATGCTTCAGCTCACACTATTGCACTGGCTCTCATGCACGACTGTAACGTCAAGCCCATGGAACCCCTGTCATATTCAACTGATATAGGAATCTCTGACCACTGTCCGTTTCCTAGAATGGAAAAAAATTGCTCAGCGTTCACCAGGATGTGTCTGATGATGCTTCTGTGAACCAATGTGTGGACACCTAAGATTCAGACTTTTGCAAGAAAGGGGCTCTATGCTGTATGGCCCCTGGACCTAGTGTCGAGATGTTTGAGGCAACTATATTAAAAACAAATATGTGAAGTGTTTTGAAAATTTTATTGCTTCATACTTAGGCCAGGCTTATGAGTCATCCTCGAGCTCCTGGTGAAACCAACGTTAATTAATTGTATGAGGCGCAGAACATAATTATTAGATTGAATCTATTGTATCTTTTGAGTCGCCCAGCTCGGTCTGGTTAGCTTCCGCAACACCTGAAAGCTTTGTCAAACGTCTAGAATTGATGCAAAGCTACCACTAAACAGTCGTCTGATCCAGCTTAAACCCCTGATAATTGATTCAAGAAAGAAAGTGAACGCAATAATGAAAGAAGCCACAAGGTTTATCTTGTCTCACTGCAGGGAAATACTGCTTGCGCAAAGGTATCTTGTTTACAATGCTTGTGTTGGTAAGGTCATAATAATTTTGACGGGACATTATATCAGAACGAACGGAATATGCAGAAGTAAACAATCCTGCCATATATTGGTTTCTTTCAGGACAACAACTGGACTTTTCATTTATACGTCCATTGGACTCCACCAGCAATAACCAGACATATGTACCGGGTAAAAACGTTTTGACCAGTGTGCATGCTAGCAGGTTTACCTGCTATTTAGTGGATGACATTAACGCGATCAAACAGACTTGGTTGACGTTATTAAAACTGTGACATTTTATTAGCGTACCTTAAGCTGCTATCGCCAAGGCACTCATACCTGTGTTGCAATTCATATCTTTCGTCACAAAGCTCGTAATATAACATAAGAACCATTCTTTACACTATTTCCATTCCTTCATGAATCGTAATTTTTTTTTGTTGTTTTAAAAAATGTTTTAAACAGGTTTGAAATTGCAAAAAACTGAACACTACAAGTACCTTTTATCAACATACAATATGAATGGGAATGTATTCACCGGAAGTAAATGGACACCAGTACAAGTTGCCAGGTTGTTGTGGAAATATGGGTGGGAGCTGCCTCGTCTAATCTACTATTGTCGTGGAAAGGTTGGACATCTCTTCCGTAGGTAAATAAATTTATTATTATTATTATTATTATTATTATTATTATTATTATTATTATTATTATCATTATCATTATCATTATCATTATCATTATCATTATCATTATTATTATTATTATTATTGAATACGGTTTAATTAAACTTGTCACAAGAATTCCTTTTTGAAGATAACGCTTCAAGTTTTTTTTTTAAAGATATGAATCAATATTTGCCTTATCAAATGGAATGGATTCTATTCATTGGTATTAGATTATATTCTTTGTTGTGTTTAAATATTTCTAAGTTATAATTAAGAGCGGGTGCAACTGATTACGCTTTTCTGATCAGCACACCATAGTCGACTTATACACTAGTTGTCCACTTTTTTAACCGTGAGAGGTGTTCCAACTTCTTGCTTCCTAAACGTTTGTATTTTTCACCCAATCTTTGCCCCTTCTACTGCCCATTTCAAATGACAAATGCACAGAACACTCATTCCAAGGTACTTCTATTTATCTGAACTGCGAGGTTATCCTATTGTGCTTTTTCAATTGATGTTAGTGACCAGCTGACAGACGTTCTAGCTACTTTCTTATTCAGGCTGGATAAAAGTACTGTGCATGTTTGTAACTCTTATATATTTAAAAAGAATACGTACTTGTTTGACCATCGGTGCAAAACTTTAGGACTGTCTCGAGTTAAAACGCCGGGTGGTCTAAGAATCCGCCGGATGGTCCAAGAATCCACAATGTCACCGCTAAGGCCAAATGCCAAAGTGGTTGGAGCAAATGCCGAATCGGTTGGACCTGTCGGTCAGGTCTGTGGGTACATAACAATGAATTCAGTGCAAAATGATCTGTTTCCATCCTCAAAACTGACCAACGTGATTTCGCGGTACTTTGCGAAATGTGGAACAGATTCTGAAAGTAAAACTAGAAGAAAATACCCAACTTTTAATCCATTTTAAGCATGTATACATATTCTACATGCAGGCACTTACTGTGTCTGTATGCAGTCTGAGTAAGAAAGAAGATGTAGTTAAATTTCTCCCAATCCCCTGGGTTACCAGTACTTTGGTCCGGGTTCCATATTTGGAATAGGTATTGCACTTTGACTAAAGTTAATTTTAAAGCAGCGCCATCTTGCAGTATTAATATCCCTTTGAAATAACACCCCCTGGAGATAATTGAATATATGCACAATGCTAGCTTTTCAGTGGCACTTGACTTCATCTTAAAACTTCTGGTATGAATAATCATGTGCAGCTCAAAGTGAAATTATATTTTACAAAATATGATAAACAATACATGATAAGTAATATTCCTAATGGAAGTAGTGTTATAAACCGAGTTGGTTTCAGTCTCTATTTCTTCCTCATATAGGCCAATTCTTTGTGGTATATCTTGGCCCCTTAAATCCAGCTTTAAGCCCGACCTCTTCTGTGTATCACTTGAGCGTATGATAAATGTATATGCTCATTTTATGTTTAATGCATGGCTTTAATAGCTCTTTTAGACCAATAATTTAAGAAAATATAATAATAATAATAATAATAATAATAATAATAATAACAATAACAATAACAATAATAATAATAATAATAATAATAATATTTATTATTATTATTATTATTATTATTATTATTATTATTATTATTATTATTATTATTATTATTATTATTATTATTATTATTATTATTAATATTTGGGGAGGGGGGTGCTGCACTCAGCTTGTATATCAAGTATTACATTTTTGCAATCTCAAGACCACATGAATACATGGTCCAAATGTCTTGAAATATTGTGCAAACATGCCTCTTTGTCATCCTTTGATCCCTGGATTTTTTTTTGTCCTTGACCCTATTTTCAAGGTCACATCCTTGTGGAGAATATAACCCGTAGGCCTGCAGAGATTGTTCCTCCATTGTAAGGCACATATACATCCTGGTGAAATTTCACATTCTTTGAAGGTATAATCATACTTTCCATTTGGAGGTGATCATATACTGCATCACAGTGACTAAATTTTGGTGACCTTGACATTACTCTGAAGGTCACACACTTGTGGGTAGTTACATTTAGGATTTTTGTTATATAACATTATGTGGAAGGAGACATAATCCGTTTTAAGCATAGTCACCACGGCTTTTATTTCTAATCTTACCAATCCTCTATTAGGTATGGTGACCTATATATATATATATATATATATATATATATATATATATATATATATATACATATATATATACATATAAATATATATATATATATATATATATATATATATATATATATATATATATACATATAAATATATATATATATATATATATATATATATATATATATATATATATATATATATATATAAGTATAAAAGCATTTTTTGCGTTTCAGACGCGACCAGTTTCAGCATTTTAATCCATTTTCAAGCTCCATAACGCACAGATGTTGAATAATTTTCAGTCCAGCATAATCTTGACGTTATCTGTTTTTTTAGTGAAATCTATTAGCATAACATATTATGACGTTCATTTATTACGTTACTGATTTAGGCCTATTATATGACGTCATTGCCATATCAATTAATAATAAACGTCCCATGATGAAAATAGGCCTAATTTGTCCGAGATGACTATAAATAATTAGTAAATTGCACTATTCTGTCTAGGCTTGTATTCACGTTGGAATATGAATTCGTTTTGGTCTCTTTCTATGTCAAAATAATTTTACATCTGATGTATGGGACATACAAAGAAGTTAGGCACAAGTTTAGAACAACTATCAATATGTTCACTGAGCTGGATTTGCCGTGTCTAAGGCACCCGTATTTGCTGTCTGTGTGCAGTCATGTGCCTTGCGTGGTTCGTTGCCTGTAGATCCTATATACCTCGTTACAATCGCATAAATCAAATGTTATTCAAACAGTCCATTTCTGTTCTAATTTGAAAGTTTTGTAGCTTTCCTGTTGTGTCCAGCGAATTTGTGTCTGTAGCTGTATCATGTCTATACAATTCTTACAACGAGGAAGACCACATTTATTGCTCCCGCCTTGACTGTCCCTTGATTCAAAGTTTGCTCTCGTAAGAATTTGTTTTAAATTACGACGCCGTCTTTGGATTGAAATAAAATTTAGATTTTTAAATATTTCTCCAAGTGAGGGATCCATTTCCAAGATTTTAATGGTTTCACGTATTTGTGGTATTATCATTGGGTTGTTAGGATTGTATCTTGTAATCATGACCAGATTTTTGTCTCCCCCTTGTGATTTTTGCGGTCCTTTCTTCATGATTCTTGAGTTACACTTAGAGCTCGCTGAATACCCATTAAAATGAGTGAATGTGGGTAGTCCCTGGCTTTTAGAAAATTTCCCACTTCATCCAGACGCGTTGCTTTTCTATTGGTATTCTCTACAATTGTACAGATCCTTCTTGCTTCATTATATGGGATATTTGTCTTCGTGTGCCGTGGGTGACATGAATTGAATGGCAAATACTGATGAGTATCTGTATTCTTTTAGTATATATCCAATGAAATCATTCCATCATTTTGAAAAACTTTCAAGTCAAAAAATTATATTCACATTGAATATATTCATATTGAATACTTGGTTCAAGCTGATTTAAAAGTTGAAAATCGTGTAAATCTGACAGCGACTTTGTCCACATTATAACACCTTCATCAATTGGTACCATCTGAGGGCACCAAATTTAGCAAAATTCTTTGATTGATGTATGTCTCGGGAACACACAACAGCATGATGGACTTTTCTGCGGCACAGCTTTTAGTCAGTATACGCAATTTAAGAGATGTATGTTATTTTGCATAAAAGGGAAATAAACTGTGCAGAGTGATTCGTTTGATGAGTATACATATCACAAGGAAAAAGGTAGCAAGATTTGAATCACAGTTAATTGAAATGGAAACTTGAGGAAATGGAGGTGATAATCAATTTTAATAAATTTGCAAAGACTGCTAATCATTGCTAATCAATATAGATTTATAATAGTGAAAGTGATAAACATTGTAGAATAAGGTAACTTGAACAGGTAAATATATGCCTCATCCAAACAACTGCTAATCAACTTTGAGGAACTTTCATACACTGCTAAACAATACCATCCCAGAACTGTGTACAGATGATTTGTCGAGTAAACCTTTGCAGGGTGCCCGTGATGCAGACGGCAAAAATGTTCTAATAAAAATATCTGTGCCTTCAAAATTTCATGCAACCAAATGAACTGTTTCCACAATGTTAAACTTAGTAACAGGCTGATTTGGTGAAAAAAGAATAAATCGTTTCGAGAAAAAAGCCCAATGCTATTATGAAGATATTTACTGCGGAGCTGCGGAGCTGTGGAAAGCAAAGCTGGCAACAAAGAACAAGACCTCGAAAAGCAAAGCAGGCAACAAAGAAAACGACTGCGGAAAGCAAAGCAGGCAACAAAGAACAAGACTGCAGAATGCAAAACAGGCAACAAAGAACAAGACTGCGGAGAGATTTACCATGGAAGTGAACAATGCCAAAAATAACATTTAAGGTTGTTTTAGTCGCAACCATAAAAAAGCAGGCGCGTTTCTGTTTTGTACACACAGTAAAGGTACTGTTCTTGTGACAAAATACTTACCTAGGCATAAGTATTCAAAGGTAGAAAACACAGAGTACAATTACAGAAAATGATTTGTAAGAAATTAGGGATAGGTATTTAATGCCCAAATTAAGTTTCACATAACAAACAAAAGTGAGGCTATGCACATGCATATTCATCAACCCCTTAAATCTGATATATCCTCTTGCCATCCTTACATAAAGCACATGTCTAGCACCTGTCCACAACTAACAACCTTCAGCTGACCTAACAGATCCTTTGTTATATTCTTCTGGCACATGACATCTCCAAATATTATCTCCTGACCATAACTCTAATGAAGTAAAGCTTCAAATAATTTTAGTGAATTGACGAATATTCAAAATAAGTTTCTTTAAGTGATGTGTATAATATACCGGACACCCCCTGAAAAAAATGCCACTTCAGGGGGATTTGACTGCAAATTTTCCACTGAAAAAAGATGCAATAGAGTATAGAAAGATATGCAACTGTGGTCTATTGCCAATACGCCGACCTTCAGTATGGACGTGGTCGTGCGAAAGGCAAATAGGAGCAGAATGTCCAGTCCATAAATGCCCCCTTAAAGGTGTATGAGGCAACAATGGCGGGCCTCACAGGTTCTGAGCAACAATGCAAATTTTGTATGATTTTTTCTTGTGCCGAAAACTGTTCAAACTCAGAAAAGATCCCTGCCCTTGCCTGTACTCTAGCATGGTGTGGTAAAACGTCGTTTGTTTGATCAAATATTACTACATCTACTTTGTATTTAACAGAATTTATGAACTCCAAGATCAAAAGCAGTCATTCAGCACTTTGGATGAAATGTTAGAAGCAATACCTGGTGAACTTGGGTCGTTACTGCGGCAATCTACGTTTGACCATCTGATGGAAAGGGGGTACTCTCAAGCAATTTTAACTGAACTAATTGGCCCCTATGTAAAGCTTATATTTGGACAGGCAACGGAAGTGCATGCTCTTATCGGTACGTATTGGCACTCATGATGGACATACATATTGCACCATTTGAGTTTAACACCCATAGTGATCACCAACATCGTGCTGATGTAATTATGTCAGAAATCCCAGATTCAAATCCGTCAAAACAAGCCCTTTAATTTAGATATCATCATGCCGATATTTCGAAAGAAAAACAGTGGTTTAGCTGGAAGCCTCCATTGGCGTACTATCGGCACATGCGTCAAAGCACACTGAAAAAACTGTTACATTAGTGTCCAACCTCGCACAGAAAGACGGAAAATAGAAATAAATATATGACATTATAGTTGTCTTGCTTTGTTCTTAATTCCCTATCTCGCTTTAAAAAAATATATTATTTGGTAAATACATTATCTGGGAACTGGTAGGTTGCGCTTTGTTACTATAAGCTAATTCTTTAAAATGTCCAGGTGTCTGTGGTATTTAACATTATGCAAAAATTTATAAGTTTCGTGACGGGACTTTTATTTTGCTTTTATGTTAAAGGATGTTCCTTAACTTTCTTAGTTAACAATCTTATATCAAGCCTCAGACACGATGGACATATCAAATTTACCACGGTATTTTCAAAATAAATATTTTTCACGTTGTTAAAATACGAAATTATGCTGTTGATTGCCAAGACAAAAATAGCTGTGTTTCATGGACTTTCTTTCAACGGGCAAAATTATTAATGGCATTATATCGCTGTATATTCGACACTCTATTTATCCTAAATAAGAGGGCTATTTTTACCCGCAGATAGATTAAAAAAGTTCTGTCGTGGACAAACCTTACTTGTTTGCTGATTGAGTATTATTTCCGAAAAAAAAATTCCTTTCATTAAAATATTCACACTGTATTAGTTAATGTTGGACACATTGAAATCAACATAGTGTATTAAATTTTTGAGGGAAAATATAGAGAACAAATAAGAAATCCTAAAAAGTCAATGTGCCGCTTAGCAATTTTCAGGTATAACAAAGGAGGAACCATTCAATGATTTTCATTGATATTTTGTCAGCTTGCTGATACCAACTGGTTTACTGTATACCTGCAAATTAAGATTTTGATGTTTCAAGAGCTTTCAAGAATATAAACTACTATATTTGTGCTTCCGAGGAGTAATAAATATTGCTCTCCGGTTTCCCATGGATATATAAGTTTGACAGTTTCTATAAAATGAAAGGTCGCTTTACTAAATCAGAAGAAAGAATAATTGAAATTTTAAATTCACAAAAATAATATATTTTTTGTTTCCCAGTATATATTTTTATCTCTTTCATACTTTCAAGGATATAATAAGGCATCTGCAAGTTCCTGAAATACGCAAAAAATCTTCACATTCCGTTCACATGTCGGCAAACAAAGAATGTGTAGTTAACTTATTGCTGAAATCATGAAAATTAAAATCATAATTTCTTTCAGTGTGGAGGAAATTATAAGTTGCAAAAGTACCTGAACATTTTGGACATAAATGCCAACTTTCTGGGAGTACAATAAATATTAAGCTTCCTCTTGCCAGTCTTCTTATTAAGTGAGTTTAAATAACCTGAATCAAACACACAAAAACATTCGCAACTCATCCAGACTTGCGATATACTAAGTGTACCTACTGTTATGAGTAAAAATCTTACATTGTTCACAAACGTGTACGCCACACCATGTCCCACACATACATGCATACATGCATTCATACATATAGGTAATTCTCACGTAGAGGATACTTCCTCCCATGTATTGGTCAGGATCAATAGTTATGCCTATGCACGAGCATGCTTTGTACACCAACATCTACATACCAATATAATGCTGATAATGTAACTCTTGGTATATACAATAGCACTGTATCCATTGTGTCTTACTGATAAAAAAGGTGGCAAATTACTACTTCTTCGTTAATTATTACGACAAAACGAAGTGACCTATTATATTCCAATAAAAGTCGCAACTATTTTAAAACTGACGATTCTACACTTAAGCCCTTCGAAATATTTGGTATATAAAGTGTATATAAAGGCCAGCTGAAGTATGCAGGTGGTTGACCTTGACCCTATTTCCAAGGTCACGGTGATACAAGAGTGCATTTGGGTTTCCACGATATTTGGAATACGACCAGTATATTGCAGAGGATTATAGTCCTTATTCAGGGCGAGATCAAGTTCAAAGACGGATGACTTTAACCTTAATTCAAAGGTTAGAAGGGCACTTAAGTGAACTTGGTTTCTGCATTTTAAATCAGAATTTAAGCCATGACTTCAATATTGTGCATGATAATAGTCATTAATTAGGGCTTGGTCAGCTTAGAAGATGGATTAAAAATTTTCCAAGGTCACAACCAAGAGTCCTATTAGTGAACTCGGTTTCTCCATGATAACTAATGATGATTTTCACCTATGGCTTTCACATTACACAGACGTATGGCTTTCTATGAGAGCCAGATGAAGGTTAGAGATAGGTCACCATGCTCACCGAGCCAGATAATGGATTTGGCTTCTACTTATGACTGCAGAATTTTCTGTG
Source organism: Hermodice carunculata (assembly GCA_964020975.1). Lineage (NCBI taxonomy): Eukaryota > Metazoa > Annelida > Polychaeta > Eunicida > Amphinomidae > Hermodice > Hermodice carunculata. Next base: position 67,516,649 of record OZ026628.1, read on the forward strand.
CCAGAACTTTTATCTTCAGATGTTTATAGTTTTTTTTCTTTATTAGTGCTAGATCAGCTTCAAAGAAAGAAGGTTAACATGGATCTAATTTCCAAGGCCACAAGGCCACTTTTGTGAATTTGTTTTCCACATCTACTTCCCAACGTCATCAGTGCCCCATTCAGTCATATCAACAGGGTAATCAGGGCGAACATATAAACCGGCAGCGGGCATCTATGTTTTACAAACATATCTTGTTTTCAATATAAAAATGAAGTGTGTCTCTGCTGTTGTCATTGGCATGTAACAGCGCGCTATCGTGACGTCATGAAAAAAATGCCTACCAACAACCGCGCTGTTACATGCCAATGACAAGAACAGAGACATACTTCATTTTTTATACTTATATTCATATTAACACTAATACTAGAATTCAATTTGTCATAAATATTTGTGCGCAAAAGTTTTGATAGCCACTACGAAGGACCTTTTGTTTCTTAGTGAGAGGAGCTATGGGTGTGGCCAGCCGCTTGTTACGTAGCAAAGTAGGCACTGGCACGTGCCGTGCTGTACATGATGTTACCATCGACTGATGAAAACAAAATTTGTCCCTATTCTTTTGATGCTAACAAAAACGCTGAATGTAAATATTAGTATATCAACTATATCCCCTGAATAAAGCCACATAGGGTACGTCACAAAGAAGCAGTAATGCGGGTGATCTTTGGATGAAGTACAAAAAACTTAGACCTGATGTGAAACTTAACTGTACCGTGGGGACGTGGGAGTTGCTTTCTATGTATGTTAAAGACAACTAATGAGAAACACTACTTGTATCAATGTGTTTTTGAGCCATCAAAAATGACAGTAATCATACTTTCGATTCTGCAGCTACAGGACTTCGTACGGTTCGATAGGAAAAAATCGTTCATGTTTGATTTTTTTGGTCCTTGTTTCTGTGTTAGGCTGTCAATTGCTCGTTTTATTTTTTATGTGCTGTATTGCTCACTTCATCTTTTTCTGTTCCAAGGTCTCCTGTTGATCAATGAATTACCGTACCTGCTCTCTGCCAGCAGCGTCGTCGGAGGAAACAAAAAGGTACCTGAGCTACTCTTGTCCAAATCTAAGGCACATTTGATTAGAGAGAGAGTGACTGCAATTTCATACTCAATGAACAACATGACGAATTCTCAATCAGTGTATCAACTTCACACCAAAAGAGCCAGAGGTAGTGAACATATTTCAAGGGATTACGATATAGTTATCATCGCAACGCCATTGAATGGCAATGCAGCAAATATTACCTTTCGTCATTTCGAAACTGCATTTCCTTTTGCTAGCAGTCGCGCATTTCACCCCTTCTACCAGACATTAATACGAGGTATGCCAAATGTCACGAGATTTGGAGTCGAAATATTTGATGAAAGTACATACCCTGTAATGATTCCAGTTGATAATGATGTAATTTATGGCATCGGCAGGATTGCACCCATTCCTGGCACAAAAGGATCCAGTTTCCGTACTGCGAATGAAGAATATGTATGGTCAGTTTCCTCACCACTTCCCTTAACTCAGGAAACACTGGATAAGTTATTTATTTCATGGTATGAGAAAAAGCAGTCAAATTGGACCACCTACGCTCCTCCTTTTGCGCCACTTAAAGATCCTATGCCGCCGTTTGAATTACAAGAACAACTGTACTATTTGAACACAATAGAACACATGGGGACATCGCAAGAATTACTTGCCATTGCAGCCAAAAATATGGCCATCAGAGCATTCCAACGATGGAATGGAAAACCCGATATAAAGGGCAACCTGAGAAACAGTCTCCGCCAGGAACTTTGATCGTGCGTGCCTTGGATGTCATCCTTTGTTGAAATATTTGTACGATATTTTACTATGAGTATTCAAGTGTGTTGAAGGGGAAATTAACAAACGAGGCAGATAGAAAGAAAAGGAACTGGTCATGACATATTTAAGCGCTGATGGAAACAAACATTTTTGTAGTCTATTTTATGTAAAAGCATTATGGGCCGAATAAATTAAGTATCTTCCATTAAAGTTGAGAGAAACAACAAAGTTAGTAAATAAATAGATAAATTAGATAAATAAATGCACAAACAAATAAATTCATAACCAAATTAAGCAGTGGTTTAACTGGACACAGTGCCGAATAAACCACTAAGAGGAAAAATAAAAGTATAGGTTTGAAGCTCCTCTAGATTATATTTAATTGTAGCGTGTGTACATTTGTGCACGCTACCCAGTTGATCTGCTAACGGATAAGCAGACTTGCTCACTGACCAACATAAATCAATCTCACTCTGGCGCTTGAGAACACTGGCTAGTTACAAAATATGCCCTTATCTTGTGCAAGATCTGGGACGTTTATCTCTCTCTTCTTCCTGACCTGAAATCCTATCTGTTTGACTGGAGACAGAATAATTTTCACATTTATGGCTCTTCACATTGTCGAGATAATTATGGGTTTCCTCATTTTACGCGAATGCGATACATCCTTGTCGTCAACTTTTACTTCCAAAAGAGCTAGAAGATGCCTGCAGCGTGTATGCAGACTGCACTTGCAGAGCCTCAGTAATGGGTTAAATAATGAAGTGACAATTATAGTGGATATATGTTGGGTAAGTATCCATACATTCTCTAACCCAAAGCAAATTTCATAACCGAGTTATTTCGAAGTTAACCCTTACATCAACACCATGTAAACACATTCCCAATGGCCAAAGTGTGTGTAAGTGATAAAGAAAATTTTAGAAGCACTTTAATAGAAAGTTGATTATTATGCCAACACCATGCAAACATAGATAGGTGGCCAATGTGTATGTAACTAATTCGACCATCTGCATTATTGTATCACCTTTGGTCGTAAATTTGGTTTTATTGTTTGTTGAAAAGTACATAAAAGTTCGGATACATAGTGGCAAAGTTTTGTGTGTTGCAATCCATGGAGGAGTGCAATTTGATTTTGGCTTCTTGATTATTACTTGCATGTAATGAACCTGCAGATCAAACTAATCTTAGAATTGTTGCAGATTGTAGATTTATGATGGACTTGGTTGCTGACAATTTAAGATCACATTTGTCAAGTGTTTGCAGTACAATTCGCCAACTGTACAGCAGCTCTTCATGCGTATTGCCACCACAATATAAATCATTAGTAATCTGTGCTACAGGTTACAGACTACAGTTGTGATTTGCTGGTTGCGCATCCCAACAGAGATAGTCCGCAATTGTGAAAATATTGTGTTTTCAGAATGCTGTAGCTTCTGTTTAAATAAAGTTAGCTAAGTCAGGTTTCCTGCATCGCAGAATTGCTTCATTGGTGGTCATATAGGTGCACTGTCTTCCAGGCCAGGTGGGAACTTTATGGTGGGGAAGGACAATGATGTGACCCTGGCAAGAGCATAGTTCATACACCTGAATAAAGCTGACATCCAGGTGTTGTTTCGTATTTCAATTATCACAAATTAACGAGCTGGGAATTGTATGACAAAAATCCATCCATATTTTTCTGACATTTTTATCTGTTAAATGCCGTTCACGAATTTCAAAATACCAAAATGCTGATTTTTTAGACTGAAAAATGCTAATATGAAAAATAGAAGGATTTATAACTGTGGGCTGAGGCCTATTAGGGCTAACTCTGTATGCATTGGGAATCACATGGTCATGTTGTTATTCTATTATCGTCCATCAATCAAGTAAAAATGGGAAGTCAGCACTTTTTGACAGCTGCCTGGACAATTTTGAGTGATCCTAACAACTTTTACATGGATGGAGCATGCAAGATATGGTCCTGGGACTGTAGATCACAAGGCAAATGGTTCGGGCTATGGTATTGTGTACCTCAGTCTAGCTTATGAAAGGAGAAAAGAAGCTTAACCCCCACAGATTGGCTCTGAATATCAGGTTTAACAGTCTCAATTTTCTAAAAATTCATGAAGTATCACATTTATGTCACAAATCATTGTGCATAGACATGTTGCACCTATCAGTGGAACCACACTGCATAAATAATAACAGGATTCCCTGCAAGACATTTAACAAGTGCACAGGCTATGCTTCCTTTGCTGACTGCTTGGTAGATAGATAGCTTCCATAGCCCTTTGTATTTAGCAATACCTCACAGGTATTACACAGGTAATCGTATGTGTGTATGATAAATTAACAATGCTAATATGATATGAATAAATTATGCTAATCCCGTTGATATGAAACTTAGTGACCCTCTGTTTCAAACTTTTAATTTTGTGGCATTGTCATTGTAGGCGTACAGCCTCCATTCATATGCAGAGCTGTTTATACAAAATCATGTCAAAGTGATTTTCGGCACACCAGAAAAAATGCGCATTGTCTGTCAGTAGAGCTGTACAAATCGTAGGTAAAATGTAAATTAAATTAAAAAGTTAAACACTATTTCCCAACAGTAGCAGTTACTTTCCTCAGAGCGGCGGTTTTCTCACTTCACCTCTGCGATACATACCAAAACTAACAATGTTTGCTAATATTTATGTCCGTTTACTTGATCACATAAACAGCCAAACATGTACCAAATGTAACAATATTTTTTAAGAAGAACTTTCTTCAATGCGGCAATTTACTCCGTCAACGCTTAAACAGCCAAACATGTACCTAATTTAACATTATTTTCTAACATTGCCTTCCCTCAGTCCCTTAACATACTCTCTCTCACTTCAGCTGTGTCAAATATGCCAAAAGATATTTCCTTATAATTATTTCACTTGACCTATCCACTTAAACTACTAGCCACTTACCAAAACTAACAAACATTTCTAACATTTTCATTATTTCCCAAATTACTTTAACTTTTCAAGAATGACCCTACTCACTCACCCCGCCTCCGAAGCTCATTAAATGTGAACAGTCAGTAATGTATAGAGTGAAAGGACCCTAGAAATTTGGGGGGAGGGGTACATTATTGTCATAGAGATCTGATGGTTATGGGTATAAACAGACGAGTGTGGGTCAACCAAATTCAATAAAATAATAAAAAAGCAAAAGGAAAGTGAAGGTCACATCATGAGATCGAGCTCACAGTCCAAAGAAAGGGTGATAAGAATGTTAGAAACCAATGGTAGTCTGATTTTTGGGCGAGGGGAGGGGTTGCCATTGATTGCCTGACTTGAACTCTAGTGCACTGTGGCTAGGTCAAAGCACCTCAATACACATAAGAATGCAGGCTTAGATACCCACCAATCTCACAAAAGTGGGTCATCCTAGCTTACAGGTTATACAACACATTGTTTGCATAGCAAAATAAATAAAAAATGTGTGATAAAGTAGCAAGGACCAGACTTAGTTTCCTTTGCATTGGTGCTAAATTAATGAGGCAATCTGTTTAGTAGTGTGAGAGGAAATGGAGGAACTTAGAACTGATCTGACAGGCCTTACTTTTAAGTTTGGCAAGGTGAATGAAAAATTTGATCAGCTGGAAACAGGCTTGCAAAACTGCAGGGACAGAGTTGAGGCCATTGTTAATGATTTTTCTGCAAAACCTCGCACCTCAGTTGAAAACCGTTGTAACCAAGCTGTCCATGAAAGTCATTGTCAATGGCACGCATGAACGAAATGGTCTTTGATGGTTCAAGGACTGAAGGGTCCAGCAGGGGAACGGGAAATTTACCAGAATCTAAACTTTAGATTCATCATTAACACAATCATCATCATCATTACTGTTATTATTATTTTACTGTAATTACTTCACCTTCTTCATTATTCTTATTATTGCAAAACATATTGTCAAACCACATGCAAACTCATCACCGCCATATTGACAAAAGCTGTTGTCAGGGTCAAAATCAGGTGACCGTGTAATCGCCTTGTGGCCTCTGTTTGATCGTGGGCAGTGGCAAGTGAAAAAAATACAAACTTAAATAAAAATTTATCATAAGCACAAGGGTGTCTTAGCAAGAATACATAAGTTGAAGGTTTTTATTCTGTGCACTCTATCAGACGGAATGAGTAAATGTCTCTTGACGGCCCCCTATGTGTAAAAAACAAAGCCACGACCTTTGAAAGCAATTTCTTTCGAAGTCAATTTTAACAAGATCAATCAAACTTTAAAATAATGTTTGTCAACGACGGATACATGTACCGCCTCAAAATTAACGGGTAATGCAAGATAAATGTCTAACTTAGGCAAAAATATTTGAATCTGGATTTGCAACTCTTCCTTCTGTGACTTTTGGAGTTCAAAATATGGAGAAAGTGAATAATATCGTGGTAAAATTTCAAACGTCTATAAAACTGTATGAAATAAATTTTGACCCCAGACACATTTTCAATGAAAGGATCTTAATAATCGATTTAGATAGGTTACAGATCCTAAAGTTGAATATTTTGCGAATGCGATGAAACAACATGTAAATCTATACTCACTCACAAAACAGCGCAACGCTTTTAAACACTCTAAATTGATTCGATGTTCCTTCTGGGACAGCCAATCTATACATCGTAGGATTACGAAAATGTATAGTTTAATGGGTTAAAATTCAATTTAGGTTTGCAATACTCCTCAATCTTAACATTCGATCCAGTGCAGCACGACAAAACTTCATTACTTATACTTGGTGCTTGTTCAATTCTACACAGCAGCGTATTGTATTTGTTTCTTTTTGTCCAAAACCACTTCCTAGTAGTCATTACCCCTATTCCGTAGTCCGAACTCTTTACTCTCCATAAGCTAACCTGTCCCTGTCTAACCTATATACATATGGATGTACTATTGTCCATATTGCACACGTTCCTCTGTACATATATGTATATACATATGTATATATACATATATACACATATGTACACACACACACACACACACACACACACATATATATATATATATATATATATATATATATATATATATATATATATATATATATATATATATATATATATATATATATATATATATATATATATATATATATATATATATATAAGTACTATTGTCCATATTGCACACGTTCCTCTGTAAAATTTTGACATAGGCTGTATTAGCCCAAGTAAATTAACGGGTCTTCAGCGGGTAACTACTCAACATGTTTTGGAGCCTTTTGCCCGTACATTCTCTGAGTAGCAGCTTCTTGTCTAAGCTTAATATTCAGCAAAGACAACCCACATAATAAAGAATAAATGTGAACGTGGCAAATGATGAATTCGCTAAATATGTGAAGTTTTGCTTATAAATGCGGAGCTTCATAATGAAAGAAGAATACCTGCCAAACAAACCATGATTACCAAATTTGCATAGTACAGGTTCAGATAAGAACAATTTGACTTACCCCTGAACTAATATGTAACCAACGTGGCAAATGATGAATTAGCTAAATACGTGAAGTTCTGCTTATAATTGCAGAGCTTCATTATGAAACAAGAATACCTGTCAAACAAACCATAATTACAAAATTTGTATAGTACAGGTTCAGATAAGAACAATTTGACTTACCCCTGAACCAATATGTACCCTTTCTAGCTGGACAGCTTGTCCTAGTTAAACCATCCTCCAATGTTTAACTGAAATGGAAACAAGCTGGGACATAATATTCAGTCCCAGTGATTGTAAAATAAACAGTTGCAGCTAGACCACCTGTATAAACCAAGGGAAATCCTAACAAGGACTGCAACAATGTACATCCTGCACCAGAGATGTAAAAGAAACTCCATGATGACACCTACTCCTAAAACAATTAAGCTCTATAACACTGCCAACCCTGAGTCAATGTGTCAACGTAATGTGTCAGGTTTGTGACATTTGAGAAATATTGTCAATTTTGAGTAGTTTTTTCATTTTGAGTAAATGTGCATTTAGGCATGTCAGAAAAGAATGAAAGTCATTAGCATTTATGCCAAAAACATGTTATCAGAACAATTTTTCTTAACAGGATTTTCAGTACAATTAGGCAAACATGTTACTGTCGTAGGCGCTGCTTGCCACCGATAGCCCCCGCCCCCCGGGGGAGGGGGTTAACCTGACAGAAAACATGTAAGCTTAAAATGTCCGAAAGTGAATATTGAAACACAAAGATGCCAAAAGATAAAGTTAAGTAGCAACACAGACAAGTCTAAAAACTGTACATTATTGTGGCCAAACTTTGTAATAATCTTTGGATATTAAAAGTAAAATTATAGGGCAAGTCAGAAAAGAATGAAAGTCATTTGTATCTAAGTCAAGAGAATGCAATGATAATATCAACCAGATATCAAATACAATTAGGCAAGCTTGTAACTGTCGTAGGCCGCTTCTTGCTACCGATAGCAACTGGGGGGTTTAACCTAACAGACAACAAGCTAGCCTTAAATGTCTGAAAGGTGAACATTTAAACAGAATTATGCCAAAGATAAAATTAAGCAGCAAAACAGGCAAGTCTAAAATCTCTAAAATTATTGAAACCAAACTTTCTATCCATCGTCGGATATTTAAAGCATAATTTGTAGAAATATTTTATCAGAAATACATCTTTGAATCCGCTTGACTCAAGTTTATTGTAAATAAATATGGTTCTAGATGCAAAGTCCTGAAATTTAGAACAAATACGACCAAATCTCAAAATCTGTGACAAAAATGTATTATTTCCAATAGTTTGCGAAATATTACTGTCCGGGAAAGGATGTAATATTATGAGATATGGGTAGAAGTAATGTTCATGTTAGAGTCATTCCTCATATTCGAGATGTTAGTCCATTTCATAATTTTGTGTTCACTGGCCTTGTGTGTTACAATCTTTGCCTATTAATATACCAGAATTGGTCCACTATACGCCAATATTCACAAAAATGTGAGTATAGAACAGGTGCTTCTATTGTGTAGATGGCATGATTTAGATGACAATGCTACTGATGGTTTTGAAACATAGCATGTTTTTCTAATCGGTATGTCAAGCGATGTGCATCCGAACCCTGGTCCTCATCCAATGAACACCTACTGTGATATTACCCTATGACACATGAATATTCGTATATTTTCCGAGGATATACTGAGGTGTATAAAAACATCTTTAGGGCAAGACTACGACACCATACCTGTAACTGAAACATTTTAGCTGTAACTGAAACATCTAAAAGTTGACTTTCAAACAAATCACGGTAAGAAACAAAATACATTTTGTGCATCCAGTACTCTTACCGTACATAATAAAGAGCCTACAAGGATAACAAATCGAACAGCTACTTGCCTTGACCAAATGATCACCAGTGCACCTAGTTTTGTAAAAGCTGCAACTGTACTTCCACGAGTAGCTGATTATGATCATTGTACAGTAGCTGCAAACTTATTATTTAGACATAAGAAGAACTCTTCTTTTCAAAGGTTTATATGGCTATATGCCAAAGCTGACTTTGATATGTTTATAGATTCACTGATTAAGGTCAGTTGGGATCCCTGCGTCGATACTGATGTTGTTGATGAGATGTGTAAACTGTGGACCAGTACTTTCTTAATTGTCGCAAGACAAAATATTCCTACTAGGACAATAACAATTAGAGATGGTGACGCTCCATGGTACGGTAGTCGCCTACGGTCCCCAAAAAGAAAGGTTGATAGAATACACCGCAAGGTCAAGTCCACCAGAAATTTAAACAATGCCCATATTTGGCATGATTTTCAGGCCTTACGAAACCAATACATAAGTGATTTTCGAGGGCAGCTGAAGAGGATTACTTCAATCGTCGATTTGATATTGTAAATAAGATAAGATAAGACAACTTTATTTATCCAGGGTAATACATGATTAGCTTACAGCTAATTTCCATCATGGCCCTGCAATCAAATAAAGTACAATATACAATACATGCATAAGATACAACATTTACACAATGGTAACATACATGAACAAAGTTAAAATGTACACAATGGTTCTTGTACAGGACTAAAAGGGAGCATTTTGGCAGAAAATTAGGTGACTATAGATCTGTTTACATGGTCCCAATATCTGGTTTTGAAGAGAGCCAATGAAGGCGCTAGAGGGGAGGCAACCAAAATGATCAAAGGACTGAGTCGAGTATAATGTGAAAAAAAAGGTTAAAAAAGGGGAGGGCAACCAAAATGACCAACGGACTGATTTATCTATAGTATAAAGAACAAGGTTAAAATAGGGGAGGGCAACCAAAATGATCAACAGACTGATTCATCTATATTGTGCCCAAAGGTTAAAAAGGACAGCTTTAATGACATTGAAGATAGAGACTGAAGACTCACCTGATAGAGGTTTTAAAGATTATAATCAGTTCAGAAGAATTTTTACCTGTGATGGATGACGATTCCAAAACCAGAGAACTAGAATGAAAAAAAATGTTCAAATAATATGCCAGATTGGATATAACAAAAAAAAAAAAACTTTTCACGGAGTTTTAAATGAGCAGAACATTTTGTTTTCTGGATTTCCATTAGATATTATAAATGTCAACTGCGAAAACAGTTTTAGAAATAGCAAAGCCCCTTTATTAAGAAGAAAAGGAGAAGGGGCACTGTAGAAGCCAAAGAACGCTGCCTGCCCTTTTGATGAAAACCACCTACAGACGGGACAAAACTTGTACTAAGTTTCCGGTGGTTCCACAAGTCATCTTTAAACAAACATTTCTTCCAATTTTTTCAGCTTAGTACATAAGATCCTTTTTGTTTTATATTCCAAGTTTGGCACTCCTCCGGAGATTCTTCGTAGGCACATCACATCATCAGTGATGTGAAAAACTGAAACCTAAAATGTAAATGAATGGAAAGCAAGAGTTGTTTTTATTGAGCTCAGTCTCCCCAGTGTTATCACCGTGATTTGGAGAATGGAAGCCACCGCATCATATATGATCCTTTGGTCGCTAACAGCCTTAACCGGAGACGTATCAACTAGAGCCAGAAATACAATATTGGAAATGGAAATGATTGCGCTTAAGAAAATGTTTAAAATTTCATCCAATATTAATCATTGGGAACTACTGTAATAATCATATTCTAGTGGCAGATTCAGTATGATCAAGCACCGAATCACAAACAGAGAAAACCTGTGACATTGTTGCACAACGGGAAGAGGTGGTTGTGTTATGCTTTACTTTCGTCCTCTTCCGAATCCTTGTCGATGCTGAAGTTGGGCTGTCTATGGCAGTACCAACCAAACAATAATAAATGTCAGCCTTCTTCCGAGTGCACAAATTCCTTTCATTCGCCATGTGGTAACTTGCAAGCAGATTCGGGTTGTCACAAGCTACATCATGCATAACACTGATAAGTACTGAAATTACGACTGTTAACTTCGGAAATCGGTTATCAGAAACGACAGATTGTTCCTAAATAGACCTAGTCATTTGGATCAGGGAGTCATTTGATTTCAGACGTAATATTTTTTCACAATTATGTGGGCATGTATTATATTGCAATGATATATATATATATATATATATATATATATATATATATATATATATATATATATATATATATATATATATATATATATATATATATATATATATATATATATATATATATATATATATATATGGCGACGCACAGCACCGAGCGAAAATGTTGTGCTGGGAAGTTGTTTAGACTTTAAATCTTCAGAGGTTGTAAAGGGCTATTCTACCGTATATCGACTGTTTCACTCAACTGTCCTTTTAAAGTATATGTATGTATGTGTGTATATACTTTTCACTTTGGCATACTTTGTTTAGAGTGAGCTGCAATTTGAATTTAAACTGCTAATGGGGCCAACTATATCTAATAAAATTCTTTCGATTAGTATTATCCTTGTGCGAGTAAAGCTATGCGTTTTGCACAAGAGAATTATATTCTCGCTAAGAGTTTTAAAGAAAAATGATTTACATCACAAAAAACATTTTGAGCATATATCTATTTCCCCGTTTGCCTTTTCAGGAACTCTGTAATACACTACACTTGTTCATCTTATATGTACCATACTAAAAACAAAAGTGAATGCAGGTTGTATACACATAAAGTAATTACTGTATAATATATCGTGATCTTACCAATGACTGCACAGTTATAAAGTTAGTTTCGCAGGCAATGAATATTTGCGTTTTTTTTTTGTATAAACCTTGCTGCATGTGACGTCATATTGCATCAACAGCTATTGTGCGCGGTGGTATTGGTGAAACTGTGAGCGCTTATTTCCTGAGAGAAGCGTTTGGACCTGCAGCGTCAAGAGATCTTTATGAGCCAAACGTAATTGGGGGTAAAGTGTGCTCCATTACCGTCGGAGACAGAGAGTACGAGGCTGGGGGAGCCTGTGTAATCAGCTACGAATTAAATATCATGGACTTCATCGATAAACTCGGTATGTATGGGGTTCATATATTTTAGTTGTAGGTCATAAACGTTGTTGATGCGGTCGTCTGTTACTTCCATTACTTTTTTGTCTCGGATTTGCAAGTCCATACACGCATAGTATGCACCGAGGATAGCTGTTAACCGTTGCTATGTTATTCTGGTAGGACTTTTCAAAAACTTTAATTGATATCATTTCGACAAAACGGCAATATTTTATAAAATGTATGAAGCAGATAGCATTTGATGTAAGCGTTGGGTGTTGACCGATTTAAGTGGGGATATTTTAACCTGCCTAGTGTAAATAACTTTACCTTCTTTTTTGGTTACAGCAATATGAGCATCTGACCTCTAAAAAGGCTCCATATAGCCAGGTGTAAAGGGGATCAGATTTAGAATTTTCTTTATAAGTGGACAATATCACGTTTTAAGCGTTGAAAGATTGTAAAAAAATGAGCTGCAGAATTTAAAATAGCATATTCTATGCACAAAAATATGTGTGGATGATTGGAGGTAGGAAATTGATTTTTCTGACAATAGGCTAATGGTATTTAATGTTAAGAATGCACCAAATCGATCTACTTACTCCGTGTCACCTAAACTTTTACGGTTTAATTGTATATAATTTCTACAAAACCAAATTTCACACCTAACTTTACACAGCCAGTCACCCATAAAAGGTGAACTGCACAGAGCCCCCCACCCCCCCACCCCCCAGAAGAACAAGTAGAAGACGAAGAGAAGGCGAAGTAGAAGGAGAAGAAGAAGAAGAAGGAGAAGAAGAGGAAGAGGAAGAGGAAGAAGAAGAGGAAGAGGAAGAAGAAGAAGAAGAAGAAGAAGAAGAAGAAGAAGAAGAAGAAGAAGAAGAAGAAGAAGAAGAAGAAGAAGAAGAAGAAGAAGAACATAGGATGCTGATGTGCACCAGGGGGTACCAAAAACTGCAAACTAGTTTGCAGTTTATGTAACCACTGGGTGTGCACCAGCATGCGTATTATACCTCAATAAGTATCACATATTTGTACTTAACAGTATATCTTGGCACCATGAAAACATATAAACGCTAGACATTCCAAGCTCTTGAGAAATTCCTAGCCAACTGAAAAATACTTGAATATTCGATATATTTAATTCCAAAACCTTTAGGGAAAAACACCTATATGCAATATCAGTAAAAAATATAAAATTCAAGAGTAACCAAATACAAAGTCAAAAATGTACTCTGCTGTCGTTAATACTCCAACAGGAAAGAATCCTGTCAAAATACAGAACGACAGAACACCAAGCCACATGTTTTCACGCTGCACCATTAGTGGCTCTGTTTTTACCAGTTTTAACCAGCATATAACGACTCACAGACAGTAAAGTCTCAACTGAAAGGTTAACCTTAAATATAGAAAAAAAAGCCGACATTATCCAGAATCTTAGGATGAGAACAACCAATCAAAGAGAACCCCGGCGGAAAACCACAACCTGTCACAACAGGAGAACATACATAATTTGGGCAAAACTAGAAGGACACATGAAGCACCGTGGAGTAGACACAAAGCTGTGAAATATGAAGGGTACGTGAAGTACCAGTGCACAAGACACAAAGCTGTAGAATGTGGATTAACTGAGACAAAAGGCCGCTGGAGTCAACTTAAGTACACGAGACCTAAACAATCAACGTAAACAAACTGCAATATAAACTCTGCCCTGCCTATTATTGAAACCATATCATAATAAACCATGTATACAGAGATCAATAAACAGTTCATGCTCAACCTTTAATGAATAAACTCATTTTCCCGGGGAAAATAACATATAGCTTATTGGACCCAAAGTTAATTATGATATATTTATAACACTTATTTTGTTTAATATGTAATCCGTAAAATTATAATAATTTCCAATAATGGAAATAAGTTGTTTCAAAAATTAAACATTCTCCTCAAAACAAGGTGCTTGGCAGATGTCATGTGACCCATGACCTTACTTCAGGTATTAAACCCAGGTGACACTTCAGAAAGCCAAAGATCCCATTTGAACATCCATAATGGAATCAGTGGGTATTATTCACAATAAGGTGACATCCATATACTTCAGCAAAATTGCCACACGTCTTTGTTTGATTTCTTTCCTTTTTGGTGGTGGTGGTGGTTGTGGTGATGGGGGGGGGGGGGGGTATATACATTGCGCATTTCCGAAGGAAAGGAATTCACCGAATACACTCTGATGATGGTGTGAGCCAATGAGAAATAGAGTATTTCCCTTCTGAAGACAAATACGTATTCTTTGGTGTCTAAAGACACTGAGACTTAACACACAAAAACGCTACCAAATGTTGATTTCATCGTGCCAAGCACTTTGATTTTAAAAGGTGGAACTGTCTTCAAATGATCTTTAACTTCAAATTGTACCTTAAAACTTTTAACTGGTTTATCAAGAACCAATAAATCCTAAATGCCGATGTTCCTACTGCAAGATTTATAAAGCTAAATTACATCTTTGGAATTTTTTTTTTGTTTTTGATGGTGGTGTGGGTGGCTCGATATGTAGTTTAGCTATGAGCCCGCTGCCTTCATCGAAATAATGATATTTAGAGTCAGAGTTTCATTATTCGATGAGGTCGGCGGACCATAGGCGTTCACCACACCATCAGAATACTCTGCCCTGTGTGTGAGTATTGTAAAGGTATACAATGCTTCGGATGTGAATGGATAGCATCCCCGGACCACAAACCATATACAGTAGATGTCCTCACACAGATGTGCTTGTTTATATGTGCATTTGTTTTACAAGTGACAAGCTTGCTATTGCATAGTCGTTGGTATTTGATAGAGTGTCTGTGCTATGCCTTAACCGGTGCCTTCAGAGTTTGCCAAAGAAGGCTGTAGATCTTGAGTATCGTATTGCCTTTGATTGTAGACATGCTGCGACTTGAGTGGATGGTCTCCATACTTATTCAAGTATCATCTTTGCTTGCAAACGTGAGACAAATCGACAGAAGATATACTAATGTTGAAAAAGTGCATACAAATAATGTTTACTTTATGCATATGCAGCATGAACATTGCATGGTGGGCTGACAGAAATTTTTTTTGTGCATCCAGTATTTCCTATCTGGTGTATTGTTACCTGACATGCCATATGAGAGGTCGAGCCTAGATGACATGACAAGCGCCTATGCAGCCGAGTTGTAAAGGGGTGCTGAGCGCTGGGTTGCATATTTTATTGGGTATAAAAAATCTCATTCACATACCTATATATATGACGCTGTTCAGTTATTTGCTATCGAAACTAGGCGCTTAAATTGTTATAATAGACTGGCTTTTGTGGCAATATGCCTGGCTTTATGCGTCTTAAATCATTGCACTTGCCATTCTACTCTTTTCTATGAAATTTGAAGTTCATGATCCATTATACCTGGCACAGGTCTGCATGGGAGGAGGGGTGACTATTCTCTATTTTATTTATTTATTTATTTGTTGATTTATTTATTTATTTATTTATTTATTTATTTATTTATTTATTTATTTATTTATTTCCTTATTTATTCTTTCATTCATTCATTCATTCGTTTATTTTTAATGCAAGTTTTGTACCCTATTCTTATTATGCGAACAAAATGTGTTTAATTCTTCGCGAGCCTTATTTTACTTGACTGGAAGACAGCAAAGAGCAGCGTGACCAAGGGATGTCCATATGGGCAATCCCCAAGTGGATGCCCCCTCCCCCCCCCCCCCCCCCCCAGAGATCTACTGCAAACAGTGAGTACTACCTTTGTCAATTTTGACTTGGGCTAATTTGCCATATACTGACCACAGGCGGAGCCACCCTCCGATCCAGCACAGCATACAGAATTACAAGCTGATTTCTTTATTACAAAATGGACAAAGCTGGCCTTCGTAATGTGATCCCAAAATTTTAAATCAACCCTTTAGCACACAAAAAGTATACAAGGGCATGGTGGTAACACTAAGGGGGTGTGCTTCTTCTTACAGCATGGCAAAGTAGTGGGATTCCTGTTCAAATATGGAAGGGATAGCCTGGAAACTGAGCCTTTTAACTGCCACCATGGAAGAAGCTATTGCCAGATTCATGATATGATCCTGGCAGATAGACGTACCACATAATGATACTTTGCCAGAGAGCTGTGCATCTCACAGGAACGTGTTCATACTCTTACATACAACCAGCTAACAATCATTAAGGTGTCAGCTCACTTTGTCCCCAAACTCCTCGGTCTTGATCAGGGAGGCCCACCAGAGGTCGGGATATTTTTTTTTTACTATCGCTCTTTCAATTCGTTTTTTGTTTCAAACAAAATTTGTTCAATTTGTGATTATTTCTGTGAGAATCATGTTTTACTTCACTAGGGAAGCTTAATGCAGTCTGACCCATTTGCTGTCCAGTTGAGCTATCCTCAAAAGGATGCAACGCCCCCACCCACCCACTGCCCATTTCAGATCTGCTGCAGCCAGTGAATAACACCCGGGATAGAAATTTAGCCAGAGCACATCTGGATAAATGCCATCTACTGACCGCTGGGGGAACTACGCTCAGACAAAGCACAACAGACACGTTTGCAGTTTTGTCGCCCTCTGGTTAATTAAGTGAATTCTATGACTTAGCCAGATCTAAAGTCAGCAAAAAATGTCAAGAGACAATCTTGCCAAGACCAGGATAAAGAAGATATAGAAGTGTTTCAAGAAGACACAGTGAGGAAAGCAAGCAAGTTAACTGTGAAGAAAAACAGGGCAAATGATAGGGAAAAAGAGCACCTTTACAGGCTCATGACCGCATGACAAATAAGAAAACTGAAGTAAATGAGAGGCTGGCCAAAATGTACCAGAACAAATTGATTGCTAAGGCAGTAGTAATAGTAATTCTTTTATTGCATCAATGTCCGGTAGGGACCAAAGCAGTACAGAAGAGTTGCGTCCTCTATAAGGCATATCACAAAACCTCGAGATTTACTCAAAGGCCCGTATGATTAATAACTTTAATTGATGATCGGGTCGAGGCAGTTGGGTAGATGCTGTTACATGAGCATCAGGCAAAGAAGATTAAAAATGTCGTGGCTGTGATTAAAAATTGGGACCTTGCAGAAGTGAATCACCAAAAAATAAAGCAACAAGTGTGGGATAAAGGTAGGAGTGTTATCAACGTACTGTGGTGTAACACAGAATTATATTCATCTGTGTTGACAAATGACAGAATGATTGATGACAGCAAAACGAGCCTTGCACTGGTTCCCCACTGATGACCCGATTTTATAAATTCTAATAGAGCCTAAAACTTTCTTCGAAATTTCATTTTTTACAAATATCTTTAGTTCTTTTCACAAATTAATTCGCAATGATAATTTACAACTATGCAGTTTTTAATGAATGGTACTGAATTGGACCTAGCTCTCAGAATATCGGACTTGATAGTGTTCAAACGGTACATGGGCGTACAGATTTAGGTTCGTTGATTCTCTCTTCATGTTAAATATGCTTAACTTTGATAGTGTCACTGTCTTTGAACTGAACTGGACCAAATAAAAGTGAGTTAATTATAACAGAACTAAAGAATTGATTGAAACAACATGGTTATTCTAAGAGTATTATGTGGAGTTGATGACTGGACTGGAACAGATTAGGATCTCTTGATCTGTCATCGAATTTATCCTCACCCTCTCCCCTTCTCTACTACTTTTTCCTTTCTCTCTCTCTCTCCCTCTCTTTCTCTCTTACTGTTTATATATATATATATATATATATATATATATATATATATATATATATATATATATATATATATATATACATGTATATATATATACATACATACAAAAATAAATGACTCAAGTGAGTGCATCTTGCACTGCATGTGTTTTTTTTTCACTTGCTGACGTATTTTAGTATCTTTCTACTCATTCTTGCCTTTTCAGTGATGCACGGGAATAAAAGTTTGTAAGAGAATGTATTCAGAAATGTCGACAACAGTCGGCAGGCCGCTTATGATAGTACTAGACAAGGAAATATTGATTAATCTGCTGGCCCGTAAAGGTAGTACTGAATACAAAAAAATATCGATAAAAATCTGCAGGCCACTTACATTGGTACTGAATATAGAAAAACAGATAATCTCATTCTTGCCTTTTCACTGATGCACAGGAATACAAGTACGTAAGAGATTCTCTCATTAATCCTGTTACTGCAGATTGCAGACGTACAATCGACACTTTAGTATTATTTATGACCATTTGCGCTTGGTAAACCAAAACTTGCTATTGTCCTCAATGCCGGGGCTTGTTTGTGCAGCAAGTTATAGTGATCAAATTAGCAGTAAAGGTACGCCAAGCCAGTTGAAAAATGAAGGTCGTGGAAAATCTATGTTCTTTCAAATCATAATAGGTGAACCATGGTGTTGGTTAATAAAAATTTCAGCGTGGGATTCAAAAATTCAAAAATTCAAAAATGTAAGCTTGATACACATGGCAGATTTATCATTATGTGGGCAATGGTGTAGGTGAGTCCATATATTCTTATCAACAAACATACACGCAATAAGGAGACTGAGTAAATAGTGTTGTATAAAAACTTGGAGAACATATTTTTTAAGAAGGGAACTAAGATACAGAAATATCAAGTATTATTATTATTATTATTATTATTATTATTATTATTATTATTATTATTATTATTATTATTATTATTATTATTATTTTTATTATGATTATTATTATTATTATTATTATTATTATTATTATTATTTTTATTATTATTATTATTATTATTATTATTATTATTATTATTATTATCATCATCATCATTATATTATCATCATCATCGTCATCATTATTATGATGGTTATACCCCCAATACATTAGATAAGTTTGTATAATACAAATCACAATTAAAAAAGTGTGATGTACACCAACCCACAAAAAAACATTCAATATCTAAATCATCTTTTTATGAGGTGGAAATATGGAATGATATGACACAGTAGCAGGATCCCTCAGAGGGGCCTGGTGTGTGGCAATGAGCTCCAAGCACAATGGGCACCCCGCTCCCTCCCGGCCCTTACTGCAATGACTTGAGTCACAGCAAGACACCATAGGCCCACAAACAGACTGCGCAAAACGCGTCCTAGAATCTTTAAAACAAAACAAAACAACAACAAAAAACCGCACTAGATAATAGGGTTACCAGTAAGTGTTTATTACTGATTGGCTTACTATTCTCATGATACATTAATGAGCGCATGGAATTGACAATTACACCCTCAGTCGCTTTATATCTGGCTTCAGAATGGTTACAATTTATCTCCAAATTAGACAGTGTCGTTATCGTATCCAAACCGTAGTCCTAATAAACAAATCCAAGTCAATTCCGACCAAAGGCAATCTGCCTTGGTATGTGTAGCTGAATCACATAAAAGTATAGTTCGTTTTTACCCAAAAGAGTCCAAAACGTATGTGCAAGGGTAAAAAAAGCCAGGTCTAGTTTTACCATGACAGAATGCAAAAAAGTTTTGTTTAAAATTATGGGCCTATTGCAGTAAATTGGTTTGAACAGGTGCATCATCCATGTGCATATAGGACCATACAATTCATGTAAAGGGAACAAAATTTGCGGCACGTCAGCAAATTTGCAAGCACAGGTTCCTAATTTATTGAAAATGTGAATAAACTTCAGCATTTAAAAAGGCATTAGTTGCAACCATCATCTCAACAATGATCATCATCCATATAAGTCCACAAAGTGACATTAACACCAACATCAATCCATCAGAAAAGCCCCATAGGCCGTAAATGACCATCAACAAGAATCCAAACAACATGACTATACAATTCTATGTGTTTTAGACATGTAGTTAAAGGCATGATGTTGTTTTAAAAAACATAAACTAAGAGTATTTCCAAAAAAAAAAAAAAAAAACGTTTGAATGTGCAAATATAGTGGTGAGAAGTCAATGTATTGTCAGAGTTGGCAAGTACATTGGTTCAAATGTTAAACAAGTGACATCAGGTCTCAAAACATAAAAATTGCATTACAATATGCAAAATTTGTAAGTATAGCAGTCACTTTTCAAGTAAGGTTTCCAGAAGAATTTTTGGAAGGAAATTTAAATGTTCAAGAAAGCATAGAATCCAAAAAGGAGATGTGCATCGGGAAACAACTTTCTGAATAAGGGTACCTGAACACAATTGAAATTCACGCTTGACATATAGAGTGATAAAAAGGGAGTGCAGAGATATTTCCTATGGTTATCAAATTCAAACATACGAGAGAAAGAGAAAGAGAGAGAGAGAGAGAGAGAGAGAGAGAGAGAGAGAGAGAGAGAGAGAGAGAGAGAGAGAGAGAGAGAGAGAGAGAGAGGAGAGGAGAGAGAGAGAGAGAGAGAGAGAGAGAACACACACTTTTATTGCAAGGTGAATTTGACAGAATTAACATGAGGCGCTGTCAGTAACTTAGTGTGATATGACCTCTCATTTATACCAAAAAGCTGTTTTGATAACTACCCTGAATGGATTTCGTAATGATTGATTTGCTTTTTCTGCAGGAGACACACAGTCAATGCCATATGAAAATGTGGGTAAACAGATACTTTTCACAGATAACTAACCAGGTCCTGACAACCCGGGGTATTTAATACCAATGTAAGCATGGCTGTAAAACGAACCCCTGCACTTACCAATCTGCGTTTCCACATGCTCCCGACAAGAAACATTGTTCATAAAGAAATGTCCAAGAATATCCAGTTTACGAAGGTAGCTCATTCATGTTTACCAAGATGTCACGTGGGCAGCGTCCCCCCCCCCCAAAAAAAAAGAAATAGTCTGCAAGCCACTTACTGTATGGCACACTGCTTACCCGGATGTACTGAATACAGAAATATCGATAGTCGTAGTCTGCAGGCCATTTACGGTGGTACTGAATACAGAAATGTCAATTATAGTCTGCAGGCTATTAATGAATGCGGAAATATCGTTTATATTTTTGCAGGGTACTTATGGTAGTACTGAATACAGAAATACCGATTATAGTCTGCAGGCCGCTTACGTTAGTGCTGAATACAGAAATATCAATAGTAGTCTATACAAGGCTTACGGTACAACTGAATACATAGATATTGATAATAGTCTGTAGGCCAGTAACGGTAATACTGAATACAGAAATGTCAATAGGTCTGCTGGCTCCTAAAGGTAGTACTGCAGACCAAAATATCGATAATATGTTGGGGAACGCTAATGCTTATACTGAATACACAAATATCGAGAATAGCCTTCAGGCTGCTTACAGTAGTACTGAATACAGAGATATCGATAAGTCTGCTGGCCCCTTGAGGTAGTACTGAAGACCAAAATATCGATAATAGTTTGCAGGCCGCTAATGCTTGTACTGAACACAGAAATACCGAGAATAGTCTGCAGGTTGCTAACGGTGGTACTGCAGGCGGCTTTTAGTAGTATTGCATTCAGAAATATCATTAACAGTCTGGAGGCCGCTTAAGGTAGTAATAAATACAGAAATATCGTGAATAGTCTGGTGATTACTAACGGTGGTACTGCATAAAGCAATATCTATAATAGTTTCCAGGCTGCTTACTGTAGCATTGTATTCAGGAATACCCAATAAAAGTCTGCAGGCCGTTTCTGGTAGTACTGAATAGAGAAATATCAATTGTAGTCTTCAGGCCACTAACGGTAGTACTGAATACAAAAATATCGATAAGTCTGCTGGCCCCTTAATGTAGTACAGAGTAAAAAAAATATCGATGATAGTTTGCCGGCTACTATTGGTTGTACTGAATACAGAAATATCGATAATAGTCTGCTGGCCATTTACGGTAATACTGAATTCAGAAATATCGACAATAGTATGCCTGCTTATGGTTTTGCTGAATACAGAAGGTGCGATAATAGTAGGCAGGTTAATTTTGGTGGTACTGAATACAGTTATATCAATTATGGTCTTCAGGCCACTTACGGTAGTACTGAATACAGAAATATCGATACGTCTGTTGGCTGGTTACGGTAGTACTTAATACTGAATAAGGAAATATCATCGGTACAGGCAAATGAGTTTAATTTATATTTATCTATCATAATACAGAAATATCGATAATAGTCTGTAAGCCGCTTATGGTTGTACTGAATACAAAAATACCGATACTATTCTGCATGCTAGTACTGAATACAGAAATATCGATACTAGTCTTTCGGCTACTTATGGTAGTACTGAATACAAAAATTTCAAAAATAGTCTGCAGGCCACTTACGGTAATACGGAATACTGAATAGAGAAATGTCCTCGGACAGGCAAATTAGTTTAATCTATATTTATCTCTCTTAATACCATGATCGATTTGTGTAACTTGTAGCAATAAATCATCAACAAATATATTAAATGATACAGGGATGAAATTTTTACTTGATGAGTTCCATGGGTAATAATTTACTGTGGATTAGAGGACCAGACTGCCATATTCCTGATTGGTGGGAAGATATATATAGATAATGAAACCAGTAGATTATCACAAATTGAAAGAACTGAGTCTCGTGTTTATTAAGGCTGAAATAACTCAGTTTTGTATATAGAAGTGTGCACATCTTGTACTAAGACTGAGATGTCATTCATATCAAGACCTGTATATACACTGTATAAGATACTGCTTCTGTCAGATTTAGTTTTGGATGAAGCAAGCAAGATTGGTTGGATTTTGTTTTTCACTAGACATAATAGAATGTGTGTGTGTGTGTGTGTGTGACAGACTCAAAGTGAAACAACATATTTTTAACATGTTTCATGGTAAATTTGGGTGGATTGTGAATAGTCAGTGTTGACCATTAATTGTTTTGATTTACATTACTTCATGATTATGTCGGTAAATAAATGTACTGATTCATTAGCTGTTATGGTTATTAGTGTATGAAGTACACATCTTTGCTCCACATGTGGTCAGTAGAAAGTTTAGTCTCAAATTTTGGATGAAGGGATGTTATTCCCACCTGATTGTTAATGCATTTAACCCTTTCCCCCTTGAATTAAGACTGAGTCAACACCTTTCCTTGGCATGGGTTCTTGATAGGTCTGATCTACAATTCTCAGTAATTTTTTCCAATATTATTGACATTATTTGTAAACACGGAAGCAGACAACATTTGACAACCTGCAAGTTTTGGCCAGTATAAGGGGGGAAGGGTTAAAGTACTATTTTATGTCGGCCAACGTCATGTTTTTATAATGGCTGATAAGTTTCAAAGGCAAGGAAGAAGCAGCGTCTGTCTGTTGTGGGGGTGGCAGTGGATTTTGATTGTTATGTTGTGGTGTTGGGCCATAAAATTGCTCTGCTTGTCATCTGCAGCATATGATCGTGGGTTGGGGCGAGGGTAGAAATGCCCAGTGTATCACAGCACCCTTGTACTCTGGTGTATTTCTGAATGTTGACCCTTGACACTCACAGTCAAAGATGCCACTTTTCAGGATTTTACCTGAATTCAGGTAATTTGCATTGAACTGAAAAAGAAATCACCACAATTATGTCAAAACAGCTCAAATTTGATGAAAAAGAGATGGGGCACATAGGTTTCAGGTAATGTTGATCACATTTCAGGTAAAATCTGTGCAAGTGAGTGGCATCTCTGCATAGTGAAACTTA
The DNA here is from genome assembly GCA_964020975.1 of Hermodice carunculata. Taxonomy (NCBI): domain Eukaryota; kingdom Metazoa; phylum Annelida; class Polychaeta; order Eunicida; family Amphinomidae; genus Hermodice; species Hermodice carunculata. Next base: position 67,540,584 of record OZ026628.1, read on the forward strand.
TATAACTTTTTATGGCTTACACCAACAAGGTGACTGGTAAATAATTTGTTTAACAAACGCCGCTCCCATACATGTAGGTATCAGTTTTAGCTCAGGTGTGTCAGTCAGATGATCATGAGTTTATAGGATGGTCAGTCGTCCGTCATTCATTCATTGATCCACAATTCACATTTTCAACTTCTCCTTAACCGTTCACCAGGTCCACTTCAAACTTGTTAGCAACATACTTTCGGAGGATCACTAGTAACTACCAAATTTCTTCAAATAGTCATGATCAAAAGATTTTTTATCTTTAACTTGTTTTTTTCATCCATTTTGGGGCAAAATTGAAGCCAGCCTTCTCATAAATTGTGTATGCAATACCCTGGAAATTTTATATGGACACTTCTGCAGACATCTAGACCTTCTTTCATAAAACAGTTAGCGCTGTTCTTTTTTTTCTTTTTTCTTTTTTTTTCTTTTTCATTTTTTTGTTTTGTTTTTTTAGCTCAGCTGGCTGATTAGTCAGCTGAGGTTATGTGGTGGTTAGGCATACATTGCCTTCTGTCGGTATCCACGATTCACATTTGTGACTTCTCCAAAACCAATGGCCAGGTTCCCCTCAAATTTGGTTATTTACATGTACCTTGGGTAAGTCTTTCTCAATTTTTTTTCAAATGGGTACACCCCAGTGATTTTTATGATTTTTTTATGATTTTTTGAAATTTCATTTTGGCCAAATCATAAAAAATCTTCTCCAAAACCACTTATGCAGTTGCTTTGAAATTGCTTAAGAAGACTTCATTGTACCTGAAAACCTTAATTTGTTCTACAGGTGGCCCTGTGATTTTTTGAATGTTTATTAGTACAGTGGCGAGTCCAGCAACAAATTGAAACTGTTCAACCGGCAAAGTACACAGCTGAATTTGATGTCAATCAAAAGACAAGAATATGAAGTTTAAAGATTGGTAGGGTGTACTGTCGATTTCATGGTCAATTTGTATTTATATTGGTTTCCATGGCAATAAAATTATGTTTTCAAAAAATAAAGCGAAAAACAACAGGGATGTAATGATTCATTGATGCATCGCGATACAAGAAGCCACGGTATGCATATCAAATCATGAGCCTATGTATCGCAAAAAATACGATACATGTTTTGCGAGCATGACAGTTTCAAGACAGGGAAACACGTACAAATACCGTTGCAAATATTCCCATTACCATATTCCAGCAAAATTTGTTCAATAACAGAATGAGGACCATACATATGTCAGTTTTTATTTAATGTATTCTCTGGTGTCCAGTCCAACTGGCATAGAAATAGTTTGGGGAGGGAAAAATAAGCGGCAACATGGCAGCCAGCAGCAGTGAATGCATTGCCATTATAGTTTGAACATTCATCAAAGGCTCTAAATATCAACAAACACTTCCACAACACATACAATTTTTATAGATGTTGATATCAAGCTGTTAATGCTCAAGCCATGGTAATAAAATCCTTAAAATGTGCAGAGTAAAACCCAAATCCACGTGTGTGATTTCATGCAGCCATGTGCACTTGTAGTCAAATACTGTGACACCATACTATAGTTACATTAGTTCTGAATAGGGGGTGGCACTCTCATCTTATCTGTATTGCTTTTCATGTTTTGCTGTCTGCCAAAACAGTATTGAAGAGTTTCAAGGCTCTGTAGGCGTACATTAAGTCCGTTTCATTTAATTTCAGAATTAATATGTAGATGAATAAATAACAGCAGGATAAAACAAGGTACTGTTCATACTACTTGTAAAACGGTAGCCCATAATATCATTTGACAAAAATTTTGTTGGAAATATTTAAAGCTTAGATATGTTTTTGATTTTTTTTTTAATTAGTAAGACTTTGAATTTGATAGGCTCCACATGAACATTATGACAGCAAAGAAAGTTTATGGTATTGATATTTCACTTGCACATTAATCATAATCTGGGTCACAAAGTTTTAAAGTATATAAAATTGTAATAAATTTCATTGAAAGGCATTACAACCTTTTAGCTTTACATTTCTGAATTATTTACATTTGAAACATTTATCATGTTACTTTACATAAGCAAATATGAATTTTAGAAAAAATTGAGAGCATGGATTTAGAATAAGTAATAAAAGAGTATATATAAATTTAATTTATATCCATAATTCAGCTGCATGTATCGTATCCTGACCCTTGTATCGAGATCAGTATCGTTTCATGAGAAAATATATCGTAGCAACCCTAAAAAACACCTTATTAACCTTAACTTTTTACACATGATACAAGCTATCACCTCAGAACTTTATATCAGCATACCTACTATACAGGTGTTACATAAGAAACCAGTTTGAGATAGTAAGTGTCAACAGTTGGTTGCCATGGCAACAGCATGTTTGTAAAAAAATCACTTAAATTTCCAATTGAACATTAGAAACTTGTCTATAGGTTTCAACATTGGGAATACTTGTTTTCCCATTTGATGTTAAAATGTAAAGAGATTTTTTTCTGCACTAACAAGGAGGTCGATTGAGTGCAGAAAGAGTGTATTTGGCTCGCCTAGCAACGTTCTCTTAAATGTTTAGATTACTTGAAATGAGCAGATTACGGGGGATACGGCAATTCGTCACATGGCCAGTGTAGCAAATTGCTGAAAAATAATACATGTCAACATACTGCCGGTATATATATATATATATATATATATATATATATATATATATATATATATATATATATATATATATATATATATATATATATGTGTGTGTTTATATACCCAGCTAAATTTGGTATTAATTGAAAGATGAGAACCTGTAGTTACAGGTGAAGTAGAGCGTACTATCAATTTAATGAGCGATCTAAGCTTTTATTGGCTACCATGGTAATCATATTTAAAGTTGGAGTAATCAAGGAAAAACACATTTTAACCATTACTTTATAAACAAACAAGTTATCACTTCATAACTTTACACCAAGATACCTGGTATAGACGCACTTCATACAAAAAAATGTGAGGAAACAGATATTAACAATTGGTTGTCATGGCAACGGAGTTAAATAAAGAACTTGAATTTGCATTGAGACACTGAAAACTTGTTTCTTGCTTTACATGTGTTATGCACAATTTCCATCAAACATCATGTGAAAATGTAAAGAAAGTCTTTCACAATTAAGCTTGAGGTCAATTGAGTCTAATAAACTTTTTGACAGCTGCCTAGTAACTGAAAATAAGTTTTTCTGAAAATTTAGCTGCTCTACTATATGCAAATAAATGTGTTTTATTATTTTTGACTTCTTTCTTCTCCAGTACCGTCACTCAGATTATTCAGAAACTTGGTGGAAATGTGCATTGCAGAAGGGCCAAGCAAAGTTGTTTGCAAGTTCACAAGATGGCATTACTGTGAATATCTGATTTTAAATGGATTGTTCATTTGTTCTTATCAATTAATACATGCAGTCTTATTAATTTACTATGGAAATGAATGGGGCTGCAATGTTAATTCTCGATTTTGACTTCTCCAACACCACTGACCAGATTCACTTCAAACTCGATGGGTCTCTATTCAGTTTGTTCAAATGGTCATGCTCCATTCATTTTTGAATGTCTGGTGAATGTTTTGTTAATTTTTGGCCTTATCTTAAACAGGAAGGCTGTATGAACAGCCCTTGCTCAGCTGACCTAGATATTCATCACTTGCAGCTTTGTGAATTTGGGATAGGAGAGAGGTCACCCATGTTCTAAGTAGGTCTGACCTTTATAGAACACTAACGTATGCAACATTAAGGTTCCAGTTCAAGGAGTTCTCAAGTTATAGTGAAGAGTAAAATTCATGGATGTTGCACTGTGACCCTAGAAATGGGGTCGAGGTCACTTATGTACTGCCTTCGTACAGAAACATTAACATGTGCAACATCAAAGTCCCAACTCAAAACAGATCTCAAGTTATCAAGTGAACAGTAAATGTTGTGTTCTTTGTTCTGTGACCTTTGGGAATGAGGTCAAGTTCCAAAAATCACTGGAGCATGACCATTTGCACAAATATATATAGACACTTCTAAAAGGTACATCCCTACCAAATGTGGTACAAATCTGGCTTATATCATTTAAGTGATAACCATTTCAAGAAATTTCCACGTTAAACTTTCCTATTAAAATTTTTTTTTAAAGATTTCCCCCCAAAAATTCATTTAAGATCCAAAAAAACACACTGAATCATGACAATTTGAACAAACATGTTAAAGACCCACCCAAGGTACATTGCCACCAAGTTTAAAGTGAATCTGACAGTTTCTGCAGAGAAGTCTAAAATGTGAATTACGATTAGAATGCCCGTTGACTTGCATAGTAAGCAATAGAAAAGCATTTACCAATAAGTACCCGAATTGAAAAAAAAGAGTAAAAAATTGGGAATCCACAGAGGTGCTACCTAGTGAAATATATTTGCTTCACCTTTTCACAAGGAACATTTCCACAAAGTTTCAACTTAAACTGAGTAACGGATCTGGAGAAGTCACAAGTGTCGAAAACACAGAAATTCATTTTTTTTGAATTGCAGCAACACCTGGTGAACAAAATAAGAACTAGGAATGTTCTTATGTTATATTGAAGCAATTGGGTGAGCAGTTGTGGAAAAAACGATTTTTTCAGAATTGTCCGAAAAAAAAAAAAAAAAACAACAAAAAAAAAAAAAAAAAAAAAAGAAAAAAAACCAAAAACAAAATTAATTAAAAATCCAAAATTCACTGGAGCATGACCATTTGAACAAACCTAGTAGAAACCCACCCAAAGCGCATTGCCACCAAGTATGGAGTCAATCTGGATGACGATTTGGGAGAAGTCGAAAATGTGAATTAGCATTGGAATGCCCATTGACTTGCACAGTAAGCAATAAGAAAGCTACATTGACTGACAAGAACCAGAATTTTTAAAAAATCATTAAAACTCAGGAATCCACAACAGTGCCACCTAGTGAACAGCTTTGTTTGAACCTTCCACAAGGAACATATCCACCTAAGTTTCACCGTATTCTGAGTGACGGTTCTGGAGAAGAAATAAGAAATATCAAAATCACTCAAAAAATCATCAAAGCAAAAAAAAAAATTGCAGCGCCACCTGGTGTAATAATAAAGAAACTAGGAGTCCCCCAGGAGTGTCCCTGCATGATATCAAAGCACCTGGGTGAGTGGTTTCGGAGAAGATTTTTAAAGATTTCCCCCAAAAAACAACAGAAAAATTCATACAAAATCCATAAATCAATGGAGCATAACCATTTGAATAAACTTGGTAGAGACCCATCCATGGCACATCGCCATTGAGTTTGAAGTGAAACTGGCCCGACGGTTTTGGAAAAGTTGAAAATGTGCATTGTGGAGGGACGACACACTAGAGACCCTCACAAAAGCTCAGCTGACTGACAAGTCAGCTGAGATAGAAATCTTCTTCTCTAAAGCCAGTTGGCCAATTGATTCAAAATTGCATGCTTGAAGGCATGGCAGTGGGGGTTACACAGTATATGGGTGGCCATGAGCTCATTCTCAACAGGGTCCTTTAGGTGTATTGAACTATAGATGATAATTTGAGGACTATTTCAGCTTGGACTTTTAATGTTTCACATGGTTATGATTCTCTTTGATGGCCACACTCAGACAGTACATGAGTGACCTTAACCTCAGTGCCAAAGTCACAGGACAACTGACATGAAATTTACTGTTACCTTGATAACTTGAGATCTATTTTGAGTTAGGACCTTTATGGTGGGCATGCTAATGTTTCTCTCTGAAAGTTGTACTTTGACCGTACACTCATTTATGAGGTCACAGTGCTCCACACGTGAATTTAACTCTTCACTATAACGTGAGAACAACTTGAACTGGGACCTTGATGTTGCACATATTAGTGTTCTTCCATGAAGGTCAGACTTACTCAGTACATGGGTGACCTGGACAGAGCCACAAGTGTGATGAATCTCTAAGTCAGCTCAGCATGGATTGTTCACACAGTCTTATTTTTTCTTTTTTTTCTTCATTTTTTTTTCTTTTTAATTTTATTTAATAAAAAAAATTGGTGTGTTGAGTTCTCCAAAACCATCCTTCCTGTGCTGCAGGGATTTAGTGGAAATATTCGCTGTGGAAAGGTTAAACTAGGTTGGTCATCAGGTGGCATTCATATGGGTATCCATTTTTTTTTATAACCAGTTGTAGGTTGATGGTCCGCCCCCCCTTAATACATGCATTTTTATTGCTGATATTTGCAACTTCTCTGCAACGGTATGCCAGATTCACCTCACAGTTGGTGGGGATGTACCTTTGGTGGATCTCTACCAGGCTATTTCAAATGGCCACATTCCTAAAATGTTTAGCTCAGCTGACATGTCAATCAGCAGAGCTCATCTTAAAGTCTTCTGTCCATCATTGGCGTCCGTCCGTTAACAACACACATTTTTGACTTCTTCTCCAAAACTGTCAACCAGATTCTCTTCAAACTTGTTGGGGATGTTCCTTGGGCAGGTCTCTACCAAAGTTGTTCCAATGGTTATGCTCCAATGATTCTGGAATTCAGAATTGGTTTTTGTTTTTGACAAAAAACCTAAAACACATATTCATCTCCAAAACACCAGAGCCAATTGCTGCAAAATTGCACAGGAAAGCTTCTGGGGATTCCGAGATATTGGTCGGAATGTACTTTCTGTGGCTTTCTACCAATTGTCATGGTGCAGTGATTTTTCGATATTTTATGATTTTCAGCTCAGCTGACTTGTCAGTCACATGAGCTTTTAGGAGGCTGAGTCGTCTGTCCACATTTCACATTTTCTCCTTTTCGAAAATCGGTGGCCGAATTGTCTTCAAACTTGGTGGGGATCGGCCTTAGTTATGTGTCTATCAGCTTTGTTCAAATGGTCACACTCCATGTTTTTTTTTTTATTATTATTTTTTGGGGTGTGTGTGTGTGGACAAATCTTAAAAAATCATCTCCGTTATTACCCACCCAATTGCTTTGATATCACACATGAACAATATAGGCACATTTGTTTGTTGGCGTATATTTCCTACCTTGTCTGTGGCGGAGGAAACCAAAGAACTCGGAGAAAACCACCGTGCAAGGTTAAATTGGTAGGAACTTTCTCCACATGCTTCTCAGGACGAGAAACGAACCGGGTCGCAGAGGTGAAAGGCGTGTGTTTTACTGCTCAGCCAACAGTGCACCCTTAGGGACTCACAAGTTCCTAAGTTGTTCACCAGGTGCAACTGCAACACTTTTCTGTTTTAGCTCAGCTGACTTTCTAGTCAGGCTGAGCTTTAAGGGGGCTCAGTTATCTGTCATCCCTCTGTCCGTGGTCCGTTGTTAGTCAGTTCACAATTACATTTTTGACTTTATCTCTCTAACCAATAGCCACATTGACTTTAAACTTGATGGCAGTGTACCTTGGGTAGGTATCTACCAAGTGTGTTCAAATGGTTACGTGCCGGTGATTTTTGTATGTTTATCTCTGCTGATTGTAAGTCACTTTAGTTTTTTGGAGGGTCTGTCTGTCATCCACAATTCACATTTTTGACTTCTTCTCCAAACCCAGTGACCGAATCCTCTTCAAACTTGGCTGGAATCTGCTTGGGTGGGTATCTACGAAGTTTATTCAAATGTTCATGCTCCAATGATTTTTGGATTTTTTGTGATTTATTATTTTTAATTATAAAATTTCTTTTCTCGCAAACCTTGTAGCCAATTGCTTCAAAATTACATAGTGACATTTCAGGGACCCTTTACTTTAAATGTGTTAAACATGTGTTACTGCAGTTCTTTAGCTCAACAGACCAGAAACCGCACAGCTTAGGAGATTATCCATGTCTGCCCGTCCGTCTGTAAACTTGTGCTTGTGAGTGCGATACAATCCACAGTTTTCAAGAAAGTTCCATACAACTGAGAACTTATCAAGTGTATGAAAATCCAGGTGCAGTTTAATATTGGTGGCACCACCTACAATATTATGAAATATAAGGGTCAAAATGTGAATATCTTGTGACCACTCTAGCTTCCTTAACCCTGATCATGCTGCATAATTTTTTTACCTCATCCCCTACAGCACTGTGTGAATTAACCATCATAATTTTGATTGCAAAAAATAGTAACATTTGCATTTTTCGACATACAGGAAAGTTTTACAAAAATGGGACGTGATTGGCATTTTCGTTGGTCAAATACCGACAATTTTATTCATATATATTAAAATACATAATTTATCTGATACTACGAAAACATATACTGGATGCTACGATTGTCCTAGGAGTAACAGTGATGTAAGTCTTGTCTGTGACGTATTAGTGCCTTGTATTAGTTATTATGTAACTTTTTACTGGTGTCAGCCTTGACTGTGACTAATTGGTGTCACGTACCGGGTATTATGTAACTTTTTCAGGCATTCTCTCTCTTGAAGTGATTTCTCGTCCTTAATCCCCCTTTTTGTTAATTTCGCGCCGGGACGCTTTGTCTTCTCATTCCTGCCGGTTTTTGCACCTTGTTCGAACGTCTCTTTGGGTGATGGCTCATGAAAGTTCATCCAATTTTTTTTTGTCCCTCCCCCCCTTTTGTTTTTATATTCAATATTCATTTTTTTTTTCAGGCGGCAGAGTGCTTGACAGTTTTTTTTCTCTTTTTGCAGTTTTGTGGTTTTGGTTTTCTTTTGTTCTTTTCTTTCCTCTTGTTTTGTTTGTCTAGACACTACTGTTGCAGCCAAACAAAATTTAAATGTATTTATGTTTGTGTTTGTTTGTTTGTTCACTATGTTTCATGCTTCATGATTAATTAATATATAATTATTTCTTATTCCTAAATCCTGCTTAAAAGTGCACATTTCATCAGAAAAAGCTTTAAATGCACCATGCATGGTCATTTTGAGACCTTTCCAGTGGTAAATCGGTGCAACAATTAGGAACACTAGTACATTTACGCTGTTCTGAAGGGCTTATAGACAGCGATAACGTCCTGGTTACCCGCTTTGTTTGCAATCGTTTCGAAGCTTAAAATCTCAGCCATCAATCTAAAGTAGCATCTCATGGGCTACGATAATCTGATTAGGTCAAAATGAGCGTAAAAAGGTCGTATTCATTGACAAAAACCGGGCTTCAACCACAATTTTCTAGTGGCTGAAAACAACATCGTCATGCCAATCGCAAAACTGCCGCATTTTTGTATGTCACATGCTCCAATAGAATTTAAAAAGCTGTGACGCTTTCATAGATGCAATTTCCCTGCACTTCTGCCCATTCAGTTTTAAGCATCAACGGGAAATGCCGGAGTTGCATGTAGCTGTAAATTGCTTTGTTTCTACATAAATTATAGGATTCAATCGGATATTTTATGTGCAGCAATTTTAGAAAAAAAGATTGCAGGAAGTCTTTTCTAGTTACAGAGAGAAGTATAATGAGAAAACTGGCCGCTCTAGTGATGGAAAAGGTACTGATTACAGCCGAATTGCCATATCCACACATTTGCTCTGTAAATAAAAACACAAGCAGGTCACTTTAATTTCCTCATTGATAATGAATAGTGGAACCTTTAAGAAGTTATATTCCGCAACAAAATGTGAAAATCTTTTGATCACTCAAACACCCTTCATTGTTTATAGATCTGGAAAATAAGTTGAGTTAAATGTGCCATATTTATATTGAATGCTTATATGTTAGTGACTTGGGACTCTTTTGTATCATCCTACTAAATTTGTAAGATGTGATTTTGTAATGGCAGGATGTAGCTCGGAAATTGATCACAAAAAGAATTGATCCTAAGATCGAAATTGTACTTGAGTACATTGTACATAAAACTGTACTTGGTAGCCTATTATTATGGAGTTTGGTGCTTGTTCATGTTTGTAATTTTTCTTCAATAACTTTGACCTAAAATTATTGCCCGATCTGACCAACCAGACCACGTATGGCAAGTTGAACGCAGGCTGCACATAATAGATTGAACAGTTTTTATGATAGTAGGCGAAGGTGAGGGTCGTATGGATACTTGTAATACAGGTCGGAAATTTGAAAATCTCTAACGCTCTGCATTTTTAGTGATCATTATGAAATTAAGTGGACTTGTGGAGCAGGTCAAAATTATGATTGATATAGATACTTGTGGCGCCATCTTCACTTTGAAAGAAATCATGAGCACAAATGTCTTGATCAAGATAAAGTTCAATACCTCAAAAATAATTATGCTATACTTTCCAAATTAATAGGTTATATGGATTATGTCCAACACTATTAGGCCTGTTTTGTGGTATTTGGATGACTGTGACTTCTGTTGTTCCAGATCACCAGGCTTTGTAAAATTGAGAGAATGATTTGGTGATGGCACGTTACAGCTTGAATATCAATGGAAAAGAGAATCCTCCAGATCAATACTTCCCTTGAACTTTGCATTCCCAATCAAACACTAAATACATCAGTTTACCTAACCATGATTTGATTCCAATCTGTATATTACTGTAAGACATTATACCTCAACAAAGCACTCGGCCAATGGGCCTCTTGTTGCTGTTTTTGACTTCTTCAAAAGGGGCATGCAGATAATGTGGAAACTTAATGGAAAGGTTCCTTGTGGAAAGGCCCAACAAAATTTTACACCAGCACTTTACAACGTTACTGTGGATCTGTGTTGTGACAAACTTTAATATATATTTCAGCTAGGCGACTGGTGCCAAAGGTTGCAAGATCGAGTCCCGCTAGTTCCGAACATAGATAATACATACATATACTGCATAGGGAGACTTCTGTACATGAGGGAAAGACTTGTGCAGTATATGGCTGTTCTTGACCTCGTTGGCAGAGGCACAGGGTACTTACTAAGTTTCACTGTCCATTTGATCTTGTGAACTATTTGAGCAGGGATTTTGATGTTGGTGGTCCTCTATGTGGGACACTTTTACACAGTACAATATAGTGACATTAACTTTAACAAGGTTACAGGGTCACTTTCATGACTTATCTGTTCACTTGATAGCTAGTAGGACTTTGATGGCAGAGCCAGTATTTTGATATTTGTGCATAACAGTCTTCATGAAAAGTGACCTTGACCAAATTCCAAAGCTCACAGGACTACTTTATTTTCTGCAGTCTAGGTCAGTTGAGTAAAGGACTGTCACAGTTTTCTTGTATTTCTGTTGGAATACACAGCCATCCATTAGAAATCTGTTGTGTTTGGTAACAGGTTTGCAAAATAAATATGTTGACTCTCTGGCTGGCATTAAACTGTTTATGGTAAGTGCTATTGAAAAATCTAGAGTGAGTGCTATTTAGCATTTAATGTTGATTTAATACCCATATATATATATATATATATGTTGAGAAGGGTTTAAAAGCAAAGAGTCCCATTGGTTTAACATAAGATAATGTGAACACTGGCTTTTGTACAAAGCAGATATAGTGCATAATAAGTTGTGTAACGAGGCTGTGGGAACCAAGTTTCTAGGCCAGTACACAGGAGAAACAAAATTCCTTGAAACGGAATAGTGCCTAAATGGCACAAAAGGTATCTGGAAGAATTCAGTTTCAGATTCACATTCTCTTTATTCCTGACCAATCAATACATATGTTAAAATATACACAACTGAGTAAAAGCAGAAACGAATAGGCCAAAGGGCCTCATTTTAAAACATCCGAGATGTTGCTATCACAAGAGCCCCTGTATGATTTGAACAGATAAAATTAGTGTATATTTAACAATGTATTACATTGGTAATATATCATCTGCAGTTTTGTTGACAAGATGGCACAAAGTTGTCAATCATCAAAAATGAATTCAAAGAAAACAAAAACATCGACATTCATATATGTACATTATTCTAAGTTAAACTCACATGTTAAAGTGTGCTATATTTTGACAAGTGAAGCGGTTTGCTGTAGTGCAGATACTTTGATAATCGTTTGAGAATATATTATTCTTATGTACCTTATGAAACCCAGGTTTCTATTTTAAGCTCTGCTGACCAAAGGTCGCTGACCTTATGCGTCTGCTCATGTCTGTCCCTCTGTCCGTCTGTCTGTCTGTCCGTAAACGATTGCTCGTTCAAGTTTGCCCAATTTTACGTTCAGGACTTACAGAGTGTATAGAAATCTAGGCCCCTTCGATACTAGTGGCGCCACCTGCATTATTATGTAATGTATGGGTCAAAATGTGAAAATCTTGTGAACACTCTAGCATCTTTAATTTGTGGCGGATCTTCACCAAATTCGGTGGGATTGTGGGGGAGGTCAAAGTCTAAGTTGGTAATGATGCTAGTGGTGCCACCTGTAATATGATGGAAACTATGAACCAAAATGTGTTTAAAGATGTAAAATTCCATATTTGGAAAAGTAATTGGATTAGATTTGCCAAATTCATATGATATATAGCTATACAGACCATGGCCAAACATAGACTTTTATGTAATATCAGTGACCTTGACCTATTTTTGTGAGGTCACTATATGCCTGTAAAGTTGAAAAGGTGATTTTGATATGATGGCCTTCTGTAGCTTGGACATCAATGGCAAAGAGAATTGACCCTTCCAGATCAAAAGTGCACTTGATTACATAATACATAAAACTGTACTTGGTGACCTACGTTTTGGATCACTGTGACCCAGTAATTATGGAGTTTGGTGCTTGTCCAAGTTTATTGTTTTTCGTCAATAACTGGAAAAGGTATAACCAGATTTGAACAAACAGACTTTATATGCAAAGCTGGGTGTGTGGCGCATATTTTGAACATAACACTCATTTTTATGCCCCTCCTTGAAGAAGGTGGGGCATATAGCTTTGCACATGTCGGTTGGATGGTCGGTCAGTTGGTCGGTAGACTGTGGTTTCTGCACAATAACTGAAGAAGTTTTTAAGCTAGGACTTTGATACTGTAAATGTATATTATTCTAGTCAAAAGCTAGGCAGAGTTTGAAGATGGGTGACCTTGACCCAATTTTCAACGTCAGAGTGGTACCTGAGTTAACTTTGGTTTCCGCACAATAATTGAAGAGGTTTTTAAGGTAGTATTTTTATATTGCACAGGATTGTAGTGGGGCTAAGCGAAGTTTGAAGATGAATGCCCTTGACATCATTTTAAAGGTCACAGAGCCACTTTACTGAATATGATCTCATGCTTTCTGCATCTGAACTTATACCTTGGAGCTAGAACTTTTACACAGCTTTATGGTTCTTTGTAAGGGCTAGGTTGAGTTTAAAGATGGGTGACCTTGACCCAGTTTTCAGGGTCAAAGAGACTGTAGCATTCCTGTGGTTTCTGCACAATAACTCAAGAAGTTTTTAAACCAGGACTTTGATACTTTACATGTATATCATTCAAGAAGTTTTTAAGCTAGTACTTTTATATTGCACCGGTTTATAGTCCATATTTGCAGCTAGGCGACATTCGAAGATGGATGACCTTGACTTCATTAAGAAAGGTCACAGAGCCACTTTACTGAATATGGTTTCATGCTTTCTGGATGATAACTTATGTTTTACAAACATATCTTGTTTAATCCAAGTTGAAGGTCAAGGTCAAATGACCAGTTTGAATATTGGGGTCATCTCGTGATTTCTCTGCACCACACAATTTGTTATAGGCCCGTATCGCATTCAGGAGTCATAAAGGGTAAAAAAATCTTGATCAACATCAATGTTGCTGGCGCCACCTATAGTATTATATAATATACAGGTCAAAATGTGAAAATCTTGTGACTGCAATACTGTCCGCAGTTTTCGAGTTAACCCCATATTACTTTCAAGCCTTATATGAGGTATGAAATTCCCGGTTCTTTTTTTATATTGATGGGGCCACCTACTAAAGTGCAATAAAGGGGTCAAAATATAAAAAAAAAATGTTAACACTCTAGCATCTTTAATTCTTGGCAGAACTTCACCAAATACGGTGGGATTGCAGGGGAGCTCAAAGACTAAGTTACTAATGATAATAGTGGTGCCACTTATAATTTGATGGAAATTATGAGGCAAAATGTGTTTTAAGATATAAAATTCCATATCTCGAAAAGTTATTGGATTAGACTTGCCAAGTATGATATATAGACAATGTCCAAAGCTAGAATTGTATATAATATCAGTGACCTTGACCTACTTTTGTGAGGTCACCATTCCTGGAAAGATGAAAGAGGTGTTTTGTAATGGCAGGGTGTAGCTTGGTATTCAATGGCTATGTCACCACAGCCCCAGCAGGCCTATAGGCCTTTTGTATTACATAATCTGGGTGTCGTTGATCTTCTGTCCCAAAGTTGCTAAGGACAAAAAGTTAAGGGCTCACTCATTGTTGTGTTGGCACATTCAACAATTTTCATCACAGGAGTTGGATGAATAAGCTATGAATACATGTAGAGTGACGTGCCATCTGGTGGACAATTTTTACATTAAATGTACATAAGCTTCATATGTTCAGAAGCCACCTGAGGAGTTGCAACTTTGAAATGAACAGGAGCAATATAGCCACGATGCTGGCAGATAATTAGGCCCATGGGCCTCTTGTTTCTAAAATGTTTATATTTGTATTGTTTGCATATATAGGGGAATGTGGTATATCAAGCTGTGCTGTGCAAATGTCCTCCTTACTCAATTAATGAAAAGGCTTTTACAGTGCCTTGTGTTATGGTTGTGTGTTACAGTGCATGGAACAAAAGGCAATGATAGGAGTTGGTTGGGCGGATTATTGTGGACAAACTTAAAATAAAACTAGGGTTCAGAGATCATTAAAATGTCTTTAGCTTTCAGTGATAACATTCAGGGTTTATTGTTAGAGCAATCAAACATGTAGGAAATACATTACAGTAATGTTTTTAGTGGTTGATTTGTTTATTGTTGAAATGTTGTAGAGGGGTGTCAAGGGTATTTACATTATGATGTGTAGTCCTCTATATATTATCTATGTGAACTACTTATACGTGTTTTACTGTATTGTAATCTCTCTGTATAGGGGACCTGTGAAACATTTTCCCTGCAGGAGCAAACTGTGAAACGGCTGTTTTATTATGTTGCGATTTTTATTTGCAAAGTTATTCATTCAACGTCAAAGACAAAAAAAGCTGTCAATATTCATTACAAAGCATGTTTCACCCAGAAAGGTAATTCCCGTACACAACTGAACAAATCTAGCGGCACCCTATATATTGTGTTATGCGACTAATAAACATTGTCCCCTAGTCAGATATATCTGTGAATATCATGGTTAAAACACTTCCTTTTCTAAACAGATAATGTGTCCAGCTCAGGCAGGCCTGTGTCCTTGTGCCAAGAAGTTGGACATGGGGTCGACCCTGTTTTTAGCTCTGCTGACCAGAGGTTGCTCAGCTTATGCGACCGCTCATGTCTGTCTGTAAACTTTTGCTCGTAGTCGCAATACTGTCCAGAATTTTTTAAGTTAGACCATTATAACTTTCATGGAACTATAGGTTGTGTGAAAATCTAGGACCCTTTCGAAAGTGGTGATGCCACCTACATTATTATGTAATGCAGGTCTCAAAAATGTGGAAATCTTGTGAACACTCGAGCATCTTTGAAATTTTGGTGGATCTTCGCCAAATTTGACGGGATTGTGGGGGAGGTCGTCTTAAGTTGCTAATAATACTATTAGCGCCACCTATAATTTGACAAAACTAATGAGTTTTAAGATGTAAAATTCTATTTTTGGATATGTAATTGGATTAGACTTACTAAATCTATAGTATAGATGTGCATATATATAGACCACGGCTAAAGGTGGTTTGCTATTACTGTGACCCAGTAATTACAAAGTTTGGCGCTTGTCGAAGTTTATAGTTTTTCGTCTATAACTTGAAAAATTATTAGACGATTTGAACAAACAAAAAACTGAATGTAGGGTGCATATTTTGAGCATATCAGTTTTTAATGCGAGTTGAAGGTCAAGGTGAAATGGCCAGTTTGAATGTAGCTGTCAGCTCAAGAATGCTTTGCA
This sequence comes from Hermodice carunculata, assembly GCA_964020975.1. NCBI lineage: Eukaryota > Metazoa > Annelida > Polychaeta > Eunicida > Amphinomidae > Hermodice > Hermodice carunculata. The sequence continues at coordinate 67,556,517 of OZ026628.1, forward strand.
CCACACAATTTGAGAGATAGGGCCAGATAACGTATAGGAGATAGGAAGTGTATAAAAATCTTTGTCCACATCAATGTTGGTGGAGCCACCTGTATTATTATGTAGAATACAGGTCAAAATGTGCAAATCTTGTGACCGCAACACCATCCCGATATAACTTTCAGGACTTAAAGGGGGTATAAAAATCAACGTTTATTTCAATATTGGTGGTGCCACCTACAATATTATGCAATATAGGGGTCAAAATTTGAACATTTTGTGAGCACTCTAGCATCGTTAATTTTTGGCAGATATTCACTGAATCTGGTGGGATTGTTGGCGGAGATAAAAGCCTAAGTTGCTGATGATATTAGTCATGCCACCTATAATTTCAGGGAAATGATAAGCAAAATGTGTTTTAAGATGTAAAATTCAAGGTTTGGAAAAATAATTGTATTAGACTAGCTAAATTTATAGGATATATAGACAATGTCCAAAGCTAGAATTTGATGTATAAGTTACCTCGACCTACTTTGGTGAGATCACCATGCTGTAAATTTGAAAGAGGAGATACTGTAATGTTAGGATGGAGCTTGGACATCAACGGCAATGTCAGCACAGCAGCAGGCCTATGGGCTCATGTTATATTATAATCTGGGTGACATTGCTCTTCTGTCCCAAGCTCACTGAGGACATAAAGTTAAGGACTCACTCACTGTTGTCTTGGCACATGCAACAATATCCAACACAGGAATGCACAAATAGTCTGTGCTTACGTATGGAGCGAAGTGCTATCTGTTGCTATCTGGTGGATATTTTATACACTAAAAGTACGTCAGGACTTACAAATTTGATATGAACAGGTACAATGTAGCCACGGTGCTAGCATAGCATTAGGCCCATGGGTCTTTTTTTTGTTTGTTTTGTTTTTGTTTTTGTTTTGTTTTTTGTTTTTTTTTTTGTTTTGTTTGTTTGTTTGTTTGTTTTTTGTTTTGTTTGTGTGTGTACGTGTGTGTGAAAGGGGGAGGGGGGTCCCAGCCCCTACCAGGGTCCAGGGGGCAAAAGCTCCAGGACGTCCTGAGATATTAAAGGTGAAGAAGTGCCTTTTCTGGCATTGAAATTACACATTTGAAACTGTATGTAAAGCAACCTACTGCCTTTCACACATTTTATTATTAGCGCCGCCGACCATAGATGACAGAGCTTATACAATCTATCACATCTGTCTGCCTGTCCATAAAAATTTGTTTGTCAACACGATGGCAGTTACAATTTTCAAGGTTAGCCCCTTGAAAATTTTTTGACATATATTGAATAAAATCTAGGTTCCTTTCAGTATTGGTGGTGCTATCTGGCGGATAACGTGGTGCAGCAGCCAACAAGTGCAAAACGAACAAACAAACAAAACAAAAATAAAAAAAAAACACAAAACAAAAAAAAAAACAAAAAACAAAAAACAACCCCCCCAAAAACCACCCCCCCAAAAAAAACACACAAAAAAAAACACACACAAAAAACCAAAAAAAAAAAACAAACAAAAAAAAACAAAACAAAAAAAAAAAAAAAAAAAAAAAAAAAAAAACCCATAAAATTTGGTGGAAAAACTCTGGAAGCGATTATATATCTGAACAGTACTAGTGGCTCTTCCTGTAGGTGAATGTAAATAAGACATTATTTGGTGAAGTTTATGAAATGATTTGTCTTGAGAAATTATACAGTCAAATGTACAACGAATGTGTATCGTATGTGGAAGTTTAATGTAACGAAATTTGGGTGACATTGACTTACTTTACCAAGGTCACAGAGGGAATACATTTCAGGAACTAATAAGTGTGCAATGGGCATTACATCTGAATTTATGAACACACATTCATATACCAGTACAGGAATATTATACAGACAAAGTCAATGAGATACGGAGTCATGGTAGTGCCACTGGTGGTAATTATTGTAACTAACATCATAGGTACAAAACTCTTTATTGTAATAATAAGTTGAGACAAAATTACAAGATTTATACCAAGTATCATTAGAACAATTGTCAAATTTTGTAAAATTTTGGATGACCTTAACCCATTTTGAAGGTCTTCGTAAGGACCTAGCAAAGGACACTAAATTTGGCATTTTGATAAAAAAAAATGCAGCTAATACCAAACATACCACATATACATACGACATGTAGAAGGTTGATAATGCATAATTTGGATGACCCTTATATATTTTCTCACAGTTACAGATGAAATTCATTTCAATAAAAAATTCTTTTGTGATGGTCATTACGTTTGAACTTGTGGAAAAACATCTGCGTATCATTACAGGAACATTTTACAGTTAAAGATTCCCATTTTATGTAAACTGATGGTGGTGCCACTGGTGGTAGAAATTGGAACTACTATTAACGGTATCAAAAACACAATTCATTTTTACCCTTGGCAAATAAAGTGCCGGAGGGTATTGTCATGCCCTTCGTCATCTGTCTGTATATCCGTCTTGTCGATGTTACCGTGATATCTCAAAAAGTATTCACCGTAGTTGTACCAAATTTTTGTCACAGAAGGACCTTATGATGTACCAGGTTCCTATTGAAAACCAGCCTACCTTAACCCTTTTTAAACTTTTAATGCAGTTTTTTTATGTATGGGGTCAACCCTGACAACGTTACCGCGATGTCTCAAAAAATATTAACCACAGCTGTACCAAATTTTTGTCAGAGATGTATCTTATGATGGACCAAAACCCTATTTAAACAGCTTCCTCTCTGTATTTTTAAACTTTTTATGAAACTTTTAATAAATTAATTTGTCAAAGATGCATCTTATGATGATCCAGGTTCCTGATTTAAACCAGCTTCCTTTTTGTATTTGTAAACTTTTAATGAAACTTTAGATTATTTCCTTGGAGGTGGTCTGAGTGGTGCACAAGGGGACAACGTTACCATAATATCTCAACAGTGATCAAACATAGCTTTACCATTTTTTTTCGGATATGTATATTATAGTGAACCACATTCCTATTAAAAACCAGCTTCCTCTTATTATTATTAAACTTGTTATAAAACTTTTGAAGTATTCAGTCGATGGCCGTATGAGGGACACTTAGAACAGTGGTCTGTCACCTGGACATGCCTCAAGAACACATGCAAAAGTGGTCTTTCATTTCATAGACTAAAATATGGAAATTGTAAATAAAGTATTCTTCTGTGCAGTCTGAAATTTTTAAAAAAATGCAGATTTGAGGAAAAAAGATAGTTGGCGCCGAGTGTAATCCTTTCTCTGAACGCTATTTTTGTAGTAATAAATTCAGATGGAACTACCGAATTTACGCCAATTATACGTTAGACAGATGGTCGAATTTGGCAAACTTATAAGTGACCTTGGCCTATTTTTCAAGGTCATTATACACTGTAGAAAAGAACACTTAATTCAAGATGTTTAGAAAGAATAAGGTTACTTTCATCAAATATGCCGCAAGTGTTTATCATATATGGAACTTTGAGCTTGAAATGGTTTTTGTTTGTGATGGTTGTCAGATATGAACTTATGTTCATAAATCCATATATCAAGGAGCGTGCAGTGAGACTTTACGCTCATTGCATATACCGTTATGGGAATATTGTACTGGGAAAGGTTCAGGACATAATGAGTCATGGTGGCGCTACTGGTGGTATTTATTGAAACTAATATAGGTATCAAAACGCTTTGAATGCATTATTATGCTAATGAATTGAAATGGAACTGCAAAAGTTACAGCAAATACACATTAGACCAATGGTCAAGCTTTTTCGTCTTATATGACCTTGACATATTTTTCAAAGACATTAAACACTAAAGAAAAGGACACTAAATGCGATATATATGGGACGGAATAAGGCGAATGATGCCAAATGTACCGCAAATGTGTGCCATGTGGATGCTTGATCTTGCGTTAAATGGATGAACTTAATTAATTTTTGAAGGTCATAAAGGGAATGCATTTCAGGAAACGAGTTTTTTCTCTAATTCGGGTACTAATCAGTAAATGCACCTTTCCTGTTCTAATGTTCAAGCCAATTTACTGAAATAGGCCTATAATTTCAAACAAAACTTTTTGCATTCTGTCATGTGAAAACTAGATAAGGTTTTTTTCCCCCCTATGGACCTTTGCACTTACGTTTTGGTCTCTTTTGGGTAAATACGAACTATATATGTTTCAGCTATACATACCAAGGAACATTGCCTTTGGTCGGAATTGACTTGGATTTGTTTCATTAGGACTACGATTTGGATATGGTAATCACACTGTCTAATTATATTGATTTTGACTTCTCCAAAACTGTCAGCCAGATCGAATTCAAACTTTGTGGCAATGTACCTTGGATGGGCCTATACCAGATTTGTTTAAATGGTCATACTCCAGTGATTTTTGGACTTTTTACGATTACTTTCGTTTTTTTGGGGGGCAAATCTTAAAAAATGATATTCTTGTCCAAATTGCTGAGCCGATTGCTTTGATATCACACAGAGGCATTCGTGGAGGCTCCTGTTTCTTAATTTGTCAACCAGGTAGCTCTGCAATTTTTGTCATTTTTTGAATGATTTTTTGTGTGTGTTTGCTATTTTCGACTTTACTCCAGAACGGTCGCTCAGATTAAGCTACCACTTGGTGTTCCTTGTGATAGGTCAACCAAAAACATGTTCACCCAGTGGCACTGCTGTGGATTCCTGATTTTTAACGATTCTTCCTTTTTTTCAGTTCGGGTACTTATTGGTAGATGCACCTTTTTCATTGATTACTATGCAAGTTAATTGGCATTTAAATGCAAATTCATATTTTAGACTTCTCTGGAGAAGCTGCCAGTCAGATTAACTGCAAACTGGCCAGGAGACCCTCATTAAGACTATTATAGCCACTAGCATGAGAGCCACATTACAAGTATGTGATATACAATACCATTATATAATCTAAAGGATAGGTGCAGCGGTTTTTAAAAAAAATATTTCAATGTTTGACTACTTATGTAATGATTTATTGTAAATCATTACCATTGCTATATAAAACATCCATTTGTTACAAGGCTCTGTGATACGTATGGAAGATTACAGAAATAACAATTAGGTACAGTTCAAGTAACAGTGTACTTATTCATAAAATACTCTTTTAGCATGATAAACAAATCCAGTTCTGCTATGAGTGTGGACTTTGTTCAACACAATGTCTGGAGTATTATTTAGAGTTTCTATAATTTCATGTCTGATATACTTTCTAGTATTGTGTTGTAAGTGTGAATTTCAGAGGCAGTTCTTATCTGGAAATGACTGAAATATTCTAGCAATCTATCGGTTGCAAAATTGAACTAAAATTTTTATTGCTGTAAGAAGTAAATACCTTTAAATTTCAACAGTTTTTAATTCTTGCAAATAATATCTGTATATGCAATAAGTTTGTTGTGGTCAACTATTTCGAAGAGCCATTTTTTGAAGGTGGGCAATTCTAGTGCTTTTATGACCCCACAGTAATATTACATAGTTTAAATGTGGAAGCACATTTTAATTGTAAATCGTTTGAAAAAATATATATGGGAGAAACTCTTTTATTCTGTTTATGACTCCTGCTGTTTGTGATAACTTTGATGCAATTATATGGTTTTGACAAGGTAAAATACATGTCATGTTGGTTTATAGACTTTTAAATTAAATACGATTACTGTAACTAAACATTATTTATAGTATTTGAAGTAACTAATGGAATAGTGCCATTGCAGACCTGATAGCGGGTCTTCCTTCTGCCCAAAGTAGTCACTTGCAGTGCCCCTTAAGGTGTTACGTTGCTAATTTAACGTGCGGAAAATGTAAACGAATCAGTTTGCAGTCCTCCCCTTCTAAAATAACTTATAAACCCAAACATATCTTATGCCAACTTGTTCTTTATAATATTCTCAATCATCTGGGCTTAAGAAAACCCAGTCATTATTTGGAAAATTTAAGATATCTCCGTTTGCTACAGCCAAAGTATTGTGTGCATGAATATGTGTAATTTATTTCTTGAAATATGACGAGCTCCTCTGGGGTGACCAAAGAGATAAAATGGTAAACTATTTAGGGCTAGCCTGGCAATTTACGAGATCAGTTTTTATCAAGATTTTGCAACAAGACATGTATATGAAATATACCAATGTCATTATGAGCATTTGAGATAGTGCAAACCTGCCCAAGTTATATTTCCATAAATTGTGAAAAGAATCTCACAAAACTTCACTCAAAGACAAATGCTGCAATACCTGTTGAATAAATTGAAATCAAGAAGCACCTGCCAGCTCAGGTAATAGGTGCATCTAGGCAGAGTTAAAAAATGAAATTTCAAACCTTTTCAGCAGAATAATTGTATTTGGCAAAATGATGTAGGTTTTCATAATTTTCAGGTAGCATACGGAGCACCTTCGGAGCATCATGGGTCGTCTGTCCTGAAAGCAACATAAGTAATTTAAAAAGTTCTTGAGTCACAAAAATATTCAGTGACTATTAAACAAATGAACATTTTGAGAAAGAATTCCTAAACAACATGCGTATATTCAGCTAAAACTGTCATTTTATCAAATAGGGAGGCAACAACCATTCAAACTGTCACAATGTCATATTTGTGTGAAATTTTACCTGAGAAAATGGAAAAATACTGCTGTAGAAGTTGACTATTTTTAGCAAACTGCAGACAGACTCTGTATGTACTGCCAGTCGACTTACTGTCCAGAAGTTTTCCCCACGTTACCAGCTAATTTTAAGGTCATTGAACCTCTTTAACAAACAGCCAGACACCACATCAAGAGGTTTATAGCCCAATTGAAAATATACCACACTTGTATATATGGTTTTCAACAATGCACGGTGCCTGCCAACAGTGTGATTTCACCCAAACTACACTGCGTGCTCAAAGTGTACCTTTTAACTACTGTACGAGCACAAAGCCTTTGTCTTGGAGATATCGAACTTGTAAACTGTTCTATTCAATCTGATGAATGAAGTGTTTTTCTGAAAAACATTTCATCGTAAACACCATATGTAAGGGGACAATTGGTATCTACATTTAATGCCCATGCCAGTAACATCCTTTGAATTAAAATACCTTTTTCATCTTGACACAGAAACCTTCAACCAAATAGCCACCAATCTGATTTCAATTCATTTCTCCTATGGAGAATGGCTTTGTCTTCTTTGTTTGACGTTATGTTTAACCAGTGAAAAGCAACTTGGTATTTAGCGGGATGCCTCCAGTTTGAAATTTAATTCTTATTTTCACGGTTCAAAGATACTGGAACAAAAATTTAAATGAGTTTAGAATAAACTGGCAACCAATGGCAGCCGAAAAAATATATGAACTTCAGTTTCATATTTATGTAGCTGCCATAGGCCTAGGAAATTTAAAGGCATGAGGTGGAGTTCTCTCTCTCTCTCTCTCTCTCTCTCTCTCTCGCTCTCTGTCTCTTTCTCTCTGTGTGGCCTAATTGTAGGCAATTTGTTGCAGTAACTCAGTGATTGTGACTGAAATCAAAGTCATGAAATCGAGTTGCTCTTCATGAATAACATACCATAAGGATGTTAGATTCATATTCCTTATCATATTATGCATTCTGATACGGTGAAATATTATCTGTATATGTATATGGCCGTTACGGTCCATTTTTTTCTTTTTTTGCATAGTGCACTCATTTCATGGAAAGAATGCATAAGTTATAGACCTACACTACTTCCCTTGGCCTAGAACCCCGTAACGAACGCCACCATCCTTATTTGGGTCTACGAACACGCCCCCTAGTGAGCTGGGAGAGCTCGTTCCTTGGATGGTAGCGCGCCTGCTGTTGTCTGCTGTAGTATAGCCTAGCCATCGCGAGGCTGGGCAGAATGAGGAGGGCGACAGTAGAAAAGCGGTCAAAGTCGTGGGCAATTTGACAAATCTCCTGCTTGATTGGGAGTCAATTAAATCGAAAAGCAAAGTGCAGGAAGTCAAAAACATCGATGGCCCGTGGAAGGTATATGATAAACATAACAACAGGGTATTTTAATGATGTGCACTCGCTATATTAAATTGTTGTAGGCATGGCCTAAGATGCACATGTAAAACAATGAGTCCAAATGACCTTTTTTTTTTTACATTTAGAGGTCACCTGTAAATAACCAAAAAAAAAAAAAAAAAATGCAGTGTTGCAATACCTACAATGTGAGCCCGACATGACTGAAATTGGATGGAAATTAACCAAGTTATGGCTAGATGAAAATTTCAAGGGGCCTATTGACCATGACCTTTGGCCTTTAAGACTCACATGTTAATTACAAAAATGTGCAGTGTTGCAACACCAACAATTTGAGTCCAACATGATTAGAATTGGATGGAAATTGGCTGAGTTATGGTTGGATGAATATTTCAAATGTCTAAATGACCTAGACCTTTGAGCTTTGACCTTTAGAGGTCACATGTAGATTCTACATAAATGTTCTGTAACAATATTCCGTTTTTAAGCTCAACATGAATCAGATCACATGAAAATTGACCATGTTATGGCTACATGAATATTTCAAAGGGCCAAATAACCTTGACCTATGACTTTGGAGATCACATGTAAATTACAAATTGTGCAGTGGTCCCCGGGATTTGTTCAGGACCGAGTCAAATGTGCGGTACCCATAGTGACAAAAACGGGCAGCGGGCATCAATAATTTGCTTGCAGTAAACTATTACACGCCCAATAGCGTTAGTCACCACTGGTGGCAGCTGTGTTACAAGCAGAATCATGTGACAGCAGTCCATGCCATCACAATGATAAAGATCTCACATTGATTAGGTACAAAAAGTTGTTTTGGGATCATAAAGCTCCCAGCTATATATTTTTCCCCACAGCTATACTCTGGACAAAGAAACACTTTTTCTAGGAGGTGATGTCTTGTGTGCAAAATAGTGAATCTTATTCCACAAAACAGAGATAAAAATTGACTTTGTGCAGGTTATAGCCCAAGGTGCCTAGCTGATTATAATGCAGGTAAAAGGTTGATGTGATTCTTTTCTTGACCCCGTTGTAAAATACAACTATTTCTTGATAGAAGACATGGAAGCTTACCAAAGTATATTCTTCACATGTTAATCTCCCTATCATGAGAGGCCACCTGTCTTATAAGACCACTTTTAGTGGTAATGGGGTAGACATTCGTAGCAGAAACTATTGTATTATGATCATATCCTTGTCAAAACTTATGACACAACTTACCGCATTCAACAGTTTTTTTAACAATTTTTGGTACCTGCTATAGAGACCACTTATTATGAAAGACCAGTTCAATTTTTTAGACCACCATTCCAATATATTTCATTGTTACTTTAACTAGCGTGCAAATCAACTACTATATGCAAGAACTTGTGACGAATACCAGGGATGGTCTTAAATACAAGAATCCATGCAGAGTCCTTCTCATTGGGGAACAACACTAATGAAACACCACCGGTCTTGAATCGCTATGTATTCAGGTATTCTTTACAATGCCTTCTATGAATACGAAAGGCCACCTCTACTAGGAAACTGCAATCTGGTCACCCATAAGGGTTGCCTTTGTTACACTATTTTTTTGCGTGGACAGCAGTACAGTACATGTTGTTCATATTTAGACAGGTCCCCTTATGACCAAGTAAAAGTGGTCTTATAAGACAGGTAGTCTATCGTGACGGGTGAATTAACATGGTGAAAATATTGTTTGGGATCCCACAAAAGTGGTCTTGCAAAGGAATTGGGGTTGGGTCAGGCAGAGGAGGAGGTTTCTTATACAAATACTAATATACACTAATTCTTGCTAGAGCGACGACGCATATTACCAAGGTAACAGTGGTCTTTTGAGACAGGTGGTCTCTCATGACAGGTAAATGATCATTATAAGAACAGCAAAGTGGTATCTCAAGAAAGGGAGGTCTCTTATGGCAGATGTTTTACAATATTAGTCTTTGCCTCGAGAGATCACTCTCATTGCCAAGTTCAATGGTTCCATAAAACAGGTGGTCTTTCATAACAGGTAAATTAACATGTAAAACGAGTATTTGTGATTAGTTAAAGTGGTATCGCAAGAGTGGGTCTTAAAAAGTCACCCCCTCTTGAGAGACCACTTTGCTGCACAGTAGTAACTGTCTCGAGAGATCCCTCCAATGAGAGACTGCTGTCGCTCTCTTAGAATACTGTGCTATTTTTTCAATGCTATTGTGTATCTAATGAAAGCCCCCCTGCTTTGAGAGACCACATTGTGACTGACACTAGGGGTAGTGTCTCAAAAGAGGGGCCAGTGTATCTCAAATGTATGATCTCTCATAACAGGTAAAGTAACAAGAGTTAGAGTAAAGTAACAAGAGTTTGAGACAAAATCTATTTTTAACTTTGAAAAAGGTTCTCGCCAAACATATGTCTAAGAAATAAACTATACACAATTCACAACGTTTTAAAAAAGACAAAGATTATTTTACATATTATGAACATTTACTAAAATGATATAAACAGCTTAAGTGTTTACAACCTACATCAAACTTATTGAAATATACCAACATGACAGAAAATGTAAAAACCAGTACAAAAAGGCAAAAAGAACCTAACAAACCCCCTGATGACCGAGGAAAGATTTTAATTTTCCTGCAAAACCTTTTCAGATATATACATTAACATTTTCAACAGCAATTACATAGTCTAATTTCAAAATCTTTGAATCTGGTTACTATTCACAACTCAAGACACTTTGGCGTAAAATGTGTTGGACGTGGGCAAATATATCAATGTATATTGAATACCTGTATTCACACACATAATTGAAAAACAGAAATAATAATGAAATATTAACATGTAAGTACACATAAACACATGGAAACGGCTCACATACACGCAGGAGAAAATATACTAAAGTGTATGATTGTGTGTCTAAATATAAGTTTTTTTATCTGTACTTATCGTCTGTATGGTACGTCGGGGAATTGAACTCGTTCATAATTCACCATTCACGAGAGATGACCGAGTCTGGCTACTTCGATGCGCAGATGAGTGTATAAATGTCGAGATTAAAATCAAAGTAACAAAGATGGTGCTTCCAGATGTTTGTCCATATATACCTAGTGGTACAGCAAAGGTCCCAGCATTTGATCTCCATTCCAAGCAAGTGTAGGACTTTGCTTCTGAGAAGTATTTATACCACATACGTTTTGGCTTTAGTCAACCCCTCAACTTCCAACCAATCAACTAAGATGTTAATACACAAGAACAATATCTTCATGTACAAATGTAAATTTAAAATGAGGAAAAGTATCTTTTCAATAAAACAGAGGGAGGAGAATAAGAGTTTAGTAATTAAGAGTGACACCTTGCAGCATATATAAGGAGCATAAATCAGTTGACAGGTGACTGGACAAGGTAAACATGAACACCTCCAAAAGGTCTGTCCATCCCTTCACCACTGGTTATTTGTTTACACTCTATTGACTAACAGCATTCCAATCACCCAGTGAGTGTGGGAAATATTATTCAGTAATGCAGCTACCGCTTCAATCAGTTTGAAAAGAAATAAAAATAACAGGTGCCTGAACACACATGTATACATTAATGCAAAGACCCCTTGATGATTCATAATTAATTCCACATGTGTTGAAACAAGTCAACAAGTAAACTGATCAAACAGCATACATCACAAGGATGGGCTTTTCCCAGAATTGTAAAACCACAAGTGAGGTCTACATTAAACTGCCATAATTTAGAGCTGATACGTTAAGGTGGAAGATCTGAAGCCAGTACCTTTGGATAACCTCTAATTACTTTTGCACATTTTGGATAGTCTGATACTTAAACTACATGCGCCCAAAAACTCAGGTGTGTGAACATAAAATTTATATGAGATGATTGATCTCAAAACTTTGTTTACACTAAAACGTTTAAGCAGTGCCGGGCACATGGGTTTATTTCCATGGGCAGGATAATGAACCATGTCATTGTTTGCACAGTCATTAGTCCATGACCCCTGAAAAAAGATTGAGCCATTGACAAGGGTCACTCACAGGAAACCATTAGCCGTGGAGAGAAGAATGGGCCAGTTCAGACTAATCACTACCATCGTTCTAATTATTTTGAAATTTCTATTGATGTAAAAACAAATTAGTACAATCCACTTACTGGTCCCCAAATATGAAAAGCTGCATGTGAACCCACGCCCAAACAAGCCAAGTGTGGTGTTCCCAAGTTAAAAAAGTCGAGATTTAAGCCACAAAATATACTTTTGTTCAAAGGCAACATCTCAGAGGTAAAGCTATAAGTTTATTTCACACAATAATTAATACACAGGACAGAAGAATTGAGTATGTATCATATAACAGCCATAAAAGCATGAGAATTGGCAACTTTTTCTTTCAATACGATTCTCTCGGAACGTTTTTTTGCTCAACTTCTGCAATTTGTATCTTGCCTCATAAACGTACAAATTGCTTTATCACACTAAAGTTAACGAACATTAAAGGAAAAATATCATATCTGGGAACGGTTCCCAAAATTTTTCTGACAACCCCTTCTGTGACTTTTGGACCAATTTATAGAAGGAAATGAACAACCTGTCAGGACTAAATTAAAAATTTTATAACGTGTTATTTATGCTATTTTGGAACTAACCATTGAATTCGATCTAGGACATGGGTACTTATTTTAACTTTATTCTAATTTCAACTGGAAAAAAACAAACAATTTTATGTGACCTATGCACGAAAAATGTGAAAATCCTACCAAGTCAGGATGAATGCTATAAAATCTCAACAAATTCCAATTCTGCAAAAAAACTAGTAATGAGAAAAAGTTAAATGGGTAATTGCAATTCAAAATTGCCAGTCTCACTGCGCACTAGCTTCACAGCTTCCACCTTAAAGTCGCAGTGTACTCAGAAGACACGAACTGACCTTTTAGAGATGCAAACTATAAGTGAAAACATATGTGGTAAATGTGCTAAAGCACCACACACTTGGCACTTTAATGTCAAATCATCAGATGTAATTATTGATGTTTGATAATCCAATGCCCATATTTATAACACGTCATATAAGGTCGGGGAAATTGTTGACTGCGAGCATGTGTTGGGTTCCTGTGTTTCCTAAGAATATGCATTTTGAATGTTCAGATGAAGGACTTTTAAAAGTAATTTTCTAATCGAAGGTAAAGATCTGGGTACCGGCGCTATGTCCATTGGTTGATCCACAATATTTCGTACTTCCTTTTAAATACAGAGTTGAACATAATATCGCACATAAAAGCCAAAATTATCCCAACCATCTACATTAAAGGGGCCAGGCTTTCCATCGAATGCAACTTCATGCAGCACATGCCATATTTTTCTTTGTGGTCCTGTCTTCCAAATTGGAAAGACAAGCTGCCAGGATGAGTTGGTTGTAAGCAATTTGATAGCATTCAATTGGATAAAAACACTCCCGAAGCGCGCCGTCTGCCAATGCTGCCCCGGGTATTATCCCTGCCCACCAGCAAGCATCACTCAAACCAAAAACCCGTTGTGGTAAAACTTCATATACTGAAATCTCAACGGGATGTGCGAGCTCATGAAGATGCCGCATCGCGAGTTTTCAATACTTTATGCTATGGTATACCTTATTGCAAGGAAACTCAAAAAAGTTGATTTTGACATGAAACTTAAATGTACTTTCTGTCAAGCACAAGAGATTACATTGCTTACCACACCTGGCCAGCTTCACCTGATCTCACATGGATAAATAACTGAGGTCATCAACAGACAATCGACGTCGAGATTTTGAAAAGCTAGCATGTTGCGTTGGAAGTTACGTACTCCACGCCGTGCTGTTGTGTATTTTTTCCTTAGAAAAAAAGGGGCAGGTATGTCACATAAAACAGGTGTAAAATTCAAGTTGTAACACGTTAACTTCAACCAGTACAGCACGCTTAAGATGCAGTGGAATTCCAAACAGTCTGCAACTAAAGGCAACAAAGTAAAGCTTCCCTATTAAAATATCCATGATTTGTAGCCACTATACTTAGTGAAACTCCTTTTGAATAAACAAAATGATTGAAACAGATATTTCTCCCATCTACTAAATACAAATGAAGTCGTAAGACAAAACCCAGTAACACAGTCTACACGGTTATTGATAGTGAACACAAAACCTATGCTGACAATCGTCTGCTATGAAGCCACAGTCGATGGTTCTGTTTCAATATTGGCTCGATAAGGCGTAGTGTGCAGACATTAAAAAATGGTAAGAATTCTACAAAAATGAGTTTATGCTCCTTCACAGGCATTTTCGCCACTGTTGTTGTTGTTGTTGTTGTCGAGAACATTACTGGACTGACTTCTTCACAAATTATATTATCCCAACTGCTGGTGATACACAGGAAAGTAACAGAATGAGTGTGCAGAGCAGCAGAATTTTTTTTAATGCAACATAAACTGGGGTAGCTTAGGGTGAAGTGAAGTAAAAAATTACTGTATATGTACAAAATAAAGTGAATTAGATATGTGCTTAAGTAAATCGTGCTTTCCAATTTATGACATTCCTAATTCAATTAACACTCACTTTGTGTCTCTGTGATTACCTTAAGCTCGCTTAATTTTTATCCATTCATTTATTTCTCAATTAAAGGTTTTATTTCAGACACATCTTACCGGAAAAGTGCAAGGTCCATAGTGAAAAATGAAATGTAAAGGGATATAAGAATCATTTATTTATTTATTTATTTATTTATTTATTTATTTATTTATTTATTTATTTATTTATTTATTTATTTATTTATTTATTTAAAGTAATTTTTAACTTAAACAATGAAAAGCATTGACAGGAAGAAGGAAAGCAACACCTGCTCACAGGGACTCGTCTATATTACTACCTTTACAAATGTTAAACACAACATATTACAATCGTATTCCGGTGTCTTCCGATGTCCTTTGGTGACTGGCGTCACCATGCTACACCAGCAAGATGGATGCCAGAATAAATGAGAGTGGTACACCAGGCAGCTGGGGCACAATCACCCGAGATCAAATTTGTCACGTCAGGACAATTTATTACATTTTCTCCCGCTTAAGGCAACGCTCCTTCCAATGTTAATTTTTCTTTTTTGTCCCAAAGGACAGTAACTTTTCAAACCACTTCACTGATAAAGTAAGGGAGTCGGGTTGCCTGTTAGATATCAACATGACCAAAGAAAGACCGCATTGCATAATTTGACATGCCAAGTGCAAATAAAAAGTTTAAAATTACGTTCATCGTCTCAGATATGAACGGAAAACACACACATTAGGCGAATTGGCACGCTGGAACCTAGATTTCCAAAATCATTTAGGTTTCTTTTCCACCAGTACCAACATTTTAGCTATATGGTTTATGGACCGAATTATCAGTTTTTAATTCAAATTTCCAACACAGCAGGCTATGTTCTTACAATCAGGTCCATGCGGCACGTTAGTTTTGTTTTTTGTTTTTTTTGCGTTGTTTTGTTTTGTTTTGTTTTTTTGGCGTTGTTTTTTTTTTATGTTTGTTTTGTTTTGTTTCGGGTTTTTTTTTGTTTGTTTTTTTTTTCTGTTTTGTTTTTGTTTTGTTTTTGTTTTTTATTTTTGTTTTTTTAATGATAATTGGTCATGGTTTGGAACATATTCCAAACAGCAAGGAGCACCACAACTTCGTTGGTAATGTAAAGGACCATAGCCAGTATGATTGACAGTAAAGCAGAACAGTCACTTGTGGTCTAGAGGTTACGCAAAATGCTTTCATGTAGTTTTATATCATACACAAACATAAATCCCTTTCATCAAGGAGGTCATTCTATATGGAAATTGTCCAACAGTGGGGCTAACACCTATATATTTACTTCGATAAGGAAGGGGGCGACAGTTAAATTTGTCCTAAAATGTTTTTATTGTAAATAAGCTCCATATATTTTTTCTGTATTGTCATACCCCCGCAATAAGACACAAATGAGTATAAAAGCTAGAGAGTTGGGCCAGCCCCAATATGTTGACTATGATGAAGAAGATGGCGACACCTAAATTTTTACTAAAACTTTTTTGTTGTAAATAAGCTCCATATATAATTTAGTAGGGGCGCACTCCTGCAATGGATGCTACGGGTATACAAATTTGGTAATAAACATGTTCAGAACGTATAGGAAAAAAGTCGCGTCTGATGTGCCAGACTAGATTAGTACAACCCTCGAGAAAAAGCAATAAAATCGAATAACTCTCTCCTCTATTTCACGTTCCATTAAAATAAATGTAATCTTCAACCTGCAATATCAATAACTATTATACTTTCTCAATTTTAACAAGCTACTCTTGGAGGTCTGCAGCAGTGTTATAATTCAAATATTTGTTACAACATATAATTGGAAACTAAAAAACGTCATTGTCATTACAATTGGTAGCAGAGTAGCATAATCCATGGCTGTGTTTTTCCGGGTATTCAAAATATACATAAACATTTAGCAGTCAGAGGTAAATCTGGGTCGAAAGACAGTGGTGAAACAGTTCTACAATTCTTTGATTGCCACAAAACATGTCTTAACACCGTTTCTTTGTATGTTGACCATGCAAAGTGACATAATTATCCAACATTCCAATCCTTTAAATATCGATATTAACCTTAACTTCAGTTACTTCAAACAAGAATGTCATTAGCAAGTATTCAATAGATAAGGTGATCTATTTCTTCTTGTTCTTGTTCCTGGTTCAAAATTGCCATCGCAATGTTTTTGCCTGTCGGTGGTCAATTTAAAAAAATGAAATATGTTAAGCCGTTGAATGCCTTGGATATATCCAGTATTCTTATAATACGTTTTTTATTCCTACAGCCTAAATTGGACTAAAGTTGCTCACAATAGTAACCGACTAAAAATGTTTTTCCACGTAAGTTTATGCATTCCTTCTTTGTGACGTCCAACGCGCTTTGTTTATTCTCCATGACAAGGGAAATTGTGTGAAATTGTGTGTGATAGTGCAGATTTTTAGGTTTGATAATTCCTGACATTTCATGAACAATTCAGCAATCTTAAACAATTCTAATTTCGTATTCCTATTCTACCTTTTCACTATTTTCTATCATGCTATCTATTTTAAACAGGCGCACATGGTATCGTACAGCGGAGGTAATGTGATTGGGTGGTCTTGGTTGTTACTTTAGTGATAGATATGAATTTATAAAATCGTGATATGAAGCGTAATTTCCATATGTGAGTAGTTCCACACCTACACAATGTTTGTAATAAAGGCGGCTTCATGGAGGTCCATTAAAATTTGTAAACCATCGTAACAATTCACCCTTTCTTGATATATTATTAGCTATGGCTCTAAAATAAATGTTTTAATATTAACTCAAGGCAATTGAGGTTCCCATGTATTGGTTTGTTTAACTTCTCGACTACCCTTTTAATTTCAGTACTGTTTTGGTAAATGACTTAGTATTTTGCGTAACCAGCAAACAGCTCATAAGGCATTCACAGCTAAGGATTTTAAAATCAAGGCATTGGAACCTTTTATCTTTTTAGGACGTAGATCATAAAAACAGATAGTATAAAGCTGTTCCTAGCTAAACGTATAGACGGAATGATACATTATCCAAATAGAAAGAGTTATCTCAAGCAGGAAGAGAAAGGATTTAGATTAACAATTAATGTTAAAAGTGTTCAAATCTAGCCCTATCATTAATTCTATTACCAATATATATAGTAATTTCTGTCGATTCTTTTATTTTGTTTATTAGAGAAGATAAGCCATATTTTTAATGAAATTAGTATATCCTCCTTGAATTGGTGGCAGCTGGTATTCAAAAATAATTAACACATGTGTTTTCTTAGGGTAATCCTTTGATCAACGCAGCACGGCCTTTCCTGTGGCGGAATCCAAGGGACCAAGTGGGTTGGAGTCCCAATGGAGGAAGTGTTCAATGCTGTTGGTTGCCCATTTAGAATCATTAGACTGTAAAGGACGAAACTCAGATTCCGGTTCAGATTCCGATTCTTTATTGACTAGGTACGCCCTCCAGGGGCCAAAAGTCACAATACAATATTGTGAGAGGGTTATCCCTCATGACACAAACGTAATACAACATATCATAGACTACATCCAGGTGAGATGATTTCACTTCTGCAAACTACATATCAATTAAATGATTGAACAATATAATAGTCAAATATAATATCATAGAAATAAAGAATAAACACACTAAATTGGGTCTCACACATGTCACACGGTTAGGTAACATTCCTTACTTTCAATGCTTCAACAATATAGGCGCCAAGTGCCATAACAAGTTGTGCTGAGGAGTGAAAAATATAATAAATCTTCTGATCATTGGTCAAGTTATTGAATAGTGTAGTCTCAGCATTACAGACATTTAAAAAGCCAGACCGCCGTGTATGATATTTATTACATTCAAATATAAAATGATGTTCATCTTCAACTTTTCCACAGTCACAGTGTACACATAGTCTTAACTCCGTGGATATATTTTGATGCCTCCCTGTTTCAATATGTAATCGATGGGTGCTAGTTCTAAGTTTTGTTATCGCAACTCTTAGGTTATGATTTTTTGATATGGTGAAGATAGCTTTCATAGCCGAAGTTGACTTTACATAGCCGATAAAACCTTAGTTTATTTCCTCTGTAATTATCATCTTGTATGATGTATATACCTACACCCACATCCAGTGTATTCTCCCAATATGACACAAATTTTTGCTCTTACGTCTCAGCTATCTCTCCCCAGGCAACGCTGTCGATGTTTAAGTCGAAACTTTACATAGCATTATCTATATTATATAAATATGAATCCTTCATACTCCTGTGGTTACTCACCTCTATATATGCTGCATGAACCAGACTGTCTTCATCACTGCATTTAACATCGTTGATATATTTACTTATCTGTTTCCATATATCTATATACAAAGGAAATCTCCAAGTTCACCATACACCGCCATATTTGTCGCTTTCTTGTTAATTCCAAGAATATATTTACAAAAGTATGTGTGTATTCTTTCAAAACTAGACTTGAGGTATTTGCCTGTGAAGCAAGATTCCCCCAGACTGCCATTTGTATATGCGACCCCCCCCCCCCCCCATACTTCGGCACCATATCAGAGGATTGGTTTAATAAGCAGATCAAACATCCTTAATCCAAAACTTGGATTTAAAGAACAATTACTAAGGGAACTTTTCAGGTGAAATAAGGCTACACATGTGGTCCTGACAGCTTCTCCGTTCGCACCCACATTCGTTACCTACACCCACGTTCCAATTTCGGTCTCCTCAAGAGGAGAAAGTTGACTGTGTTGTATTTTTGTGTGTGAGAAAGGTGACTGTGTTGTATCGGGTTGGCTGTAGCTACATTTAGAAATTCAAGATCAGGGCCCTTCATGAGTCCACATTTATAGCAGATTCTCGTTTCCAATCACATTCTTCTCCAAAATGCAACTTAACTGTAATAAAAAAATGGTTTAGCTCTTTCACGGGGGGGGGGGGGGGGGGCAATTTTTGTTGAATTATCCGCAGGCAGTGAAAAGTGACTGTAGTTGAATTCCAAGATTGCTGCCAAATTATGTTACATTTGAACAGTAAAATGACTTTCTGGCACTCAATATTACATTAATTGAAAGTGCATGATGTACATAAGCAATTTTCTTTATTCGAAATAAATTTTTTAAACATATCAAATATGAACTGTTGGTTTGCATAACAGGAAGAGGTTTGAAACGTGAAGCTTGGCTCTGTAAATTGTCAAGGTTAGCATATCAAGTACTATGTAACACAAGCGGAAAACAATGTTTACATATTGCCGTTTACCTTTTTTCATTGTATTTACTATAAATATATATAGCTGATTCAAAGGCACAAATATGGATCAATTTTAAGTTTTAAATGGGAGCATCAGATACATCTCTTGCTTTGCGTGTTTTAGGTCTTTAACTCAAAAGTTACGCCCTTTGACCTTTAAGTGACTCTGAGAAGTTGAGCCTGACCTTGAAGAACAAAAACCATGATGTATATCGCTAGTGTCCACAGATTAAAATAAATACCATTAGAACTTTTTAGATACAAAATGTAACATTAAATTAGACAAAGTATGTGGAACAAAATATGCTCAGAAATTCAGCAGTCAGAGGTTACCCTGTCTGGAAATGCAGTGGTGAAATGATTTATTCTACATTGTACTTATTCAACCGTTCATATTTGCTAAATGATTTTTATTCATGCTTTAACAGGTGCAATGTGGCAAATTTCTTAAGTATGTGACCTGAATATATTTTCCATTACATCAATCAGCGTCAGGATTATACTATAAGGTCCATGACCTTTCAAACGATAGCAAACATGGATGCCGAGTTGTCCAGATGATTCCATGCTTCCGACTTCACGACACCCGGAATGAAATATTATATGAATTCATTCAATAGGAGCACCTTCAGACTTTGTTACCAGCTAACTACGAAGCAGGAACACGGAATTCATGACAAACAGTACTGGGTAAATACTACCTCGGGCAACTACTGACTAAATGCTAACACGATTTCTGGGCATCATGGTCGTTTCTGGTGAATTCCTTGCAACATGGCTACAAAGTCACTTGGTCTGGATCAATCTGTGAAAAACAACAAAGTCCCTTAGATTATTCTCAAGCAACAGAGTGCACTCGAATCCATTTCTGAGGAGAAATCTACCTATCTGCTTATAAGTATAGGGTACAAAAAGTAAGCTCCCAAAACACATATCGGAAAACAATATCGACAAAAACAAACACCAATGCCATTATGTTAGCAATATGTTTGTCTCAAAATATAATACAACATAGCTTCTTTGTAGAACCACAAAGCTTATTTAACATCCGAGGAGAAAACGTTTTGCTGAACCTACTAATTACCGAGGCTTTTACTTCGGAACAAAGCTTTCTCCAAGGATGTCTAATTCGAGACAAAGCTTTCTCCAAGGATGTCTAATGAACTTTTTCATTCTACACAGAAACTGTGTTATATTTATATACCATTGTGCCCCTAATTTGTTGTGGAAAGTCCCCAAATCCTAGAGAAAGTGTACATACACAACTGAACTTGGTCAAGCATGCGGCACATGCAGTAGCGTGTATGAATATCTGATCCTCCTGTATGGATCTTTGGTCCTTATCAATAATGTTAAGGAATAGTAAATTTAACATTGCGACTAGTAGCAAAAGTATTCTAGAAATCACAGTCATAATAATCTGAATAACTTGATATAAATTATTGACTGATATGTCATGACGCCTAGCAAACGATAACTAAAGCAAACAAACAAACAAACAAACTAGTCTGCTGAGTATGGATAGAATATATTAGGAATATGAGTGATGCAGCAAAGTAGTGCCTTCATCTGCATAATAGAAACAAAATTACCAGACCTAGACCCGAGAAATACGTAAACTGCGAGGGCGCAGGGTAATTATAGTTAAAGTGGGAATAAAAAAGCTAACAACAAAGACTTCACATTTATTCTGCATGAGTAATCATAAACTGGCACAGCCAAAACAGAAAAAAACCAAAACGAACGTTTAAAAAATCAGAGTAATTTGCAATTATATAAACCGAAAGCATAGCAGGCATTTCTTTCCAAAATCAACAACGAAAATGTTCTAAGCATTATTGTATATCCCATGAGTTTCAAATGTTTCGACTTCTGTTGAAAATGAACAGATTTTGCATTATTTTACTATCATTTCAAGGTTTTAAAATTAGAAGGTGCGGTTAGGGAACATGCATATGAACAGAAGACCAGTTGCCACTTCACAAATTTTAATCCAACAATAACAGCAAAGAGATTCGAGAGTGAACAGAGCATCAACATTCATGTTCCAGTACCAATGTGAAAAAAGAAATTATTTTACACATATACATTCAGCAAATTTGGACTATATTAAAATTGATGCTTGTCTCCAATACCGCTTAGATATACGCCCAAAGGAATGCCGGTGTTCAACTCAATTAAATACCAGGAAATCCCCACAGGGTTTTCAGCTCTGTTGAAAAAGAAGGCGTCCATTGAAGTCTGTACAGGCTACATGCTAAAAAAACTCTAAACCAGAGAGAAGTTAACTGCTCTATTGTGTGATTGGACACACTCTATTGTTTATTCAATCAGGCAGAAATTTTCTGTTTAAATAACAATTAAACCCCGATTTGTGGAAGTGTGGAGTGATTTATTATTTCCATAACCACAAGGACCCATAACTATGAGTGGTATCTCCCGTTTAAATCAGTATGTCTGTAAATGATTTCAGAAGTGTTACAGCCCTTCATACGGTCAGCGTCAAATTATTTAACAATCTCACAGGCCCCACTAAACTATAATTTTTATCCTCTAATCCACTTCCTATAGGCTGAGTCAACAGAGAAAAAATTTGAAGAAATAGATGGTTATCTATTGTATTGATTAACACTCTGCCTTTGTTAAGTAGGCCTGCAAATACAGACACTTCGACCACCATTCAACAAATTTGGGCTCTGGCACAACGAAGCAAAGCCCGTGTGATGGCCACCTGCCTTGTTTCAAGATTTGGCCAGACTCTAAAGGTACGGCTTTATGTTTATCCTGGGGAATAAAAATGGCGTCACTAAATTAACAAAATGCCCCAACTATCAAGTCATAAGAGAATTAGGACCATCCGCACATAGAAACCTGCACTGTATTATCACAAGTGGCTATCGGGTGCAGCAGACCTGTACAAAGTATTGTACCCATAGAGCGCATCATAAGTACATTGGGGCTTCTGCCTTTCCAGCTACATGAGGCACGACATGTTTGTGAAAGATATCTGCTGTGATGAGGTCTGTAGGTTGCTTAAAGAGGTGTATGGACGATAAGTGCACAATTTTAGCTCAGCTGACATGTCATCTGAGCTTATAGGATGATTGGCGATCCTTAGGTTTGCCTGTCCGTCCGTTTACAGTTAGACTTTTTACTTCTCAAAACGTTTGTCAGACCAACTTCAACCTTAGCACAGATGTGCCTTGGGCTATTTTCTACCGATCTTGTTCAAATCGCCGCAATATAATGTATAACGTTACTCAGACAGAATCTACTGTTCATCGCCAAATTATGATTATTATATTTTGATTGTTGTGATAAACTGTGGCTGTACAAATCGGGTATTATGTTTAAACTAATTAATTATTTAGCAAATATGATTTTTAATGTTTTTCGTGTATCACATGCAGCTATTCAAATTGTGTAATTAGAATAAGATGGGGGTGGATTATTTTTTCCTCTTCCCCATGTGAATTTTTATAGAATCGATGCTCAACAATGCATGGCTTGGCTATTGCTTGTTTTTTTCCCTGCTTGTTCCCTTCCTAAAAAAATTAATACTCTTAACATTGGCGGTGCAAGGAAAATATTGTTCTTTGCGATTTTTCTACTTTCCATTATTTGTATAGGCAATCACACATTGAATGTGTGTTATTTGTTAGTCCCATGCTGATAATTCTTGCCAGGGATGTCCAGGTAAACCCCGGCCCACCCCAAGATTTGTTTGATATTTTATTCTGTCATTTAATAATTCGTACCCTTTTTTAAGATAAATTAACAGCAATTCGTTCCGATATAACATTACCCAACCCAATCGCCGTCGTGCAGGTCGTGGCAGTATCATGATTTTGTTTCCAGTTCCCTGCATGTAATGGAATGCACCATCTTAGAGACAGCTGATGTCGAGCTCCTGTGGTTCGAAATTAGAATTCCTAACAATAAATAACTATTTTTGTAGTGTGTACAGGCTATCTAATTCAGCTATTTTTTTTCTGGAAAAGAACCTTCAGGAGAGTATGGACCTGGCGAAACGTACGGGCATTAAACATATCAAGTTATTTTTGCGAACTACATAAACAATACTTAAGTGATTCAAGGAAATCAGAAGATGAATATCATAATAAGCAATGTAATATTGTAAAATGTATAGTTTAAAAGTACAAAATGGTCGTAAATGGTCTAATATTTTTAAGTCTGGTTATTCATGTTTGTCATTATCCTGTATAATATCCAACAATTTTGTGATATCCAAGAATAAACCAAAAGCTGATTTTGAATAAATACTCCCTTCAACAATTCTGATGTGGATGGGTCCACATTTATGCAGACTAGCAAGGTTCAATCTTTGCAGAATTGATTGGCAGCTATTGTCTGAGCTGACGGTAGTATTTGCGACATTTTGAAGTCCCTGGATATTGACAAAGCAAGTGTACCAGATGGTATAAGCCTGAAACTGTTAAAGGAGGCAGCTCCAACTGTTAACCCTTTTCTCACTCTCGATTCATACTGCATGACTTTTTAATTAAAAGATTTTAATTTTCAACTCCTGAAATCACACAAGTTACATAAACATTGGTACTCCATCCCCAGGTTCAACCCACACAACAGTATTATGTTCGACTTCTTAGCATCAAATGATGTGAAGATTGTAGATATTATCCCCCATAAGAGTATAATTTACACATTTTTCAATCACACCAGGAATATTTATAATGCATAGACCATATAACATCCAATAAATATGGTGCTGATAATACTGTCTGCTGCTGTATTGTGCCGGAAGAAATGTCTAATGTTAGCAACTACCTACCGGTCAGATTACAATTTATGATTAATACCCACACCAAGGTTCCAGATTTTTCACTTGCATCTTGAGACAATTACCAGTCTCATGTTTCACAATACTGCACTGTATCTCCTAAGTGGTCTTATGAAAGGAAAAGTTATTGTTCCATGAGATAGTTAATATTGAGCTGTCTGGCATGTTTCTTTTAACTATCCCTGGAAATTGGGACCTGTCAACTGCTCAGGATTTGGTTGATAACCACGCTGCCCAAGTTAACAATGCCATACTTGATGCAATAAATATGAAGGTGTGTGTTCCTTGGCGGCAGGATTGGTGATATCAGCCAAAAGGGTATTGGTGTCCCGACCTCAGTGTACCCCATGACCGGAAAAGCTGGTGGTGGCACCTATGGGTTAATACATGTGCCAAAAGGTTTTTTAAAGTTTGCAAGTGTTATAAATGGACAAAAAACGTCTTTACACGTAAAATTCGATGACAAATCGACTGTGTACGCTAAAGTAGCTACAACAGACTGAAGATAACCTGTAATGACAGCTTTCTTGGAATAGCATAAAAAAAATTAAAAAGAAGATAAATTCTGTATTGTTCTTGACAGCCTTTTTGGCAAAAGTAAAATACGACAAAATTTTGAAGATTTTCTCATGTGGTACAGCACTCTAGATGTGGGGCCCTTTGTGGAAGCAGCAGAAAAAATGATATTATTTTACATTTAGAGGGACATCGACCTTTTCATCGATTGTATTTCAGTACCAGGAGTCACGAGAAAATTTTTCTTTCGGACTGGCGCAGAGTCCAAAACATATTTCCCTTTCTTTGGCTATAAAGACAGATTTGAAAGGGGCATAGGCAGACCTTCACTCATTGTAACCAGGAAATATGTTAAAAATGACAAATTTGAGAAGGGGGATCCTGCTAATATTTGAGAACATGTAATTGGTATGAATGCTAATATACTCTATTCATATGATATCGATGCTTCTTTTTCGTGTTGTCCCTTTTGGGCTTGGCTGCAATTTACAAGGCATTAAATAGGTTTAACTTTCGTCCGCTAAATACCTGCACTGACAGAATAATCCTGATCGTTGTAAGTTTTACATCTGGTAAACCTGTACAAAGTATTCTCTTTGTAAATAACAAGGTAACCCTAAACAAACCAACTTATTCATCGAAAATATTGACTTACTACAAGCCGTCGTTGATTCGTACAGCATGTTAGCTCCTGTAATAGTTTGTGGAAATTTTAATATCCAACTCCTGAAATCACACACATTGCATAAACGTTGGGACTCCATCCCCGGGTTCAACCCGGACAATAGTATTATGTTCGACTTCCTAGCGTCAAATGATGTGATGGATCTAGATTTTGCCACCAATAAGAGTATCAGTTACACACTTTTGAATTACACCAGGAATATTTATCATGCATACACCATATAACATCCAATAAATGTGGTGCTGATAATACTGTCTGCTGATGTATTATGCCGAAAGAAAGTTCTCATGTCAGTGAACACCTACTGGTCTGATTACAATTTATGATTTATGTTCACACTAAAGCTCCAGATTTTTTACCTGTATATTGGTACAATTACCCTTCTCACGTTTTACATAAATGTACTGTAACTCTTCACTGGTGTAATGATCAGAAAAAGATATTGTTTCATGACATAAGTAAAATTTCGCTATCTGGCATGCTTATTTTAAGTATCCATAGAAATTGTGACCTGTCAAATGCTCAGGACTTGGTTGACAAGTATGTTGCTCATGGTAACAATGCCATAAATGATGTAATAAATAAAGAAGGGGGTGTTTGCACCAGGATCGGTGATATCAGTGACAGCGGCATTGGTGTCCCAGCCTCAGTGTACCCAATGACCGGAAAAGATGGTGCTGGCACCTATGAGTTGATAAAGGGCGTCCAAAAGGTTTTGTGAAGCTTACAAGTGTAGCAAAGGGATTAAAAAGTTCTTCAGACATAAGATTCGACGACGAATGGACTGTGCACACCAAAATAGCTACAACAAAAGGAAAAACCTGTATCATTGCAGGGAAATGACAGCTTTCTGGAATTGCATTTAAAAGAAACACAGTAAAAAAACAGACTCGAAGCCCCAATGAGGCCAGCAATTGTGGACCTATTTCTTTGTTGCCTGTTCATTCAAAACTAGTAGAGTTTTTTATGCCACCATCAGACAAAGTGTCAAACACACACTTTGGTTTCCATAAAGTTGTGGAACGGGATTTTGTAATAGTTTTCTAAATTGTATAAGTGCCTTCTCTGTCGCCAAATGAAGCACTACATACACATGTAGCTTAGATGTGGAGAAGTGCTTTAATCATATTTGGCATGACTGACTGGTTAAATTGTATAAGATTGACATTGATGTGCACGTGTAAGTTTAACTCATATGCATATGCAGATGACCTTGCCTTGCTCAGCCCTACAGTAACTGTACTTCTGAGTCTGTAAGATATTATATATACTACTGTCATGCAGATCAATGACAATTCTCCTTCAACCATGCTAAAACAAAATCTCTCATCTCTGGTCAGCATCACTTTTCAACTAAACTAAAATAGTGGTTAGGTAAAAATAAGATAGAGACTGTAGATCAGCTTGAGGTCTTGGGTGCACTGTTTACTAGTAGTGACTCTGGTGGTTGCCACATAGATGATCTTTCTATGCTCTCCGAGAAGTTGAAATAGCCTATCCTGGGCTAGATTCCAAAGCAAAGTGTCATGTCTGGAACCCCATTTATGCGCCAGCTCTTTTATACAGTAAGGAATGTGTTAAACTTGATCGCTCATCTGGAAACAAAATAGAGTCCATACAGAGGTGTCCCCTTGAACAGTGCCTTCCGATTGGGAAGTGGCATCACCATATGTGCTTTAGGAAGGCCTTAAATGTTTAACCCTTAATTATGGAACATGCCATTTCACTTCTGAACAGTATTTTTTAGGTTGACACATGCCTACGTGATTTAAATTTGTATTTCCTATCCGAATATTTGTAACTGGTTCACCTGTACCAGGTGCACTATTACACTACATAACTCGAAGTGGGATCTCTACAGTGTCTCTAGATTTTTGAAGTTGGCCTGACTGCAGGCCCAATCTTTCTTACAGCCAAGACAGCATCGTCGACTCGTTGATATTTTTATTGTGCCTTGGAAATGTATTAAGCTTTATAGTAAAAACACATAAGCTGGTATCACTGCTAACGAAAGCTTTTTCATTTAACAGTACAGTCTGTTTAATTCTGCAATGACTTCTGTCCATTTACTTGTATAGTCTCATTGTGTTTATCTCCATCTATTATGTATGTTTTTTCCTCGAATTCAGGGGTTTTTGATATTATAATAATAATAATAATAATAATAATAATCATAATAATAATAATAATAATAATAATAATAATAATAATAATAATAATTATTATTATTATTATTATTATTATTATTATTATTATTATTATTACTATTATTATTATTATTATTATCATTTACATTCACTCAGTATGCCTTTGTGTCACCTTCGCTTTGTGAGACACAGCTCAAAATTAAATTTAAAACTGGAGGCAGCTCATAAATAACAGTACAGTCTGTTTAATTCTGCAATGACTTCTGTCCATTTACTTGTATAGTCTCATTGTGTTTATCTCCATCTATTATGTATGTTTTTTCCTCGAAATCAGGGGTTTTTGATATTATAATAATAATAATCATAATAATAATCATAATAATAATTATAAGTAATTAAACAGACTGTACTGTTAGCTGTTGCTTTTCACTGGTTAAACATAATATCAAACAAAGAAGATAAAACCATTCTCCATAGGAGAAATAACTTGAAATCAGAATTGGTGGCTATTTGGTTGAAGGTTTCTGTGTCAAGATGAAAAAGGTATTTTAATTCAAAGTATTTTACTGGCATGGGCATTATATGTAGATTCCAATTGTTCCCTAACATATAGTGTTTACAATGAAATGTTCCTCTGAAGAACACTTATTTCAACAGATTGAATAGAACAGTTGAGACGTCCGATATCTCCAAGACAGAGGCTTTGTGCTCATGGACATATGGGAGTGAAAATTGAGAGAACACAAATAGGTCTAGATTAATCAGCATGAAAAAATGTAGCCTGTCGATGCCTGACTTTCTATGTACAAGATGTGTCAAACTCTCACAAAAAAGATATCCTGAAAGTAATCTGAGATGAAGCATTGTTTGGGATGGTGGAAGTAGAGAACAAGTACCGCTCACTGGCCTGAAAACATGTCCAAAAAATCAAACATTCCTCTCTATGAATATATTGAGGAAATACGTTCTTACATATTATGTAACACTGTGGTCACTTTAGATGACATGAGTGAACTGGCACTACGGTATGTTGAAACAAACAATTTATATATAGCACCCACAAAATTATTCGTATGTGGAATGCATGCCACATCATTGTTACCATGGTATCCACACCATGGGTTTGAAGTCAACAAAATTCACCAAGATATTCAAGCCATGAAATGTTTTTAGAAGTTCACGTCCAGGGTCAGGGAAGTTTGATGTCAAGGCACGCAGTATTCTACCCTTGATACTCTAGCTAAAACAATGAAACTAATGGAAAAATCTGACTGTGGTTTATTAATCATGGAAACAGTGAAATTCACCCCCGCATTTTATTGTGTAAACCTTGACAAACTATCTTTACTAGTCAATATCCCTCGTTTTATTTCAGGTATTGAGTTAAATGATGGGGATTTTTACCAAGTTCAAATGAAAAAATGATCCAATATGGTGGATTTGCTATACAATTTGGGTATTTTGTGTTACAGTACGCCAAACTACACATGTTAAATTTGCATTACACTAATTAGATATATTAGCAGGGTGTTAAGACTACAAACTAGCTCAAATGGACTATTTGCTATATTTTGCCGTTTCCGGCGCTTCTGTGGATTCTGGCATCAGGCATGACAAGCAGTGGCCACATTTTGAAACTCGAATAAGTTATTGTGACCAAGACAATATAAACCTCTCAGATGGATTTTGGTTTCCCATGCAATGTTGCTAGGTCCACATGAAATGTTTACTCCTTTCCTGTTCAAACATGAGTTTTCTGCAGCGAAAATATTAGGTATGTCATCTAAATCGGATGCCATCCGTGGGGAAAATGAAATAGCTAACGACAGGAAAGACACCAAAAACCTTTGCATGGCCGATTTTGAGATTTTAACGGTTTTTACCAGATGAATGTCCTTTCCATTAGTTGTAAAATAATTCAATCTATTAACTGATATGAGAATAACGCCAAAACCCACACCGGCATGTGGACACCCATACGTCCATGTGTCATTCTTTTGGTGTTTGGCCGCCAAACGGAACAATGCCACCCGTCAATCATACTTGACAGCCTGTCACGTGGCTGCAGGTAGCAACGGCCCATGGCAACAGGAGA
This sequence comes from Hermodice carunculata, assembly GCA_964020975.1. NCBI lineage: Eukaryota > Metazoa > Annelida > Polychaeta > Eunicida > Amphinomidae > Hermodice > Hermodice carunculata. Next base: position 67,586,566 of record OZ026628.1, read on the forward strand.
GTGGTATCCGTGCGGCAATGCAAAACAAGGCGGCATGCCGAAAGTATGTTTGTGGGCAGGGAAAAGATGCAAACATAATAACCTATCATAGCCCTAGTGGTTTACTTTATAGTTATCTTGCTTGTTTCGCGTTCTAATGAAGGGAGACTTTGAATGTCCAAGAGGAGCGGGAATCATCAGACCATGTCACTTCAAAGGCCATGCCGCCATGGATTACCCCAGTGGTCCTGCACACCAAAGACAGCAGGGAAAAAAACTGGCACTTCAATCAACAATACCCACGAATATAATGGTATTTTATCGGAACCCAGGGATGAGGAAATAAAAGTACAAATAAACACATCGAAATAAGCATAAACGTGAACAGCAGAGAAAACACACAAAATAGCGTTACAAAACTCGGGTTGGAAAGAGAAATGAAACTGATTGAGAAAATAACAACAAAATAATGACAAGCTAACTAAGGAAGGTGTACAGACATGTCTATAACAAGCTAACTACATAAAATATAGAGATAGGAGTAAATACAATAAAATACTATCCCTAAACACGGGATGAAGAAGTAGGGGGCAGAAGACCAAACCCGCCATCTGTGCACTGACCACGAGTGGCCGCACGCTGCCCCACTGAAGCAAGGCAACACAACTTTTGTTGCCAGGCTTGTGGTCATGGGACCGGAAGGACCGCCTCCATGACGTCACACTTTAAAACCAGACTGTCACTGTCTCCGTTTGACTGATCACTGAACAATGTTTTCCCTACTTCAAAGGCTATTTTATTCATGTGATTGGCCAAGAATTGATTGACAGCGTCCCAAAATGTTAAAGGACGATGTTGACTACGTTTTGTACAAATAACAACTCACCTTGAGCAAATGGTATTGTTTCAGAGGCAGATGATTTTTTTTAGAAAGGATAATAGGACGAGAACCCCACCTAAGAAAGGTTATTTCAAGAAAACGGCTAGGGTAAATTTAGTCCGGTTAACGGCTTGTATTTTTCTAATGTCTGATTGCAAAAACGATTCAGCGATTTTATAAATTTTCCTTCGTTCTTTTTCTATGAAATGAAGAAAATGAACATCCCGAATATCAAAGGGAAAATAGAAACATCAAACTTTGAGGATGGATAACAGAAAAACGAAACCAAACTTAAAAACTCACAGGATTGCTTTTTGTTGCCAATATGTCAGGATAAAGATGCAAGTGTAATTATGATATTATCACAAATAATAAGTGACTTATATCGACATTTATGGGGTGGATGCTTTGCGGTCAACTCTCAATTGTTTATTCAACAATTAACATCACAGACACCCCAATACGGAACACATAATTTATTTGGAGTATGACGATCACATACATATATGATATGCTATCCTAACGCAGGTACATTTTGAGCTAGGATTGACTGAAGTGGGATTTATTTTTAGTGTCTTACCTGTCCTTGAATACAGCTGTGCAGATGTGAATAAAAGAAACGTTCATAATACTTTAGGAACAATTCCAAAGTACTGGAAACAAAGGCCCAATCTGGTTGTTTCAACACTGGATTCAGGGCAAGTCCCACTCAAATTGTACCCACAAGGTGTTTTGATTACGACTCTTTTATCTGTCTTGCAAATGACTGTAGTGTTGAGATATTATGTATACAAAGCCTGTAAATATAATACTGTGTCCATGGACGGACATCGGCAATGTTTGATTGGGATGAAAAGTTTAAATCAAACCACATTGCTTCATTACCTGATCAAATTATTGTTAAATATGTTCACTTATAGTTGTGAAGCATTGACATACCGACCAAATGATCTGACTTGTTTATGAGGTGCTTCAATCGTTAAGTGTTCCAATTATTATACATACGTACATGTAACTGTATTTGATCTTGTATTTGTATATATGATGAGTTTACATTGTGAAGCTTTAATATAGCACCTAAGTAATTTTGGCGTTTTTGCTTCAATAGTAAAATGTTTCCACACACACACACACACACACATATATATATATATACATATATATATATATATATATATATATATATATATATATATATATATATATATATATATATATATATATATATATATATATATATATACACATATGTATTGAAATCTGTCTACATCTGTGGGACTGGCAAAAAGTGGCAGGTGCTTATAGCATGAAGTGTTTGAATCTTAAAATGTTCGACATATATACATATATATATATATATATATACATGTGTGTGTGTGTGTGTGTGTAATTGTACTTGTATATATATATTACTTCCAACATTTGTTATGGCCACAACCACACAGGTTATCATTTTATTTCAAGAAGTGTGTATGTAAGGAAATAAATTGTGGATGTACAAATATATTTGGTAATTATGTAACTAAAAGTCAGACTAGGGGTGTTAGGATTGACGAATTCTGGACTAGCTACAACATTTTCATATTTTTCCCTTTATATTACATAATATTATAGATGGGGCACACCAACATTGATGTTGACAAAGATTTCATGTACATCGATTTTGGCTCATTATTTCCGTCAAATTATAGATGATAATAATATCATTAGCGACCTAAACTTTGACCTCTCCACAATCAGACCAAATTCTGTCAAGGTCTCCCAAAAATTAAAGATGGTTGAATATTTACAAGATGTACATGTTGATCCCTATATTGCATAATATTGGCACCACTAATATGGAAAGTGAGCCAGATTTTCATACAGCCTATAAGTCCGGAAAGTTGTATGGGCTAACATTTAAACTGTGGGCGGTGGTAGGGATGGTAAGGAGCAAAACTTTAAAGATGGATAGACATGAATAATTGCATAAGCTCTGCGACCTTACGTCAGCAGAGGTAAAAGAAAATCGTTATTTCTGTTATACACATTCGGTATCAGTAAAACCACCTGTCATTGTTTCTTTACAGGGACGGACAAAACAACTGTGTTTGTAGGGCAAAGAGAACAAACACTACATTTGATGGACGCTAGGAATATTAGAGTGGACCAGCAGCTTAGCGTGAGTGACCCTCTGAAGCTGACTTGACCTGGAGTACACTTCCAAGAATGAGACTTGACAAGTTTCTAGAGGATCCCTCATTGTTTTAGAAACTTATGCAGAATATATTAGGAGAACCAAAGGCATCGGGAGAGATTGTACCAAACTGTTTTGTAAAACTTTACAAAACACTTAACAAGAACACTTTATCCCCCTGGATAAAACATTACTAAAACTTGCTGGTATTCACATTGAAATTTCCATGCCACACAGCACTTGGGCTGCTTCCACCAGCTGTGATCAGTAAACTGCAGTACCGCTGGGAGCCATTCTAATAACTCCAGGATGGTCCAATGACCCCATCTCAGCTATATCGTAATGCACCCCTCATTGCCGGACGAAATATAGCGCAGGGTACTGTGTCTCTTGCTGGACAAAATAGAGCCCATGGTCACGGGTCGTGTGAATCTCGTGTATCATGCTTATCCAGATAGGTGTGCATATATTTTGCAACAGATCATACCATGATAATTTCATTTCATAATAGATTTTTGACATATTCTTCCTGTTATGTTGTCATTGTCTTGAACGATATCTAGAATGCGAATTCTGGGGTCGTATGCATAAAGCCTAAGTAAGTAAAAAAAAAAACAACTTAAAAATAAGCGTGGTAACCATGAGTCTTTTTTCTTCAAATTACAAAGTTACCCTACTTACAGTTCAACGTTGAACTTAGTTTGCTTTATGAATAAGGGCACTGGTCACTTTGGTGATATGGAAATATTATCAAAAGCCGGATCCAGACACTGCTTTTCACAACAAAAATTAAAGAAGGCAAGAATGTAATGTAAGGATTGTACTTGCTTCGATATTAGGTGAGGCAAGTTAATGTCATTTTCTGGCTTCCGTTTTTTGCATTTGAAGCAGTTAACAAGGAAGCAATGAACGCAGAAAAATGCAACAAAACTCAAAGCACTGCCTATAGGAAGGTCAAGGTAGGTAGCTTTGTGTGACCACCAGGTGACTACCGTTTCATAACACGATTTTCTTTTTTTCAGTAAGTGCTGCAGTAAAGCAATAAAGCCTGGATGCATGTCCCTCGAGGATACTATGTTAACAGCCAACGCAGCCCCAGGTAAACTTTGTTCTTGAAAACGTAATTCAGAGAAAATTTGTGAACAGCTGACCCAACAGAAAATTCAAATGAAGTTTTAGGATAATATGATAATTGGTTTAATAAATAACGACAGATACAGGTGTTTGCAATGGGTGTTCTTTTCTGTTTCAATTATTTTCTTTTTCCACGAAACTTCGGAAATAAAATATGACATGAAAGTATATACTGTCTTTGACCAAATAGTGTAATTATATCTACTTTCTTCTGCAAAGTGTGCACTTTGGAACGTGAAATAATGAACTCTGCTTTTCCATTGAAAATCCACACCTCTCCATCCTTGAACAGGCAACCACTTTGCATCTGCAAAGAGATTTAGGTGCTACCAAAATATGTACACTTCACACGTTTGTACTAAGATATTTCAGTATATAAATTTCGAGTATGTGCGCCAAAACGCTTTTAGGGATCATCTCTATAGAAACAAAAATGGATAGTATAATAGGGCAAATGACAAATGACATGTTGCAAAATGAATGAAATAAACAAAATACAACACAAATACAGAGTGACAGAGGTTTGAAAGGCAGTTATAGTACAATATAACATAAAAAGATAGCACCACTTTAAGGACAAGAGTGTAAAACATAAATTCTCAACATAAACCAAAACAAAAAGTAAATAGAAATGAGTCAGAGTTTAAGTTGAGCAATAACGCAGACCATAATTACCTAACCATTGTATTACAGCTCGGTTGTTTTGTTGGACGGGTGGTTTTCCGTTGTTAGGTGGAATCGAATTCTAAACTATGGCTCCTATGTAAGAAATGCGGTTTTCACCATAGTGTTTTTTCCTGGCGGGATAGACAAACAGTTAGAGAGCGGGGATCGGTAGAGTAAGAATGTCTTTCACTTATATGTTGAACTTTTGAGGCTACGTTGTTTCGACTCAGATTGTGAAAAATATTGTACATAAAGAAACGGAGGTGGATATCGCATCTGTGTTTTAGATTTTAATTATAAGTTGGCCTGTGTAGTTCCTCTGTCAAAGGGTTCCTGTCCATTTTATTTATCATTCCAACTGCTTTGCTCTGATGTTACATCAATCTCAGTAAGGACAGGTGAGGGAGTTTTATATGGTAAGCAGTAAAACACTCACATATCTTACCTGCTTTGGGGTCCCAAAGAACATGGATTCAGTTTTGTCAGCATTCAGAGTTGCTCCTTTCAAACCATTCAGAGACCACAACCATAACATTCTGCAGAACACTTTCAATTTCTTCAATGTGTTTTATTGAAAAGTAGGGTGCAGAGTGCAGGGTCCTTGGAGAATAGTGAAAAACTAAAGCTAATCAACGGACTGTGTAGGTCATTAATGTAGATGATAAAGATTAGCAGGCTCAGAATTGGTCCCTGGGGAGCTCCGCAATGGATCCACTTTGGTTTAGAGATTAGCCAAACTGTATGTTGGTTTTGATATGACAAATAAGACTCAAACCATTCATGCTCAAAGTTAGAGATGACATAGCACTTAGGATATAAAAATAAGTAAATAATAGTTCAAAGTGCATTGCAAGTTCATAAATTTTCATTGTAACTCTTACAACTGAATATTGGACGGGGTATGTGCATGTCAGTGTGTAGACCATCCTTGTAAATGGGAGTGATTTTAGCCACCTTCCACTCATTAGGGACCATACGGATACGATTTAATTGGTTGCAGATATGGATTAGGGGCGTTGACAAACTATTCGTGCCTGCTTTTAATGGCCATAAACTGAGGTTATCTAGGCCTGTTGCTTTCCCAGCAGATTGTTGTCTTAACTGTCAGGGCACAATCTATGGAGATATTGTTTGGGAGCTTGGAAAACCTTAATTCAATTGTAACCTATAGTGGTTGTCTGTCTGTGATTTTTTCTTATTTTCAGCTGGAGCAGTTTTATTACAAATCGGTAACACAATATTCATGGAAATATCTCGAGCTTTTGATGAATTCAGTTTGAATAAAACATGCGTCCAATCTGAATTTTCTCTTCTCATAATCTAAAGCAGTCTCACTGAAATGAGAGTGCATTCTGGCTTGAATAATGTTACTGTCCTTAGGGTTTGACACCTTTTCTAGATGAATAGGTCAGTTTAGGTCCCTTTGAGGGTGCTTATAACACCACAGTGGTCTACTGTAGTGGTAAAATCTGTAAATATGAAGTCAATTATGGTCTTAAAATGTTCAGTGACTGGGGGGGGGGGGGGGGGCTCACTTATTAGTTGGTAAAATTGTAATTTTTTTACGTGTCTAGAGTCATGCACACGGTTGGTCATTATTAAGGCTGAAGTATATTTTAAAATCGCTATTAGCACAAAGGATACTAGTCTCGCTGTATGAACGTGCGTGCCAGAATTGTTGATGTCTTCTCCAAAACCATCACTTATGCTATTGTAAAACTTGGTGTGTATATGCGTTGTGAAAGTGTCGGAGTTGTTCTTTAGGCGGTGTTGCCATGAATTTTTATCTGGATGCAGGTCTACATATTTTACGACATAGTGACCCCAAGCGATTTTCGGACTTTTCAGATTTTTTTTTTTTTCGGGGGGGGGGGGGTGTTTTTGTTTCTTTGGAGGGGGAAGGTGGTGGTAGTGGGGGGAGGGAGATCTTGAAAAGTCTCTCTGTGAAACCAAATGGCCAGTTACTGCAAAAAATGGATGTGACGCAACCAAAAAAACTTAATGTGCTTTCGAATGTCGTGAAATTCTTGGTAATGCATCATGATACTTTTCTAAATATCCACTGTCATGTCTTTTAGTAAAATAATGTTCGTTATATGTCAGTATTTTATGTTCTAAAAATTGCCATGTTCATTTAGCGAGTTAGGCTTTCGTGCATTGACTGATATAAAATATATATGTTTGTTATTGATATTGAATGGTTAAATTGACGGAAACATGTACAATCATATAAAAGTAGGCTGCAGATCCAATGATCAGGATTTAAGATGATGGCTAGAATAATGAAGACTCACTCACGCAAAATACATATTTGCAACATCAACTCAAACAAAATTCAATACGTCTAAACAGAGTATACATTTCTTGAAGCTGTAGATCCAAGCTTATTAATTTATCCTGCAGACATCTTGGTGCCCTGGCAAATACCTTCCTCGATGACACTCTGAGATGTTCTCAGGCACATGCTGGATTCAGTGAAGCTCAAACTATTCATTCAATTTCTTCATTTTGCAAATGTGAAGTTGCATAAATCTCAGACTATGGTATAGGAGTTACCGACTACCTTGAAAGTTGCAATGCTCTTTAGTGTGGTCTAATGTATTTTTTTTTCTTTATTCATTCAGGTATTATTATGGAAGTCCTCAACTCCTGAGTGATGTGTTCATTTATGGGACTTTTGAAGCAGCTTGCTGAGAGTTTTCAGAGTTTCTTGGTGGCAACCCTGATTTTCCTTACGTTTGATGGTTCAAGTTGTGTTTTAATTTATTTATAATATGAATGGTACAAAGAGCACTTTAGTTGTTCTTTAATACATTGATAGTCACCACAAGGGAAAAAGGATTCTTGTATTGCGTTAATAGAATTCCAATCACAAAAGACAATATAATTAGTTTGTTTGGTTCCCATTACTGTGATAGCCCAGTTTACTCATTGTCCAGACAAGTTTAAAGTCGTATGCCATACATGTAAAATAAGCATGACAAGGAGCAAAATATTTTTGAATAAGGCGGAAAAGAAGCCATACTGGTGCACCAATCTCAGTAAAGTGTGAAGCAGTGGGCTAATTTCGTTCAATATAACGACCAAAATCAGTATCGTATATTTTACATGAAAAATGTTGTATCTGCTGTAAATCATTGTATTCCAAATTGGCAAGAAAATTTGCTTGATGCCAAATCTGTCTGTGTGCCTCCAAAACTTGCATACTATATAAATGCATCAACTTTTGGTTGTGTTTAACCAGATGAGTCTTCAGACAAAATCTATGAATTAAATTGCAAAAGGCACCTCTGCCTATAATAGCTTCAAACACATTCAACATTGAAAATATACAAGTGTCCCTAATTAGCATCAATTTGATATTTATTATGATGCTTTGCACACATCTCACAAGGTGGTAACAACCAACAAAGTCTTGCATAAAGTAGACGGATCACATTTACTTTTAATTCTCACCTTGCCAATATTAGTCAGTGGTCTAATTAGAGGTTGGCTTCATGCAATGCTTTGAAAGCAGATTCTGTGATTATATCCTGCAAGACAAATCCTCCTAATCATCCTACCATTCATTTACAAGAACAAGTGCTAAATGCTGTTCAAGATCTCAGACATCTTAGTGTTAAGTCACGCGTTGATGTCATATAGTCTGATCATATTATTTAAATTTCAAATAAGTTAATTAAATCAGTTAACATTATCAAACGTTTAATGTTCACTTTAAAATTACCAAATTTATGGACTTTTGATTTTCCTTTGTCAGGCCTATTGTCGAATATGACAGTCAATTCTGGAATGGCTGTGCGGCATAAGTGGAATTAAGAGTAAAAGTGTCGAACTGTAAGCTGCCTGCATTGTCACAGGTGCAATGGGTGGAACCAGGAATGCGAAATGATAAGAGTAAACCGGGTGACAAACTGAAGCCAAACTGCGTATAAATTTATAAATTAACTTTGACGTAAAAGTTGGTCAATAATATAGCTCCAGATTCACTCTGCACTTGCATTCCTTCTACTAATACTCTGACCAGAATATCCGTCAAAATTATGATCTCTGGCACTTTTAAGTGTCACACATAACTCTACAACTAATCCTTTGTCGTCCCAGCGTCTAAATGTGGAATGTGTTCAATATAACGTTCGCAACACCCTTTCAATTTCAGTATCTAAATTTGAAGTATACCAGCCAATTGCCTGCCATTAACATTTCCAAAGTTGCACAACTGCTATTCAACACACTCTTTTACGTTAAGTTGCGATAGCCAGGTAAATTGTCATATATACAGAATTGGTGAGAAGAACACAGCAACATACTTTTTCCCAGCTTCTGTAGACATATGGCATAATGTATTTTCCTGTCCTTTTTATGTGAATCCTCTATAAAGATTGCACTCTGAAATCGTTGCAATACCCCATTTACCCTACAATCTGAACTATAGGCATCTATAAACTTTTCTCTGTCTGAAAACCTGGACGATTTTTTCAGCACTTCATGATTTTATTGTTTCAAGTGGACGTTTCAAATCCCAAAGGTGGTCGTTGGATGCAGTCTAAATATGCCAAATTTGATTTCTGAATCTGGTATACAAGTTGCTTTTCGTCATGTGTGTTGGTCCTGTGTTTTGTCCTGACTCCGCAAAACAAATTTATGTAAGATCAAGCCTCCTTTCCCAATCATATATTGTCAATAAGTGGATTATATGGTATGATATACTTTTGCTTAACGAAATACGTTTTATCCATCCAATAACTAAAGGGTCGAGATCCGGGTTAGCAATATTATTTTGCATTTGTTAAAGTGCAAATGAATGCAGCTTTTTAAACATGCTTGACTGCGCCAACCACTGAAATTTATTCTTTAATGGCGAAAATGCTCTAGAAATATACTGTTTTATTGATCCAAAAGAATGCTAACTTGATTTTAGTAATTGATAGACGGCGGTAAAATACCCTACCATAGGCCCAAAGCCTTCACCAGAGTTGTAATGCATCCGAAAAACAAGATCTGAATATCAATCAACCTTTCAAGGGCCAAATTCAATTTGACTTTCAGATGCGCGTTTGTAGGGCCCAGACCCGGCATTTCATATTTGTAGAGTTTTATTGTACTGCAAATAATATTATGCAAAATAATCATATGCATGCCTAGTGCGTATGGGAATAAATTTAGGGACTTGGACTTGTACGCCATGGGTCAGCTTGTAAACTGGTACCATCTGAAGGCAACAAACAAAACTGTCATATCTCTGATGCCACCTCTTTGGGCCAAAAAAAATGCATAATTGGTACATTTTGACTGTCTAATTACACCCAACCAAGAAATATGTTTTCCCATGGAGCTCTGTGCTTTGTGCTGATTCGCCCATCAGTATTTGTAAATGGACTATTATAAAATTCAAAATGTATATATATATATAACTTATCTTATCTATCTATCTATCTATCTATCTATCTATCTATCTATCTATCTATCTATCTATCTATCTATCTATCTATCTATCTATCTATCTATCTATCTATCTATCTATCTATCTATCTATCTATCTATCTATCTATCTATCTATCTATCCGTCTGTCTGTCTGTCTGTCTATCTGTTATTATATATATATATATATATATATATATATATATATATATATATATATATATATATATATACAAATACATATACATAAATACATCTAACGAACACATTGCACAAATTCTAATAGGATTTCTTAGTATCTTTGTCCCTACAACAACAATTTTTTGTGTTGTTTATTAGCCATAGAAATCGTAGATTTTATTTTGAAACAAATATCCAGATAGGTCTGATCATGCACCTAATACTGGCGTGCATCAAGCTATGATTCCTGGAAGTCTAAATTGCTGGTTTGATAATTCACCAGGTCGCAAGCTTGTTCATTTTGCCTAAACTAATCTCTTCAACCTTCATATTAATGCAACCACACATATCGGATCCCATTCTGCTACGTATCTCAATCAAAAAAAGGTCTGGAATACATAGTTCTATTCATGATATTCATATGCTTCTTCCGATCGCACATTCTGACCATCATGCTATTGGGGCAAAATCACTGTTTCGTTAGTCTACAGAGACAACGTAAAAACAACGTGCACGGGAATGCAAAAAGGCCAACCTGTGATTTGAGATGAGGGCACTTTGTTAGACTACATGATTTATTGTTAATATAACTCAGATAAATTGTGACCGATAGGCTATTTTTTTCCATGAAAGCTGCTACTTGTTGTATTCCTAGCAAAACTGTGGTGCTTAGCCCAAGGTCCACCCTGTCCTAATTCTGGACTTTGTTAACTTAAAAGACATGTTTAAAGGAAATATGACAGCCGAAAATATGAACGTTGAACCCAATGCCTGGGGCTTCTTTGCCAATTTAATAGTTTTCACAAAAAGCAAATGTGAAGCTTGCTGTGCGGATATATAACAACCAAAGAAGATTTGTTTCAAAGATAATCTGTCGCTGGGTCAACAAGGAAAACTGTTTGCCTGGTACATTCAAATTGAAAAATGATACCCACATGAGAGATAAAATATGAAATTTAAGGAAAAATCTGTAGCAAAATAAGGTTCCTAGTTTGAAAAATTCTACTGGTAGTCCACTAGTATGAAGAAATCTACTGGTAAAAAGGAAATGCTCCAAAGAGAGGAAGAAAGAGCGAAAACGAAAGAAAAAAAAATACTGGATAAAACATATCGTCAAGTATCAGCTACCAAACAAGATTTAGCCAAGTAATGAGAAACTCTGGGTAATTCTGGTACTGTACACTTGTTGTTGCAACCCTGATTCATTTATGGATCACTGTTGACACCACAGCATAGGCTGATGTCAAAATGGTAACCATATGGTAGCATAAAATTACATGTCTCACAGGAGTATAAACTGCACACACATGCAATTGACTGCTGATTTGTCTACAGATCTTAATGACTTCCAAAAACTGTAAAGGCTGCTAGGTATGGACGGAAGTTTTAACATTGAATCGTAATTATGTACAGTTACGCCCGGCTAAAAGTTAACAGCCAAACGCTTTTTTCGCGTTTTGCTGGTGTTTGGCTTGTGTTTGGAAACGTTTGGAATGTGCTTGGTAAGTGTTTGGAATGTGTTTGGAAAGCGTTTAGGAAAAATCTCAACCAAACTTTTACAAAACGTTCGAACACTTTCACAAATCTACCGAACACTTCTCCAAACGCGTTGAACAATTACCCGAACGATTTCAAACACTTACACAAACTCATTCAAACACTATGCATTTCAAACACTTCCATTTAAATGATGAAGAATCTCCAAACGTATTTTCAACAGGTCCAGCAACATATGATGTACCTACATGTAAATGTGCACTTATCAAGCATTATAGGTTGTACATATTTATATAAAACACGATCCAAATACGTTTACCCAAGTGTCTAATTCAACTAAAATTAATTAAAGGAAGGCACTCCTTACGTTGTATTATACATCATTGGAAAGGATTTTTCATCAGAATTTCATATCTGATGTTTATTTTATTAATTTTTACAAATTTCCGATGTTTATTGCCAAATATTAAAACCCCCACATTACCAGCAGTTCACCATTACGCGAAGCCAGTCGAGATGTCGGACCAATTAAAAGCGACTATACAACTGGCCAATCATAGCCATCGGTTGATAACGAAGCCAAGGGCACCATGATCATTGTTCAACACAAAGCCACTTCAAATTATGAAAATTGTTTCCGAGGTCGTTATCGACGTAAAGAATATGCATATGTTATGTGTTTCAATCAAATCAATTATTATTTATCAATGTATTTACTCCCTTCATGATAATCGGTCGTAAATCGTGACCGTGTAACGTGAGCGATAATATGAGCTCCGGGAGTTATCAAACGATCGGAATTCGTCACGCAGCTTGAAGTGCGCTGAACACAACTTCGTGCTTTTGTATGCTGCCAATACTTCTTCTGGGATTTTCATAATAGCATTCCATTCATCTGCTAATGATGTGTCTTTTGGCCAAGAATGAAAATATCTTTCTGGATATTCGGTGGCTGTGCCACCGCACGAAACACACCTTGGCATTTTCGTCTGTTCGTAGTCAATGAAAAACTTGGAACTCTCTACCGCACGGAGGTGTAGAAGGCTGCAGAATACCGCTGTTTCCAAATTTGGCTATAAATATGTCCAAGATCGCGCGAGGAAAGACGTGACATATCGTGACTCGTAAACGTTGCCTTTTTTCTTGCTAAAACGAGTTATTAAAAACAGTTTTAAACAACTGCTGCATATACAATGACATATATTATTAGTTTTCGTTACATTTCCGACCACTTCAATTTGAAACTAGGAGTTTATTCTCATCAAGCAAAAAAAACTAGGTGCAGAAGTAGGACTCCCGTGATCCGCGAAATCGCCTTTGATCTTCCATAGGTTTGCCGCTTCCGGTAATTTGACAGGTAAAGCTGATTTCAGCAACATTAAAATGCAGATTTAAGAAATATGGAATAAAATATAACTAAACCATTTTACATGTGGTAAGTGCCTGACATGAAGTTCCCAAAACACTTAAAATACAACGTAATGAGTGCCCTCCTTTAAAGACTTAATTCTTCATTTAAGATGTCATGAATACTTCATCTTTCAAAAACTTTTTCGGAGTAAATTCATAGGCAATATCATGATCAGATCAATATCATCATCAGATCATGATATTGCCTATAAATTTACTCCGAAATAGTTCCTAATTTTCACTTAAAATATATATAATTACTCCAAGGACCAATGGAGTATCACCTGGCTTATTCCACTGGAACTAATTCTATTGCTTATCTTGGTAAGCCATACAATACTTAAATTGAGCTGCTTCTGTATTTCCATTCGAAATTTTAAAAGTTAGCCTTATTTCAAGAACTTCACTTTCAGAAAAAGTATGATAGCGACTGGGTATACTTGCTACTGAAAGATCTGTAACTTTAAAATAAATGAAGTGTTTAACCTGTTAATGTAGGCATATTATTTGTTTTCTTCTACCTATACTTATTTTCTTCCTCAATTAGATATGAGCAAGTCATCATATTGTTGATTACCAGTAACAATATAGATATTAGCAGGTAAAAGTGACAAATGCATGTCATCAGAATTAGATTACCAAGTGAACATGTACATGTATCACATACGTTTGGCGCAAAGTGTAAAGTGTTTGAAAGCGTTTGGAAAAGTGTTTGAAAGCATTTGGCAAAGTGTGTGTAAAGCGTTTGGAAATTGTTTAACTTTCACTGAAACTGTTTGGGAAACGTTTGGCAAACGTTGGTGCGTTTAGCGTTTGTAAACTTGAACGCGAGCGTAACTGTACATATATATTTGTATAAATCCCAATTCAGATTAAAGATGTCTATAAATGTTTAATATATAACTAGAAAATACCCATGGGTTTATGCAGTGGCACTGTACTGTTTATTAGGAATAAACTGATATCCAAAAAAGAAAGAAAAAGGAACAATTCTTGGTATTAATAAAAACATTTCTCAATATCAGAAATATTGATTTCTTGGCTTCTTTTATTCATTTTCTGATATGAATAACTCGATTGATTGATATACAGAATTTCCCTACAATTTTTTATATCAATTATGCTAACTATCTATGTCTTTATGTGGGAGGGAATTATTGATGTAAAATAGATTTGTGGATGTCAAAAATTCGATTAGTCGATATCAATATCAATACAGATCTTATTGATAACCCAATGTATGAATAATCGATATTAAAATAGAATTCTTGATAACAGTAAATACAAAGCAAATAGTGAAAGGGTGCCCCACAAATGTCAAGAGTTAGGTTCGTGATATCAATAATTAGACAAGTTACCAAAAATAACGAAAATTCTTTATTTATAGAATATTCATTAATTATATTAAGAAATTGATTTGTTAATGTCATGAATTGATTTCTTGACTAGTACCAAGGCATAATCAAAACGACTTCCCATAGGTAGGAACAATTTATTTGTTGACATCCAACATGCTTGTTCTTGATATCAGTGTATGATTTCTTGACATCAAAATTCGAACTTTTGATACCTTAAGGTGGCAAGGAATTGTTGTTATCAAGAATTTGAATTACTGTCAAGAAATCATTTATTGATATCCAGATTTTGAATTATCGACACCAATCAATGAAGAATTCAAAACTTCGAGTTATTGATATTACTAACAAATAAAGATAGTTTTGGCCATGCAAAATCGATTTATTGATATCAAAAATTCACTTCGTTACATGAAGAAATAACGAGTTAAAAGTAAAACGGCACCTCATAGATATCAATAGTTTTGTCCCTTTTAGTGAGGCTATTTTCGTTCCCCAGGATAAATTTACAATCCAACCTTTGAAGTCTGGTCAAATCTTGAAACAAATCAGGCCCATCGCACGGGCTTTGCACCATTGCGCCAGGGCCAAACGTTGTTCAATGTTGGTCGCAATTTCTATATGTGCTTGCCCATTTAACAAAGGCAGGAAGTAAATCAATACAGTGGATGACTGTCTATTTCATTCCACTTTTTTTATCCATAGACTCTGCGTGCCAGGCAATTTACACGGGTCAAACTTTTTCCTCATGCATCTTTTGAAAACTAATAATTTTACTGCACACATATTAACGTAGTGACTACATGAAACAGAAATATTGAGCATGACTAGATATGTATCCAAATACATTACACGAAATGACCATATGGGGAGGGAACCCCCTGTTTGTTCGATTTTTAGCATATCCTTTCATTCAATGGTACTTTGAGTAGTTATGGGCATTTGGAGTACATTGAATGTGCACATGTTTACTGACTACAAGCTGCAAGATGGCGTTGAAATGATTTCCTGCAACACATCAATGATGAGATGTGTATTCATGAGGCTGGTTTTGCTTTTGCCTTTTTTAAAAGAAGACTATTAGCCATGAAAAGGCTAAAATATAAAAGTTATCCCAAGTGTAGTAAGGATTTTTGTTTTGCCAGAGAAAGACTGAAACCGAGCAAAATCTCACAATGAGACGATCAAGATGGCCCTTTCTTCGGCTTACAGACACAGGTCAATGACGACTGAAAGAATAGCATACAGTTTAACTCGGGTTAAACTTAACAGTCACCAAACGCATCGAACTTGTGCAACCTTTTCCTGACCTTTTGAGTGAAAGGCAAAGGTTTTATCAAACCCATTAGTCACACTTTCCAAACCATTCGAATCCATTTCCTCTTTTTGCATTAAAATTGCTTGAAACACTTTTAAACCTTTCTCTAGTGGTTCAAAACGATTTCACACGCTTTTGCAATCTTATTGGATGTTGAAATGGTTTGCATCCCATTCAACCATTTGAAACCTTTTGTCAACCCGTCAAAAACCTGTTGAACCTACTACAACCTTCACAAGCCCCGTACAACACTTTACAACACAAAAATGCATTTGGCTGTTAAGTTTTAAGTGAGCTTAATGGTCATTACAACACTGCGCAATACAGATGACCTTACATACATCATATCGCATATTTGTGATAGATGATCTTTATTGATACTCCTGCCCACATGTGTACACCATATGGTAGCATGTCTAACATGCTTGGGTAGGCCACATTGGAAAATATTACACATATCACACTAGCCTTATTTGATACCCCTGTTTTAGCTGGTGAAAAAACTATGAAATATTTTCTTTTGTTCAACAAGTTTCACTTAGCTAAAAATATCTGACAATATTTGGTACCAGCATTGATTCATTACCACTTATACCCAGTGTTAAAGGTACACAATATGGCACTACATGGAAAATGGCTTACGAAATATCAACAAACACAGCTTCCTGGCCAGTATAGAGGTGGTGGAGGAGGCTAAGGAGAAAAGGACAAGAAACAGAAGCAGACGAAGAAGAAAAAAGTGAAGAAAAAGTTAAAGGAATAAGAAGCAGAAGGAAAATAAGAAGAACAAGCAGAAAAAAGAACTCCAAAGCTTTATTTATGTGACAGTACACAGCACATGCCTTGAACTTTTTAAAATGTCATCAAAACTTCTATCTGTAACACAGAGTTACGCAACAGGTTTATTACATAACGCCATAGAACAATGGTTACCATACAGCAGAAACATGATTGGCATGTGTCTACAGAAAGCCAGTCATAATAATCCCAAGAACAAACAAACAAGCAAAATTAAGGAGACGGCAACACATTCTCCTTTGCAAAGTATTGAGGTGCTTACCCTTGCAACGTTCATGCCACAATTGGTGTATTCTGTCGAACGGAAGGGCAGGACTTGCCCAAACGGATCAAAGGGATGGATGAATGGACAGAAGTACTCCATAAACCCATCGCATAGGTGCTGCAGAGTGAGAGGTCTTCACGTAATAGAAATGTCACGTTTCTATGCATCCCATGCAGGGACTTTTTTCTTTCTTTTTTTTGGAGGGGGGAGGGTGAGTACATCATTGCGAAACTGTTTTTTTCGGCCACTGCAGACTCATACAAGCTACTCGTGGACAGTCATTATCCAGTTTAGTTGAAGAACTCTTTCCAAAAACAGTTTTGAATTGGTTGTAACGTTTGCCTTTTTCATTCAATTGGATGACAGAAACAAGCATAGAGATCTGGCTTTCATTTTTATTGTGCACATTTTCATTCACCTCATTTTGTTTTTGTTTTTGTTTTTTGTTTTTTTCCTCACAAGGACATGGGGTACATCAACACACCCACTGCAGGTGCCTCTTCCAAGGGAAATTAGTTGGAAATTCCAAGGCTGTGGTGTATAGCAACCATGAACATGTTCTTGTGGAACATGCATACTGTGCCAAACCAGAAGAAGAGACAGCTCCTCCAAATGCACCGCAGTTCACATCAACACCTGTCAAGAAACAACAATGATCACTATTTCGTGTTCTGATTTTGCAAGCATACCTATTGAGGAAGTTCAATCACTTAATTCTTTTCTTACATTTCTTCACATTTATTTGTGATGAAGGGAAAGACCTCATGTATATGGCAAATAAATATCATGTAAAAACTGCAGATCATGATATATCTGAGACAAAGTCACATGAAACCTATCTAATTGAAAAGAAATACACTGTGTGTGAGAGTAATTTAAATCAGATATTCAACAAACTCACGTGGGATGAATCCATGACAATTGGTGATCCTGCTTTAAATCAAAAAGGACCACAGCAAAAGTTGGAAGTGGCCTTAGTGTTAAACTTGTGTGTGTCAATGGCCACGAAAAAGCTGATTGCACATCTCAGCCACTGATAGGGTAAATGCCTTAATGCAACTTGTTGTCTGTTGCTGCAACACTCTTTCAGGGAATACATATGCTAGAACTGCTAAGTAGGAAAACCTGCTGAAATTGCAACTGTATATTCAAACAGTAAGTGATGAGATCCAAACAAAATACTTAGTACCAGAGGTTCACAACCAATGGACCAAAGGAAGGGAAAGAGTGTTGCAGTTATTGCAATCTGAAGACAATATATCATTCATTGGCGATGGTCGGTGTGACTGGACAGGGCATTGTGCGAAGTACTACACGTACAGTTTAATGGATGCAGAATCAAAACTTATTGTCAGTTTTGGATTGTTGCGTAATGGGGCACTTGAAGTGTATCATGTCATGTTGGGTACAAGGCATCATGTGCAGTAAAGAATAGCATGCAGCAAGTAAACAAAACAGTGGGTTGCCAAACCGGCTTACAGTCCAAAGACATGTGATTACCTTGTGCCATTGATAAAAGCAGTGGCGCACAGGAAGGTACAGGCTGAAAAAAGAGAAACCTAAAAGCCTATTTGTAAGAATGTGGTCACAGTACCTACACCAGCAAAGGATTAACAAGTATTCTATCCCAGGCACATGGGCGCGAAAGGCAAATTAGTCTTTTTTTTCCTGGCATAAATTTGTAACAAAGCCCCGGCAACAATGCCCGTGGAACTACTTTCAGTCTATTGAGGCCCAAATGGGGAATAAGCTATCGTAAATGTAGAGCAATTTTGAGATGATTTCTACAAGCAAAAACAAATCAAAACACAATGTTTTTTACATCGGTTTATAAATTTATTTTTTATAATTGCCATTGTCGGCTCAACATGTAGCCGTATACATTAGGCTATGTGTAAATATTTATCACAACATGCTTATTGCTGAACCATTTAATGGGCCTACTGTGGCAAGACCTTGCATATTTTCATATATGTTTTTTAAACCACAGCTAAGTCCAAAATTGATGGGCCTAAAGATAGAATTAAATAACATTTCTAGTCCCAATTATACATGGCTAATAAGTATAGGCCTACTCCTAACATTAACACTAAATTCTGAATCCAACACTAGGCCTTATACTAGTTATAGGCAAGATGTAGATAGGCCTCCATTTAGGCCTAGGCCTAGGCCTATAAGTGAAGGCCTGCTAGAGGCCTATATTTACACTATTGACAAGGTAAATGTACATGCATTAAATACCAATTTCCCAAGCCCCCGGCTAGACCAAGGCCTACATCTCTTGCAGCAAGAAACGATGAGTTAACACTATTAGTAATAGTCAGCCCGGCAGTAGTTACTGGTGCTTGGTGATGAGACTCAGAATTGGTAGGCCTATGCACAGCCAAAGGAACTGACGGGATGGGGGAGGAATTCTCAGCGATCATACTCATAGTCCTACTATCAGCTTCAGAATCAGGCAAGACAGGCCTAATTCAATTCAGCGCTTCGGACATTTGACGCTGCTTTTCATGAGAAGGACCTGATATATAGGATTTCAAGCTTTCAGTACATCGATGACCAGTCATAATGGCGATGTCAGCTACCTCATAACCAGCATGATTAAGCACCGTGGCACTGGTAACTCTGAGACAGTGATTCGTATAGATTTTGCTTAACTTTGCGTCTTTAGACATGTTTTTTAGCATATCTCCCAAATGGTGTTTGCCCAGTGGCCTTCCACAATACCATAACTCTCCAATTTCTTTAAACTTTTTTTTTTTGGCACTTGGTAAAAAGCATCACAGTTTGGATCTAGACAAGACACATACTTCTTAAAACTAGCCACAAGACAATACTTGCATCCAGGTTGTTCTGCCATTATTCCAGATTTTTCTTTCTGTTGCTTTACATTGGTACCACTGTGGTTTTTTTCTGCCTCATGATAAGCCATGCTTACATATTCCCTACCCTGATCATCACTTTTTACAACAAATAATCCTTTTTTTAATTCCTGTAAACCCTCTTGCACTCTCCTGGCAAAATGCAACCCAATATAAAAAAATACCTTTATTTGCAAAGAAAAAGGTGACTATATACCGATTGTCCCAGTACTATAGAGCTTTATAATATCTCCAGGAGCAATCGATGCTTTGTGCTCAGTGGTATCTAGGCCCTCACGGCGCAGTTTTTAATTATGCCATAAAAAACAGTATTTGCATTGTTAAATGATCTGTCCCTCATGATATTGACATTGCGACTGAATGGAGGGTTGTTTAAGTGTCGGTTTAGGCCAGCCCTTAAATTGACGTAGCCAGATTTCGAATACAGTTCTTCTTTAACGGTCCTAATACTTGCATAAAGTTCCCTTAGGATCTCTGCTAGTTCCTCACTTCCTTGGCCCTCAAAATCTGGACTGCTTTCTCTGCTGGTGAGCCATTCTGAAAATAAAGTACACATAGTCGTAGGCCTATTTTTTACATGTAACCCATTTGTGGCCCCCAAAGAGTCAAAGCGCATAGTACGTGACGTCATAGTCGCAGTTTCTAGATGCCCACAGAACTGAAGGGACAAATATTGGGAAACAGGAAACCGTTGATGTAGTCACGTGATTTTAACTTTGAACCAAGGAGGCCATCGAGGCAAGCGACACAGAAGTGACTAGAATCTTCTCATTATTTTGGATTGTTATGTGTATGTAACCTGCATTACTTTCTCATTATGAATGGACAAAGACTTGGCTGGTATATTGGAAGAAGTTAACAGAACAAGGGATAATGTTAGCATGTTCATCTGAGTGATGGCGATCGGTGATCAGTGGACCAACGGCAGTCATGCCTCAATCATCAATGTCAAAAGCGCCGTTAAATGTGGATGAACTAAAGTAAATTCCTTGAAAACCCCTTTCAGGTGAGTCAGATGTTTATTGTGGACTACTGTGTGATAGGACAACAAGTTATATATTTCATCGATTCTGCCACAATGAGTGGGATTCTTCAGAAAGAACAACCTGCTTCACAGCTTGTCCTGGCGACACATGGCTGGAACGATGCCAATTTTGTTAATGACGTCAGCTCTCGAAGGAGCGTCCGCTCTAATATAGAAATTAGCCATGCGGTGCTGTTTACCGTAAATTTTTTGACTTCATGCACAGTGTTACATTGAATGTTTGATGCATTAATTCAAAATCATGATGTCGAAATTAAATCTAATGTATATAAACATCATGAAAATGTATATTTTGACTACTACAAAGCTTTGGATTCATGAAAAAGCGTACCCTTTGTTAAATGTATAGCTCACTTTGTTTGGGCATCAGTGGCCTCCGCAGTACGAGCTTTTGCAATACTGTGCAGCTCCTCATTGCTACATTCGACAAATCTCTCATTTTTTGTTGTTGTGGTGGTAGGCCTAGATGTAGAAGTGTTGGCAGGTATTGGGGGTTAGGCACTTTCTGTTCCTGCTTCAGGCACTGTCTCTGGACTAGGGGGCATGTCAATATCCTCATCTAGATTGAGTGTCACTGCTGTTATTATGTCCAGTTTATGGGCATTTGCCTTGGTCACGTCCCCCGTATCTAGATCACGGCAAACAAAGTACTTCCATCCAAGATGGTGTTGTTCAATATTCTGAATCAGTACAAATTTTTCCACGCAACATGTGGATCTCCCCAGTCTCCACTTGTTGTACATGTGTCAAGCCATTAGGCTCAGGCCTAGTTGAAGTCGAAGCCATTTTGCTGTACAAAGTTTGTGAGAGTCGCATCACCACTAACAGGCCATAGTATACATGCAAAAATTTGTATCACTACGCATTTAGGCCTACCTGAGTGCATGTATTATAAAAATATCCTTTGGCCAAATTTATTATGTTCCTGGGATAGAATGGGGTTTAACTACTGTTGGGGAGTGGGGGGCTTTGCAAGGTAACAAAACCCGGCTGTGAAGGCACGGCAACTGTCCCTGCACGACCTATGGTCGGGCAGGGACTATATTGCCGTGCCTTCACAGCCAGACTTTGTTACCTTGCAAAGCCCAGCCCCCTCCCCCCAACTGTAGTTAAACCCCTAAGCAAATCATAGGACCCGTTTTGACTCAAAAAACTGAAATGTCTTCCAAGACAGATGTTTATGCATGCCCAGGCTTTAATTTACTCAAAAAAACAGTTATAGTACATGTATAACGTTGTTTTTATGAAGCCAGTAAAGACAATATAAACGAATGGGAAAAAAATTAATTCATTGGGCGCAAAGCATAATGGATGCTAGGAAAGGACCTTTGGTGAACTTCCATTCTTTGTACAACATAATGATGTTTTCATACACACTGTGAACCACTTACTTATATTTACTTATCTATTTAAGGTTAGAGACAGGGTCTCTGTTATAAACCATTATAGGAAAACAGCTGTCTACAACATTTAGACAAAGTTTTAGACACTTTGCACCTGTACTTTCCATAAAACAATTTCAGAAGACTTCACACAGGTGCAGTAATGCATGGCGGCAACATAGTTATGGTATACTTATATATAAATAATAAACTGTATTTGAATTTCCTCATCAAAAGATACAGCATTATTTTCACATGAATGTGAAAATTATGCAGCATTTTTTATATACAAGAAAAATAAATCCAACTACCGTGCAGCACAGCTCGATGGTTTTCTCCAAGTTGTATAGACTGCACAGGTATGTTTCATAATGTCTGCAGTCCAAGTAAAGCTGTCATGATTATAACATATTTTCGTGTCATTATTATTGGAAAGCAAGTGGGAAATAGATAAAAGAGTTCTACTTGTGTTCTTGTTTTGCACACCTCACTTGTTGACCTTTGAGGGGTGACGTCATTGTCGCTTGCTGTCGAGTCTGTCACTGAAGTCCGGCATAAAATTTCCTTATTGTTATCTATCTGCTCAGGTGGCTTTTTGGTGCAGTGGTGATCTTGTTCATCTAAATTTCTGGACTGCCGGATAGATAGATGTGAGTTTTTGTACTGAATTTACTGCCTAATACGATTCAAATTGCTCGCTATTAAGTGATTTCTCTTAGAACAATGGAAGGAGAGGATCAATCTGGTAGAACAGCCCTGAACAATGCCCAAAATGGTAATTTACTTGATACGGTAGCCCAAATAACTAAAGAGATGGTATCTACTACACCATTTGCAGGTAGACTAAGGTGTCTTTGGGTGTCTATTCTCCACCCTCAAAAACCACATGCAGTGGCGAGGATGAGACTGATGATACTAACGAAATTACCTATGACAAAGATGTTACCAACTTTCTCAGAATTTTGACTCAGCGAAGAGTGGAAGACTTTTTGGAGCCTCGTCGGCAAGGAGGTAAGCTCCAAGCTTTCTGCTAAAAAAACTGTATACTGTCAAAAATAAAAGTGTTAAAAACTAAAGTAAATGAGTATGAGTGACATCATGTCAACGCGAAACCGAAGTTGGAGTAATATGGGAAAGTAGAAAAACATTGTCACACATGGAAGAAAAAGTCCATGAGCTAGAAAAAGGCCAGGACGAACTTGAACAATACGGTTGCAGAAATGTCCTCCAACTGTGGACAAACGAGGCTGAAAGGGAGGGTGAGAATACAGATACCATTGTAATAGACATGGCCTGCAAACTAAATGTGTTGCTGAATCCAAACAAAATTAGTCAGTCACATAGGGCATAAAAACAGTTTACAGGCAAACCAAGGGCAATCTATAAGAGGTTGGTGTCCTACAACTCCAGCCCTAAGTTCTACCAGGCAAGAAAAAAAAGGATGGGCTCTTTATTTCATAGGAACTGACTGAACGGAAGACAAGCATAATGTACATTGCACGAGGATTGTAAGGGACAATAGGATACACTCTTGTTGGTCAAAGGATGGCAGGCTATATGTTCTCGAGCACAATCCTTGGGTAACCAATCACGACCAAGAATGTGTAGTCCATGTCTTTGACAAGGCGGATCAGGATCTGGACACTTGCATGCCAATGCTTGCTTTCCTGAGCAAAATCACTCACTTTTGCCATGTTTTTCTTGTCAAGTATCAGCCCTCTTCCTTCATGTGTGTGGGTCTCTCGGCTTTTTTTTTACAAACTGGTATTATGTGTATTATTCATATCATTGAGCTTGAAAAGCTTGACTCTGCACTTGCAACTTTTTGCCATGAATTAATTCATGTAGTATCATCCACGTTTTTGCAGGATTTTGATGTGAGATGCATACACGAATGTCAACACTTATGTACTTTTGATCTCTACTTATTATTACCAATACTATATCAAAATTTCAAACACAAATGTCCTACTCCTCCCGACTTAATGCGTACATATATCTGGAAGTCTCAACGTTGCGGCCCAATCTTTCATGCAAACATTTCTTTCATTGCATTATATTTTTATTTGCTGAAACCATACATACACGAGAAAACATATTGCACCAGAAAAGAACTTGTACATCGAAATAAGTAACAGAATGTAATATAACTAAGGCAGTATTAACAAAAGCAAGATTTTCAGCAGGAGGAATGAACCCCTTGGGGCTTATGTTCCCTCCCAGCTGGGACAGCACCGATAACATGAATATACAATAGTTACTGGAATGAAAAAGATATAAAAAACGTCTAAAACTAATATAAATACATGACACTCATTGTTGATCAAAAAACCCCAAAATAAATACAATAAGGCGCCTTTTGAACAGATGTATTGAGGTAGCGTTTTTAATACGAATGGGCACATATTTCTATATGTTTAGTCCATGAGATATTATCGAGAGCTTGCCTATGTTAGCCCTAACTTGCTGTATATAAAATTCATGTGCTTGTCTAGTGTTATAGGTTTATGAACGCTTGATACCTCAAGAAAAAAGGAAGCTTAACACGACAGGAACATGATAACATTTAAGTTTATGTATGAGCAAGCTTGGACGAAAGGGATCCAAACTTTGAAATTTCAATAATCTAAATATGTAGAATAGAGGATCAGTTTGTGATTTAAAACCTGAAAATGTAATGATCCATATAAGCTTTCTTGAAGTATAGTAATCTTATCTATTGTTCTAGGCAATGTGATGGCCCACGAATTGTAATAGTATGCGAAATATGGATACACCGAAGCATAATACAATTTAATTAATACATTTATTCCAAATTTGTGTCTGATCTTTCAGAAAATCCCAAATATTTTACTTACCTTTTCAGAAATATAATGAATGTGTTCTTTCCAGTTTAGATCTTTGACAAACCAAGTACTTACATATTTGAATGTTTCACAGAAAGTAATTTTTATTTCAATTATTCCAATGGCAAAAGCATTTGAAATATATCAGCCTCTCTATCGCTGAATAGTAAACTTGTGTCATCTGCAAATAATAGACATAACATATCCTGAGACATAAGATCTAGGTCATTTACATATATGAGGAATAACAGGGGTCCTAAGATGGACCCTTCAGGAACTCCACAGTTAATAATAATAATAATATGCCAGAGTCTTCTTTAGAGTAATGTGCATACTGTGACCTATTACGTAGTTAACTGGTAAACCACTTCAGAGCAAAAGCTATCATTCCATATAATGATTATCTTTGACATAACGACAGTATGATCGACCGTATCAAAGGCCCTGGAGAGGTCAAGAAAGACACCAATGGAGTTTCTCTTCTCTCTGAGGCCTCAGATATTTTATACGAAAGATAGCTTGCAGCATATTCTGAACTATACATGTTGCGAAATGCAAATTGAAAGTGATATAAGATATCAAATCGGTCAAGATAATCAGTTATATGGTTGTGAACAGCTTTTTTCAGATATTATTGATGGAGAAGGAAGGACAGATGTTGGTCTATAGTTATTACATATATCCTCAATGCTTTTTTAATGGGAGCTATTTAGCAAGTTTCAAAGTTTCCGAAAAGATGCTAGTTTGACAGATAAGTTAACAATGTATGTGTAAGCGGAGAAAGTATTTCAGTTGAAACAAATTTTAGAACCTTTGGATGTATATTACCCAACCTGGGCTGGGATCTTTTAGGTTCTTTACAATGATATTTATGTCTTGCTTGCTGATTAGAGAGAAATAGAAAGAGTTAAAGTAGTTATCATGCATAAGTCAAGCCTTACAGGGGTTGGGGGTATTTTATTAGGTAATTATTGGATAACATTCACAAAGTAGGAATTAGAGTTATAAGCTGTGTCCTTTGGCTAGGTTATAATCTTTTCATTGCTTAAAAATATGTTTAAAATTTGTGACCTTTTTTTCCCTTATAACAATGTTTTTAACCTTCCAGACACGATATAAAATAGATTTATTGTGCGCATTAGATCAGCGTAATAGTTTGTCTCAGATATAATGATAATAGTTTTATTTAACATCCGGTGACGGAGAAAATAAGAGAAAATACATGCAAATAAATGCATACGTACACAATTCAAATACAGTAAAAATGCCCAGGATAGCTGATGATTATGCAAAACCTAAGAATACATAGTGCATCGGCGCAGAAAGTGGGATAAACACAACGAGCATAATGATTTAAAAAGCTTTGGTCAATAGGGCGACTAGGTTGTGCCCCGTTGTTCCTCATTGCTGGTATCCAGGCGAGTGAACAAGGTACCGTAAGGTATCAATAAGGCCGTCCTGACCTCGCGTCATGCAAGGACCAACCAGCAGTCTCCCGTCAGGCAGTCCCAACACAGCACGAGTAGGACAGACCCCAAAATGAAGTAAACAATCAATAAGAGTGCCAGGAGGGGCGTCCCAGAAACAATAAAACGGGCAAGGAAACGAGTACAAACATTCCTGTACGGAATATACTCGTTTCGATATACATGTTTACTTTTTTTTTCTCTCAATGGGTTTGACAATCGCAGGTGTTAACCATGGCTTATTTAGCTTTTATCTGGAGTTTATTGTTAGAAGGGGAAAGGTTTTGTGTATACATTCTTCATATTTTGAACAAAAAGAGACATTGCAATATCAGCATCTGTTTATTGTATATGTGTGTCCAGTCATAAGAACTTATTGCACTTTGAAAATTATTAACAGAGTCAAGAATAATGCCGTGTTTCTTATTTTGAATTTGACTATGTCTAACTTTTTTATTTGAATTTATGTGAATTTGTACCAGAGGGTCTATAAAGAACAGCAACTATTACGTCAGATTCATCATGGATGTTGTGTATTTCAATAAAAAAGGTTTCCATTTTATCATTTGAAATAGATAAGACATCTCTCTTTGTGTACTGAAAATTTGTATCAAGAAATAATGAAACTCCACCTCCATCTTTATTAGTTCTGTATTATGTTTCATGATTGTGGTTCTCCAAACTGTATATGTTTTCTTTAGTGTCTTTTAGCAAAGTTTCGCTTAGACCTATAACATCAAATCTGAAGTTGACTGTCTGTGAGCTGGTAAAGTCCTAACAATCACATGGAGAGAGGAAAAGGAACATTATTGGTCTAAGGGGTTAATCTTTTTAATTAAATGTATTGGGTACATAGTATGGGCAATTACAAAAAGAGTAAGCAAAACTAGTGTGACCCAAAAATGAAACCCTAGGTCAATGTCATAAATGGGAACCATATTTGTACCATCATTAATTTCAAATGGAACAAAATTTTATCGTTCAACTTATTAAAATCAATGTTTGGAACGGAGAATTAAAACTCATAAATACCGTTTAAAAAGTCGTCAGTATCTTCAATGTGACTGAGAAGAAGTTCAGACTGCTGTCATAGAGGACATATCAAAGATAATGTGTCACCTTGACTGGTATATATGCATTGCTCATGAAACTTACGACAACAGACTGAAGACTTACTTTGATGTACACTTCTGAAATTCATATTCTTGCTTCATATTTGACAATTTCCCCTTCCACCTGCTATCTGAAGGACTGAGCACCACGTATCTCAGTAGTGCAAAATCAATTCAGCTCACTTATATGAATAAACAGTGTCTTTTATCCGCCTTTGTTTTACGCTGATTGCGACAAGCGAGGCCCTTTGTGCCACGGCTCTGGTACCATCTGAGCAAGTGGCAGTCACACTTGGGCAAGGCTACTCTGGTTGGCAACCCATGGCGTCATTGGACCGGAACTTCGAAGCTTGGATGCACAGTGATATAAGGGGCCTTTTCCAGGGAGCTTTCGAATGCACAGGCGATCTAGCCATTCCCATTCCACCAAGACAAGCAAACGAGTATTTGAATTTTTGCTCTATGGTGATTCGTAAGGATTTATGAAGGGATTGCCATCTCTAAGGCGCAACATCACTATTGATCATTTAATACAAACTTTTTATGCTTTAGTCACTTTTCTCAATATATGCCGGTCTAATGCGGAACTCTAAGTCCACAAAAACACGATTGTATACAAACGAAGGTTGGTTTTGGTGCAGTGCATATTTGCAGCCAGTACCGGCTGTATGAAAATTTTGCAATCATAAAGTGGTCAAATTGTTGACTTCTGGGCCCAGTATCCAATGTGGGGCCTGTAAATGCCAGTAACATGCGTGTTATTACCATGCCACAGAATCATAGATATGCTACTAACACGGTGGTAGACCATGGAGTGGTAGACGAACAAGAAAAAAATGCAATAAATGAATCATTTATATAGGTAAAATACTACCGAAGTGTCCATTCGACCCACCGTTCAATGCTCGCCAAACCAGCGGCCACGAATACAGAATTGAAGCCTGTATGTTTCATTACCTGCCCCCCCTCCCGCTGTGGCGGTAACAAAGCTGCAGCGTTTGAAGTGCCGCTGGTGCTCAGTCCTTCAGATAGTAGGTCCATGATTCACCATATGTCATTAAGTAACAGTAGACAGATAAAAACATATTGGATTCATATCAATGATGGATTTAAAAACAGGTCAGATCAGCATCAAGATGAAAGAAAAATACGTTAAAGAACAAGCGCAAAAACCATTCACATGTAGAACATAATCATTACAATGAAGTATCATTCCCATCATCAAAATCATGTCTGTAGCTTAATGTATCTGTGAAGTAATACAAATTATGCATATAGGTAACATACAATCAAAGTTGTAACTTTTGTGCCTGAAATGTTTGAACAACATTTGAAGTGAAATACAATAATATTTGAATACAAAACGTAGTACTTTCCTGGTAAAATTAGTATAAATATTTTTGTGTTACATAGTTCATAATATGGGTTGAAAACATAACACTTTTGAGAAAAAAATGAAAGCATTAACCGCTGCATGAGCCTACACAACAAACGTTTTGCCATGCAAAATGACATGTCTTCCTCACTAGTGAGTAAGATTACTAGAACAACAAGAAAATATATGTAGGTCTCCATCATACAATGGTTAAGTTATAGGAGAGCTTTACTGAGTTTAATTATCCAGGAAATATATCAATAAAGTTAGCATTATTACTCTACAAATATGGTGTGTAGTGCCAATAGTGCCTGATTTGTACTTTTACAGTTTATCATGCCTTTAAAATTAGTTGAATTTCACCAGGTTCCCAACAGAGAAGGTTCGTGATATTTTTACGCATTGTTCTTAATGAGTAATTTTGTTTGTACGTCTTAAGGTTCTTGCCTTGTATAGAAGATTTGCGCTCCTGTTTTGTTTTCTGGCATATTTATACTTAGGAGTGCATGGTATCAACAGACAGTTTACACACCCCATCCCCAAGCAAGTGTATCATACAACCAGGTAGATTTGTTACTACTCATGTTTTAATTCTAATATAAAAATGAACACACTGTTCACGGTGATTGATTGAGTTAACCTGCCATTTTTGATGCCAGCAATTATGGTACACTCAAAGGTACACTTCAAACTATACTCAACACTGTGTATCAAGGTCAATTTTCTGATGCATCTTATGCTTACCTAAGCGGGACATACAGCCATAGAGACAGCTTTGTAAACTAATTTTGTTAATTTTTTGTTTCTAATGTCTAACTACATACCCTTATCATGGCAAGCGGTGGAATAACCTACCACCTTTTATGTCAGCAATGCCAGTCAACTCAGAGGTCAATCTCAGAGAATATTATATAATACTGTGCACAATGTTAGATTTTATGATGCATTTATACAGTTTTCTGTGTGATTTGTTTCATGTTGTTAAAAAAGCCAACATAATTTCCAAACTCATAATACTTTACAACACTTGCGATCATATGCATTGTGTTGTGCATCACGTTCCTTGCCTTACTTTGTTTTTCCATCTGGTTTTTGACATTCTAAGTCTCCAGACCAATTCCAATGCATTTGGTTATAATCTCATTGTATTCTAAGGGTTGATACAGGATGGCTACCCAATATTCTCTGACCGCAAAGGGTTGTAGCAATGAACAATATAGAGTGGCCATTGGCCTTTATATGTCTCAAATATAACATATTCCGCCTAAGATGTTTGTCCCACAATTAAAACTCAGATCATAATCTCATAATCTCCCACCTAGTCCTAGTAATACTATTTTCAAACATCGTTCTCAACATTTTTATTCCGCTCTCGATACGTTATTTATGCATTTTCAAAACCACTTGTCTTATCAAATGAAACACTGCTCAGTCCAAGAGAAGGCATCTAACTAAAACCTTCAATTACTCCCTTTCTATTTCTCAGTTTCCTGATTATTGGAAACCTTCAAATATCTGCCCTGTGTTCAAAAAATCAAACAAACAAATTAAAAGCAAACTTCGGGTGATGTTCCTGCTCTGCAATTTATCAAACGTGTTTGAGCGACTAGTCTTCAATTGTCTCTATGAATACCTTATAGGTAACAAACTACAAACTCTCTTTTAAATTTGAAGTTTAAAGCTAACGATTCTACTATAAATCAACCAGTAAGTGTCCTCCATAACATTTACAGTGGACTTGAAAATCCCTGAGAGGCAAGGATGGTCTTCTTGGACATCAGTCAGCTGACTGACTAACCAGGACAATTAGCTACATGCAGACTGACGTATTTTATTCAAGATAGACATAAATTTTAACTCCAGATAAGTATTATCCATTTAATGGCACATGTAATATAAAATTTGTTAGACATCCAGTGAAATCTGTGAAGTTTTTATGCTTCTTGAAAATTATTTAAGATTCATTGTAAGTTACTCTTTCATTATATTTCCCTTGGCTTTGGATGAATAGGCTTTCTTTTTTGAAATTTTCTCAAAGAAAGTTTTGACAACTAAAAATGTGTATTCACCAGACATAATACTGTCATTGTCTTACGATAATTATTTTTTTAGCAACTCAACTATCTTGACAAATTTGAGAAAGAAATTTATTTGATGGCAAATTGTCTTCCCATGAAATATCGGCTCCTTTCAGTTGTATGAGTTTATACACCCAAGTTCTCGCATGTCAAACCAAATGGTGTATATTCTGTGAATGCCAAAAAATTGAAATATACTGACATTTCTGATAAAATCAAGGAAAATTACAAAGATTGGTTCTCATATCCATATATGGAACCCATCATTCCAGCTTTAATAATAGATATTGGAGTTGGAGTGCTTTATGTAGTTAAATGTTCGCTGAGGGGAAATTCAAGAGACAATTCAGTTACTAGGGCTGGGATAATATTAAACTTACCTCATCATCGGTCATGTATCTCCATACAGATCTCACAATACCTCATTTGTATCTATTCACTATCAGAACCTTTGTATGTTGAACTGGAGGTTTCATTTGGCATTTCACAGGCATACAGCAGAGTATTTTCTGCTTGACACGTCAACATAACATCCAAACAATTTATATATGGCAAAAAAAAACCTTCAGAAAATGTATATATACTGAACTTGAATTTTTTAAAGCAAAAAAATATATATTTTGTTCTTTTTTTATGTTAATCAAATGTCTAAAAGTATAACTGTACACCAATGTTGATCATCCCAGGTTATGAACTACCTCTCCAAATGTCCATGACTGTATTCATGCCTGCAAAATAATAATAATAATAATAATAATAATAATAATAATAATAATAATAATAATAATAATAATAATAATAATAATAATAATAATAAATAAATAAATAAATTAAAAAAATGTCAAGTGCAAGGCACAACAGAAAAGGCAAGGGTTAGGTCTCAAGACCTTTTCCACGCATCAATCTGCCATTCAATAATGATAATAATAATACCAATAATTATAATAATAATGATGATGATGATGATGATGATGATGATGATGATGATGATGATGATTATGATGATGATGATGATGATGCTGATGATAATGTTAATAAAGCTTGCGTCAAGCGCCTTTCATTTTTTTGGTTTTTTCCTTTAGAAATGGGGGGGGGGGGGTGGGTGGGCTACAATTGGAAGGAACTGTATTCGTTTTTCCTGCCTAAAATTGAGCTAAATCGTCATTCAGCATTCACTATTTGACAGAGGACTTTAAAATGGCTGGCTATTACAGTTCCACATATGCTCATTACTTGACTCGTTTTTAACATAGACTTCTCTTATGGCACATGGTTTTAATCGTACATAAGGTCTGAGACAAGTTCAAAGATGAATCACCCATACTCACATTCCAAGGATACGGATCCGTGTGTGTGTGGGGGGGGGCATATATCTAGCATTCTCTGAAAAATATATTATCAATCATACTCAAACACAGAAACTATCACCCAAGTTTTTATTATGTACAGTTACATACTTGACAAAACATGTGCAAAAGGTGGCAGTTGTGCAACATTGAAATTCTTATCTTTATAAGAGTTGAAGCACACTAGGCCTATTTCTATCAAAACTGTCCTTAGAACCAGATGATATTTATATGTATAAATCGTAAAAAAGCATCATTATGATCCGTAGAATATTTGGCAGCAATCTGATGTATCTAATGGGTCCAAGTAGGTTTGCCGGCAAACACATATCATATGCTATTTCTCATGTGGCCAACCAAACAATATTTTGCGAATGTACAAAAGTGGCACTGCTGTAACTATGATGTTTTTGTATGTCAAAAATCCATATATTTGGTGAAAATGAATATTTACGGCTCAATCAGGTAACTTTGTAAAAAAAAAAAAAGACCCTCTCTTTTGAGCAATTTATAACAAAAACATCATAAAAAAAATGAAGACAAAAATACATAAAAAAATCAAATAACATAAAAGTTGGCAGCTGCCACACGTCTCACATTTGTTTTTATTTGTACAAGGTCCATTGGTTAGTAACACCGTTTCCCATATAGTCTAATTCACATAAAGGTTGTCCAGTGCATCAGTGATCCCTTTGAAATCCACATATTTGCCTTCCGCATCTGGAAATTTCTTTCCTATTTCTTTGGCTACGCAAGCCGGCATCAGTTCGCGGATGAATTTGCAGACTTCCAGGTTCCTTTAAAATCATAAAATGACAACAGCATATATCCATTGTAACTGGACGCCCTTTTTATTTGTTTGAGTGGACTACTTTTGAATGCAAGAGGAAGCTAAATACACAAATTATAGAAGAAGTTCATTAGAGGATAAAAATGATTTCGGTGGGCCTTGTGAGATTGTTGAATAAGATGACGCTTACCATATGAAGGACTTTAACATTTCTGAAATCATTTACCAACATACCGATTTAAACTGGAAATATCACTCAAAGTTTTGTGTCCTTGTGATTAGGGGAATCATGAAGCAATCTGCCCTTCCTCGAGTCGGGATTTAATTTTTATTTAAAACGCAAATATTCTGCCCTATTGCTGTAGTCTCTTTATCTTACACTACTTAATATATCCATGTACTAATACTGTTTCGGAATAATCTACAGAATACGACAAATTTCACGGTAAAGCAGTAAGTGTCTCTGTGTTGTAAAGTTCCTAGCGTGTAATTCGTACACACTTCAATGGACGAACTGTTTTTAACAGATCTGAAAACTCCCATGGAACTTCCTGCTTTTTTGAACAGTTTAACACCTGCATTCCTTTTGGCATATATCAAAGATCCATTGGTGATGAGCATCGATCCAGTCGAAGTGGTGACCTGGGTTGAATGAGATGCAAGATTAGGGGTCAAAACAGCAGCTTCGTTCTCAGTTGCATAGCTGGCCAGGGCATATGTGAACAATAAGCATTTGCACATCCTAGCCCCCTTTTTTTGGAAGTGTTGAGGTGCAATCATCTCAAATGTATGTATATTGTCCCAATCATACCATGTTTAGGTTATTCCCTGAAGTTACACCATTAAATAACAGTTTCTAATGTGCTTGCAACTGAATTAGATATAAACAATGACAAAATATGACATAACTTTATGTCCTGTGACCCATTCAAATTTTGGTTTTATGAGTTTTGTAATAATTCAAATTGTATTGTATTTTGTCCCATTATTTTGCTTTCAAGACGGTATAGATTTGGACTGGGATGGGTTAAATTTCCAAGATACAAGTGGTCCAATTTGAATAACGGAACAGTCTGTTTTATCAGAAATAGTGGGAAGTTAGAACAACTGATTAAATAAAGATTTTTTCTTCGACAACGTTTATTATGCTAAGTTTCACCTTTTTTTTTTTTTTTTATCTTTTAACTTATGAAAAAAATATTTTGAGCATTCTAGGGCAAATTGTACACTTTTTATCAAAATTAAAAGAGCCCTATCCCTTAAATATGGAATTTTGGGTTTCCTTCCTTTTTGGCTGGAAGGTGGACACAGAGTTGTTACTATCCCACCAACCCAATTGTATTATGGATCTGTATACTTTAGCAGTGCATTCTATGTTGAAGTTCTGGGAACAGGCCCTCTGTAACAAAATTGGATCCTTGTAAAAACGTGGATATTTTTGCATGATATCAGATTTTACAGGTGGAAATTCAATGGTTGGTCACAAGATTGTGTCCTTTTAACTTGGACCTACATCTTCTTGTTAGCATCAGGAAGATATTCTTGGAGTAGATGGCAAAATATTAAGTCTTCACCTTGATTGTACAAAATTTTATCGAAATTTATGTAGATGACTTCTAGATATTTGGGTCAGCAATGGCTGACAGGTCAGAAAAGGTGACATGTAAGTGTAAAAGATAATAACACATCTTTTGTACCGGTATTGTTTTATTTCTTGTGTGTATGTGATGCCAGTTATTAACGTGGCCGTCATATTGAACTTGTCTAGCTTGCTGACGTGTTAGCTTACAATCGAGGCTTCCTGGAAGCCAACTAGTCTCTTTAGTGTCTCAGTATTTTGGCTGTGTAAAGTAAATTTACATACTGAATAAGTCAAAAAAGTGGATTTTCACAGAAAAGTCTCTGGGCTAAATGGTTTTAAAATGGAAATACACGTGATTGCCACGGGTACTGGAATTTTTTTTTTTGATACTGGATATATTTGGATACTTTTTAGCTGCCACGAAGGAGACCAACTGTCTGCACGCAAAGCAACTAGATTTATAAACGCTTTGACATTGTGAAGTGGATTGCAGTGGCAAGTAGTTGGTTATTTTGCTTGTAATGCTATCTTAAATCAGGAGTGAAAAATTGTATTTTTTTCATATTGGTGTTGGAAGATGAATGTTGATGATTTGCTAACTCTTGAATCACTTTGCTGTTATTGTTGAATTGAAATTTATGACTGTGGGTAATGATTTTCTGTACTATTACATGAATATGTTCCTTTTCTTCAATTCCTTAATGTTTAAAATCATGAAATGACAGAAACACAATGTAAAGTCTGGATATTTTCAACAAAATCGAAATATTTGAAGCTTACGGCATGCATAATAATGTATTCAACATTTTCTTTCTAATTCTGGAAAAAAATGCGAACTATTCTTTGGGTTTGCATAGGTGCATCAATTTGGCCCATAATATGTGCCAAAAATCACACTGAGTGAGGGCGAATATTGCTGCCAGTTATGGCACCACTGTTTTTGAGCTGAAAAAAAGCGTGTTCTGGTGCAAAAGGCAACCAGTCTGCTGCTTGTTGTGGCACCATGGTTGAGTACACTGTTTGCAAGCTGAAAAAAGACCGTGTTCTGGAGCGAACGTTTGCTAAAATACAAGGCGCAAGCACGGGAGTTCAACGGCCCGTGCTTATACAATGTACCTGAATCAAGTGTCAGTAAAATGGATTCTAATAAATGACTAGTTATAAAAAGAAAACCGTCTCTGCAAATTGTGTTCCCTGCTAGCTATGTACTCCACAATGGTAATGAAGCAAAGTCGTTTTAATAGCTTTTCCATGACTGGCCACTGGGTCAATTGACATAACCTGAAATAACATAGTTGATACAAATTCCCAGTTTCTTGGAACCCCAAAATGATCTCAAATATCTGTATTGCTCGTACAATATCTAATCAATTGTATCTGTCTTGCCTATCATTTTTAAGCTAGAAGTAGTCAAGCATTGATTGACGGAAGGGGCAGTGGCTGCAACTCGGTAGATTTTGACAGTGTCCCTGATTCATCTCCTTTGGCTGTTTCTGATTTTTAATTGCTTCAGTTTCCCAAACACTAACTTCGTTTACATTTAATTTATTTTACTGCATTTACATAAAGTTAACAAGAGCACATATCATTCCAATCGGGAAGAGAGCACAACCCTACATTCACCCTCTTTCAGATATTAGGCCAACAAATATACTGGGCAGCACATAGCACCCAATCTGCCACATGACTGTCTGAGAGCCACATGGCAGGAACAAAACCAGGAAGTCACATACCGGAAATGTAACAGATAGGAAAGCAAGATTTGGGTACCTGCTTCAAACCTCTAGTTTATAATCGAAAGTTGCATACCAGATCC